>CM060593.1:21885458-22372958 GCA_030578255.1 Tiaroga cobitis | reverse complement strand
TTGTAGTTGAATTTGTCTTTTTATTTTCTCTTGAATTGTAAAAAATATATATTTATATATTAACAGTAGGAATGGAAATAAATAAATAAATCTACATATATTTTGGTGAATAATTTTATATTTTTATTTCTAATTGTTCATGTCTCCTTTCTCGCAACAAATGCATGTTACTGTATATGCATGTTTCTTCCTTGGGAGTTTTGCAATCAATGAGGATGAGATGAAATAGTATTTTTTCCACCAATGTTCTGTATTATCATTTCTCTATTAGAAACAACATAATGGTACTGAACAATTACCATATGTATATGCCATCCAAGATACTTCAGTCATACCATGGTATTTCCATGGTAGGCTACATGTCCACCTTGATGCTTTTTTTTTGTGACAAATCCTTTGTGCCAGGAGAAAAGTGCATTGTGGGATTGCATCTGTAGTCACAGTGTCATACTCATCCATAAACCTCAGTGTTCTTTTTTCTTTTTCTCCCACAAGCACAGTGATGTACAATGCAACCACATTCAGCTGATAGTCCTGACCACAGTCACATACTGTAAAGGAAATCAATACTTCATAACAGCTCCCAGGCAGGCAGGGAATCCTACATCTGTGTCTACAAGTTGTAGGGAGAGACAGAGAACTTCAGGTGTAACAGGATCAATGGTAGGAACCATCACACACACACATATTTATAACTCCTGGTATGATGTTGACGTGACGCTAGCCTGTGTTAGGATGGAAGTAGACTGTCATCATGTGGAAGAGCTGTCAAAAGAGCTCAGGAAAAGCCAGATATGAGGGCCAAGGGGTTAGGCTCAACCCCAATCTGAGAATCCATTTTCTGCTCAAATTCTTCAGTCATTCGTCACCTCTGCATTCAGAGCTCTCACTCACTCACTCACTCACTCACTCACTCACTCACTCACTCACTCACTCACTCACTCACTCACTCACTCACTCACTCACTCACTCACTGTGAGAAGTAAATGTGGCTTTCCTCCCGCCTGGCAGTCCCTGTGACTGTGTCATGTGAAGAGTTGTTCTAATCTCTTCTTCCAATTTTTGTGAGGCCTTTCCCTCCTTTTATGAGATTCTTTTCATGTTTTAATAGGCACATGAGTCTTTGAAGTGGGGTTCTCCACTCCATGTCCCATCATTGTTTCAAATTAAGGGCTTAAAGATAGCGCAGTTCCTTACATCTCAGCGTTTTTGCACAGCCTCTCCTCTCGTTTTACTGCAGAGTGAAATTGAAGAGCTCTGTGTAAACAGTTCTTAAATAAAAGTGTCTGAAGGGACTAGGGATGAACTCATATTAATATTCTGGCGATAATTATTTTCATGTTATAAGTGATAAAGGGCGATGTGAAGATACTAAAATTAATGAACAAATAAAATGAATACATTTTATATTTTTAAAAAGTATAACACAAATTGTTCTAAAAATATACTTTGAAAATCACTTAAGTTTTTTTTATAAATATATATATATATAAGTCTTACTAGTTAAGATGCCAGGTGGGGATACTAGCATGCAAAACATTTGCATATAACAGTGCATGGTTAAGCCGGTCTCAGGCCGAAGGTGTTAGAGATCAGGGTTAGCAGTACTTGTAGAGTGTTGGTTGCGTGTGGGCAAGTGGTGGGCAGGTTTATATCGGAGCCTGCAGCTACCTTCTACTATTATACATCTCTGACTGGGCAGAACAGATTGGCCTATGTAAAGAGTAGTGAAGTTAGAACGAACAAAACTTGGGTACCAGGTTGGGCCATGTTTTTGAAACTGTGCGTAAATTACAGGTAATACATTGGTACTGTTTAACCCCTTAACTGTCACCCTCCCTCTAGTGGGATATTTAAGTTTACTTCAATATTTTTCTACTAAATCCTAATCTAATCATTGCAAACTATACATCGTTGGACAGGTCTAAGACAAGAGAATACATATTTGTTGATGATTTTGCAGAAGAAATATATGTTGGAAATAGGGATGCAAACGGTTAATCGATTATCGATTAATTGTCGACAAGAATTTACTTGATTAAATTAAATTAATTGTCGGCTAATTGAACATTGCGAACGTGACGCGAGAAGATTCTCACGCGAGAGAGCCGACACAAACATGAGGCGGCAAAAAAGAAACCAAACATGAGGCGGTCAAAACGGAGTGGAGTACATTGATATTGACTACCAGCTACAGTGTGCTAACATTGAAAATCCAGCTGTATTCTAACAATAACTTAGCTCATACCTGTCAACACTCCCGTTTTTCCCGGGTCATCCTGTGAAAACTGTTTTGAAATTGATATCGTTGCATTACCATAGAAACGGTACTCTAAATTATTTTATCAGGCTCCGCCCCTTTTGGGCATCATCATGTTTCATAATTTATGATCAAAACCTTTTCTAATCATGACAAAACACATATTGTCAGAAAGGTCTGAGTCTCAAGGTTCCATATTTTGTGACAGAAGAGTTATTTGGACAGAAATTTATTAATATGTTATGGCAGAATGCACACAATTAAATTCAATGGAATTCAATGTCACCCGGTGGCTATTTTTGGTATTACGCCTAAACAAAATCTCATGGGAACTTCAATGTTTGTGATATCAACTTCAAACTTGGTTAGATATATGGCTTTGACTTTCTGTCATTTTTAGGCTGAAACCTATATTAATTTATATATATTTTTAATAAAAGAAAAATATATATATTTTATTATATTTTCATAACAATAAACTTAAACTTCAATAACTTTTATATAATTTAATTCTATTAATTTATTCCACTTCAGCAATAATCTGCCAAGTGTCTTATTTTAAAAGAGACCAATCGTAAGTCTTTAGTCCAAAGGGTTCATGAATTATAACCGTTTAAGTTTGGGTAGTGCATTTTCACGTCAACGCTCAAAAAGGGGGGTGACCATTTTAGATCACTTTTTGTTTGTAAAAGTTGTTGTATCCACTTCAAAATTAATAATAATAATTAATAATAATTGTAAGCAATGTTTCTTGAGTAGCAAATCATCATATTACAATGATTTCTGAAGGATCATGTGACACTGAAGAGTGGAATAATGATGCTGAAAATTCAGCTTTGACACCACAGGAAGTGTATTTCAAAATATATTAAAATAGAAAACAGTTATTACAAACTAATAATATTGCACAATGTTACATTTTTACTGTATTTTTGATCAAACAAAAAATAGCCTTGGTGAGCATAAGAGACTTCTTTAACATTTTTTTTTTTTTTTTTAATCAGGTAGGTCACAAGAACATATTCTTACTTACAAGGACAGAATGCCAAGAGGTAGTTGGCTTCTTGAGGGAATACTGAGAATTAAACTGCTGAGATCTGAAAGAGATAAATTAAGCAAATGCCAGGCTGAGCTTGGATTAAATGCAGAACTGGGACGTCAGATGTGGATAATATTGTTATTTGGTTTCCAATCTGAGGGGCACATTAATGCATGGACAACAGACATGGGTTATTATCAGAATTGGATATGAGATGATGGAATTGCGGCGTGATGGATGGATGTAAATGAGATCTCTTAATGGAGATGGAGAGGAGAGGTGATCAGTACAGGGCTTTTTTTTCAGATTTATTGTGTTCTGTAACCAAAAAAGAAAAATGCCTTTGTTTCAGACAAACAACAGACCTCAGAACTCTCAATCAGATTGAAAGGTGTGTGGAGAAAGGATGTGTGAATATTCAAATGGCATCATGTTTTGTTTTGCAGTAGCAGCAGAGCAGAGAGAGCAGCAAAAGTACTGAGTCATGAACAGAAGGAAAGCGTTTTTCGAGCGTCTGCTGGCATTGAGTGCAGTTGCAGGGTTCTGCTGTCCGTGAAAGGGCACCCTGATGCTGAACAGGACTGTTGCATCACTATTCTCGCCATTGATTTTCTCGTATCTGCATCTGCCCTGCAATACACTCAGATAAATGATGAATCGCGTGTTCTGTCAATGTTGTTCTATATTGGTTTCCTCCTCACATCTGGTCTATAATTGTCAATAAATATTTTTAGATATAGGCCTACACTGACTTGTAGCAGAGAAATTTGGATGTACCTTCTGTTCCCTTTTGCATGACTGCAAAAGATTCTAATTATAATATGGCTTTCAGTTTGGCTATTTTTTACTGTTTGTTTGCTTTTGTATCATTGCATGGTTTTATAAAGTAACTCTTAATGGGGGATAATTAGGAAATGGTTTGTTTGAATGATTTGTATAGAAACATACTTTTTATGTAATCAACACAATGACTGCAATTGTTGTGTAATTGGATTTTACAAGGTACTGTAGTTTCCTACATGCTGGCTTTCTACAGATTAGTAACTATTAAAGAAAATGACTGGATTGCTGTTACCAACTAATATATATTTTATTCATTTGCTAACTATGTAAATTAATGACTATGTAAATTGATTGTTGTTTTCAGACAAAAGTGCCCTTTCATTGTGGATCCTCGTGCTAATGTATTACCAAAAAGTCAAATTGAGACCTGCTGAGTTGTGGCGTTGGCCAGAGCCTTTGAAATCGGGATGGCAAGGATGGAATGGTATGCCAATTTACGGTCCAGTGCTTCTAGGGTTTTCTATTACAGATGGTCTATTGATACTCTGTATGCTTGTGCACGACTGGACCGTACAGGCAGAGAAGCCATCCGTCAAGTCCCATGTGTGTATAACCTAATCGAGCCAAACTCTACATCTGCAGAGTTGAGGGGTGTTAGCATGGCACCGGCACTTTCTGTAAAAGCGAAGCAGGGGTAGACTGACCCAAGACGAGTTCTGCCGGTCCACTTTTGCGAGTCTGTTTGATGTTCTAATTCCTTCACTTGGACCACAGAGAGCAGCCTGGATGTTTTAGTTCTCTGTTGGTTGATGCCTCCCAAATAACAGGCCTGTAAAACCGCCTTTTGCACTGACCTTGCTGCTGTCATTATGTCCAAATCTGGGTTGTTCCATTCATATACCTTACTATTAGCAATCAGAGAAGAGATTAGCCCAAAATACACCCCGTTTCAGTGTGCTGTTGGTGGTGCGTGTGGCTGAGAGAACCGAAGGAACCGAGCCAGGGTTGGGCTGTTCTCCGTCCTGGTTCGTGGAAAGGTATTTCTGAGCCTGTTTGCACAAGCGGAATGAACGAGCAGTGGGTCTTCCTACACAGACCTGCTTTTTACACGTACGCCCCGCGGTCCTTTCGCCCACACAAAGCTGTAGTTCTCCCACGCGTCCTGGCTGAAAGGGGTGGTTATGTAAAGGCATTGGGGCCCAAGTCCGAGACTACTTCTTATGCGAGGAGGCCACATGTCGCGCAATCTGTCTCACAAGCAGTACCTTGAGCATTCATTAAGAAATCCTTAGCCAAGAGTGGCCGCATCCATTGTGGATTCTGTCTAATTGCTGCGCTGCCTCATTTGTATGCCTCTTTAAACACTGCCTACAAGGCTTTATCCCCCTCATTAACAAAGGTTTCCTGTCGACGGAAAGGTGGTATTTTGTTTGTTTTGATGCAACGGGTTTAATTAAAGAACATGCGTGTAATGCGATGTTGTTTTTTTGAAACAGATCAGGACCCAGATTCAGGAAAATCTTCTTAAGAAAATTCTAAGAATGAAAATTAGCCCATGATTTAATCACCCTCAAGTTATCCTAGGTGTATATGACATTCTTCTTTCAGACCAATACAATCTGAATTATACTAAAAAATGTCCTGGCACTTCCAAGCTTTATAATGGGAGTGAATGGGCGTTTCTGTTTTGAAGTCCTTAAAAGTGCATCTATCCATCATAAAAGAGCTCCAAACGGCTCTGAGGGGCAATAAAGACCTTCTGAAGCGAAGCGATGAGTTTGTGTAAGAAAAATATCCATATTTAAAACTTTATAAAGTAAAATAACTTGTTTCTTGCATAACGAACATACAGATTCCACTTAAGTCTAAAGCGCAACTTGTACGAGTATTGCGACGTACTGCTGATTTTTCCGCTACGCCATAACACGACACAAGTTGCGTAAATTGTGCTTTAGGCGCAAGTAGACTGCGTAAGCTAGAATTTTACTTTGTAACGTGTTAAATATGAATATTTAACGCATCGCTTCACTTCAAAAGGCCTTTATTAACCCCCGCAGAGCCGTGTGGAGCTGTTTTATGATGGATAGATGCACTTTTATGGACTTCAAAACAGAAACGCCCATTCAGTGCCATTATAAAGCTTGGAAGAGACATTTTTTAATATAACTGATTGTATTCGCCTGAAAAAAGAATGTCATATACACTTAGGATGACTTGAGGGTGAGTAAATCATGGGCTAATTTAATTTTTTTGGGGGTTAACTATCCCTTTAAGAAGTTTACAACTATTTTCTTTCTTTTTTTCCTTTTTTAAAGATGAAATATAAAATATTGTGAACTTTATTCTTAAGTTAGAAAATAAGAAGAAAAAAGCAGTTAAGAAGAATATTATTCTTAAGAATGTTTCATGTAACTGGCCCTAGGGTTGTGCGCCATTCAGAACTGAATTGAGAACGACTTAAATTTGAATTCAATTCCTGAATGTGAACTAAATTTTAGTTATGTCATTGCCCTTATGTCACCTGTATAACTTTCTTTCTTTTCAAAAGATATTTTGAAATATGTCTTGTTGTTTTTTGCCCATACATTGTAATCAGTGCGCTTCTTCAGAACATGTTCTTCTGTGTTACAAGAAAGAAAGAAAGAAAGAAAGAAAGAAAGAAAGAAAGAAAGAAAGAAAGAAAGAAAGAAAGAAAGAAAGAAAGAAAGAAAGAAAGAAAGAAAGAAAGAAAGAAAGAAAGAAACATTCAGGTTTGTAATGACACAAGGGTGAGTAAATTATTTTTGAGTGAACCATCCCAACTTCCTGTGAGATGTGCCAGTTCTATTCAGTTCAAATGGAGCCATTTCTTTACTTTTGAATTTTGCCCAAACCTGATACAGAAAAACATAATGTGCGAGACTGATGAGATGTGGTTCTGGCAACTGGAAACCTTCTTAAAATGGCCAGCTTTCACTAGTTGAGCTGCGTGACTCCCTCAGACTTAGGAAAGCATTTTCTGAGACAGTGCCAGAAATCCCTACCATAATGGATTACTGTTGACCACTTGATACAAAAGCCGCGGCCTTAAACCTTAAAGCAGCAGGCTAAGCCTGGCTTAATGTTTGCTCATTTGCACTGGTGAGAGCTGTGGGCCCTCCACTTCAGTGGGAAGAGGATGATGCCAATCAGGCCTCATGCCAACAGGTGCTCTGCAAGCTTGGGGCTGTGTTCAATAGGAAAAACACCACAAAGCGCCTCAAGCAGAGGCTTTAGGGTGAATCTCAGCACTTTTCACAGAGAATCCAAAACTGATGATTCTGAGCTTAGTCCAGCACAGTTTACCAGCTTAGTCCAGCACAGCTTACCAGCTTAGTGCACAAATCACAGACCAGATCATAGAGGTTCAAATTAAATATTCATGCTTGAGGCACTGTCATTAATGCTTGAACAATTAGAGCTTGTACCCTTATATTAGTTCTCTTAATCTGTTAATGGTCAAGTCTGTAAGTATGTATCAAAGCTAAAAACAGATGCAATGCTTTTGAATAAAATTATTGTTTTATTCATAAACTAAACATATAATTGTCTGTAATGAAGCACCAAACATCATTTCTCAATTCTTTAGCTCTTTATCATAATAAACCCTCAAATGAGGTTATGTTTTAACAATTAGTGGAGTAAATACAGCATGCATAGTAAGAAGTAGGTCAGGTGCTTTTCTGTTATTTTTCGTTATAGTTTGGTAGATTTGTGCTATGTCTGCGTACAAACGATCAGTCATTTTGTGGCAGGCCGTGATCAAGGACTGATGATGGCCTCTATCCTTACGTGCTGGAAAAGAAAGCTGTGTGCTTTCAAGTTCAGAAGCTTCATAAACTTTAAAGTTGCCATGCAGAGGAGTCATCTTTTGAAGTCCTGTGATCATGTTGCGTAGCGAGTTATCAAAGACCGTTTGAGCTGGTTACAATTCCCATCCATCATGAATGTTTGTCAGGATTCTAAATGGGTTTATCTCAGTGTTTTTGGGTGTGCATAGTGGAAAGTAACTAAGTGATTCTAAATTACAGACTTTCATTTGTGGAAATGCTTTGGAAACTGTCATATGAGTGTTCCTGGTCATATTGTGATCGTTCGATCGTGCACGTTTTTCCAAAAAGCAATGTTTTGTCCTTTAATTCAACTTTAATAACTTGCTCTTCCTTTGAAATGGGTAGTTGGATAATGTTAACAAATAGAGAAAAATATAGATGGGCACTATTTTAGCAAACTCACGTTTGATCTGGCCTTATTCTTGTATGTAACAGCCTCTGTTCACAATTCAAACAATCGCAATGAATTGTTCTTGAAACTTTTTCCGCACTGGCTCTCACAGCTCTGTATAGTCCGATCAGCGAGTAAAGATAGTCGAGCAGATAAATGGTCTCCTTGGTCTCGCTGTTTCACTCTGAAAAATGTCAGATTGTGTAAGTTGAAATTTTGCAAACGTAGGTTCTCTTTCATCATTTCGTTTCGAGATCCACCTATGGAAAGGGCATCCGTACCTGACCTCTGCAGAAGCATCCAATTGCACCAAGTCTGGCTAACAGACAGAAGCGCGCACCCAATGCCAGGTGAGGCCACACCCCTTTACCTACGGGCATATCACAGCTGGGCGCGCTGCTATTCCTCAGTTGACATTCGCTTCTCGCGACCTCTGCATTGACACAGTTCGGTTGGATTAACGTTACGCTGCTCACTTTCGAGTCTTCAGGAGGACATATCGCCAGATCAGCCTCCGCCAGACGTGAGTGACAGTCGTTTCTTCAGCCTATCCGCTGTGTTTTTTTTGCATCCGGAGCCGCCCGAGCTCTCGCTGTCCTTTACCTGCTCCTCCTTTACATGGCTGCCCGCCACGTATTTTTCCGAGTTCTTCACCGCTGGCCCACCCATGGCTATGTGACCGTCTAAACAGCCGCTTCCCCCGGGGAACAGCCTATCACGACGAGCCTGCCCGGCCGCGTGTGGTGCTCTCATCGCCGCTAAAGACCCTCTCGTTCTGCGCGGCCTGCTTGGGCTTAACACGCTCAAGCTTTGGAGAACCAGAAGGATTGCGGTCATTGTAATTGCTGCCCATGTAGCTTTTACAAAGCCGGCTTTTAGTTGCACAACACAGCGCGCCGTGCTCGGCCTTTCTGACTCAGAGGGGAGACACGGTGATGATGACGCGCTACCGGGGGACTCCCGGAGCGCCACCTCTCTAAAATATGTGAGCTGACATCAGCCCAATCCGCATTCCCTGAAGAGGACATCTTCGCGGGAAAACCTCACTCTCGTTGACGAACCGATCGGTTCCGGCGACGGGGATGACGCGGTCCTTTTAGCGTTCCCTAGGCTAGCGCTCACGCGGCTTTGCCTCAGTCCATCCTCCTGGAAGTTTGTGAGCGAGCGGCCGTTCGTCTCAACATTGTGTGGCCAGCTCCACAGAGCGCCACCGACCAGGATAGGAATATTTACGGCGTGTAAACGCTGGGACCACCGCCCAGTCGGAGGAAACAACTCTTAAGAACGTTTTTTTCAAAAAAAAAAAAAAAAAAAAGGCTTTCGCGAAGCTCATAAGCACGGCTGGAGCGTCCCGCTAGACTGTTAACACGGTCTCACGGGCCTTGATGTGTTACGATTACGCGTGGAGGTTTTCAATTTATGCCTTCCTAGGAAGGCGGTCCCGGACGCAAGCGGCCTGCCTGTTGTTCGACCATTGGGATTAACGTTAACTCAGGGTCTCCCACCTACGGTCAGTTAATCCCGTCTCGTGGCTGCCCAGCCCGTGTGTTAGTGGACGTTGTGTGTGTGTGTCCCCCTCCCCCCACAACAACAAGTTACAGGGGGGGGGGCTGTCGTGAGGCAAAGTACATAGCAGTGTTACCACACCGCACGCACTTGGTTCCCCTCACCCAGTTATTAAAGGCTTCGGCCCCAGTGTTTCCCAACACAAACACACACATTACTAAACAACACATTTAATAAACGAATCAAATGAATTCGTTCAGATTTATATATCTGCCAACATAAAGAGCAAATCTCTCTTGATCCCATGCATGTCACCCTGAGTCCGTCCACAAGAGGGCGCCATTGCCTCACAAATCAACCAACTGGGCTCACACAGCTCAGTTGCGGCTGTCCAGCCGATGTGTTTTTAGTGGACGTTGTGTGTGGAAGGCCCCTGTGTTCCCCAACACAAAACACACACATAACTAAATAACACTTTAAAAACAACAACAACAAAAAAACAACGAATTAAATAAATCCGTTACAGAGAGAGCATCTCTCTCCGCGGATATTATTTTTCTGCCTGCACTTGAGACTGCCCAGTTCATGTGTTCAGGAGTTTTTCCCCACTTTTGGGGGCATCTTGTGAGGGAAAGTTCAGCATAGTGGACACCACACTATGTTCCCCTCACTCTGTCAATAAAGGCTTCGGCCCCAGTGTTTGCCCAACACAAAACACACAAAGCTACAAATCAAATGAATTCGTTTTGGAGAGAAGACCTCTCTCCGCAGAGAAAACTTCTCACTGCAAAGACAGGAAATCCCTCCGAACCCCTGCATGTCGCCTCTAGTGTGCCCACTAGATGGCGCCTTTGCATCACAAATGAACCAGCTGGGCCCATACAGCTCCACTCCGGCCCGAGCGGGGGCGCTCGCGAGTCACAAAGCGGCTTGGTAAGCCGTTTCAGCGCCCGAGTGGGTTTTTGCGTACTGTAACCCAGGGTTACAAGCTGCAGTTTGCAATTAAACCTCCGCTTTTCAACGGCGTTCTCTCTTCTCACACAGAAGAAAACGCCTCACACATTCTGAAAGAGGAAATTTCCTCCCTCCTAACAAGGGAGCGATTCAGATGGTGCCACCCAATCTGATAAATTATGGTTTTTATTCCTGGTATTTTCATGTTCCAAAAGGCGTGGCGCCCCCCGCCCTATATTGGACCTTCGAGTGTTGAACAAACATTTGAGGAAATACAATTTCAGAATGTGACACAAGGCTCTCTCGCCTGTGCCATAAAGCAGAACGACTGGTTCACATCAGTCGATCTGAAAGATGCTTTCTTTCACATAAGCATCTACCCTCCACACAGGAAATATCTTCGTTTCGCCTACCAAGGCATTTGTTACGAATTCACAGTTCTTCCGTTCGGGCGCAGTTTGAGTCCCCAAACTTTTTGTCTGTGTGCGGAGGTGGGCGTGGCGCCCCTGAGACTATCAGGGCTGAGAATTCTGACTTACTGGCTCATCATAGCCAAATCAAAGGAGAAGGTGTCGCTGGACACCGGCCGGGTGCTCGCGCACATCACATCCCTCGGGTTCAAGGTGAATGCGAGCAAAAACAATCTGACTCCCAGTCTGACGCACAGGGAACCCCCCTCGGGACGGTACGATGCGAAAAGTTTTGACAACAGATGCGTCCTTAACAGGCTGGGGAACCACCCAGGAAGGCAGAACAGTGAACGGTCTGTGGCTGAGCAGACTACGTTCAGCGCACATTAACTATTTAGAGCTTTTACTATTTGGAAAGCTCTGAATCATTTTCTGCCTTGCCTGCAGGGACATCCCGTTTCTAGTACGGTGCGATAATACCACGGCAGTGGCTTATATCAACCGTCAGGGCGGCATGCGCTCGTCGAAACTCCACGCTCTAGCTTACAGGCTTTTGGTGTGGAGCAGACAGGTTTTTCTGTCATTACGGATCTGCTATCGAGGGGAAACCCAATCTACGGGGATTGGCATCTTCACCCGCAGATAGTGGAGAGGTTATGGATGAGATTCGGACAGGCAGCCGTAGATCTTTTCGCCTCGCGCGAAAATCACTATTGTCCTATGTTCTTATCGCTAAAGGACGTGGACGCCCCCCTCGGGGCAGACGCACTGGCCCACCCATGGCCCAAAGTGCTGCTGTATGCTTTTCCTCCCTTGTGCCTGATAATTTTCCCACTGGCCAGGGTGAGAGAGCACGGCCTGTCTCTCATTCTGATAGCACCCAGGTGGCCCAAAGCCCCGTGGCTGGCAGAGATAATCCCTCTGTTATACGCCGAGCCATGGCGCCTCCCCCATCGCACGGACACACTGTCCCAAGCCAACGGGGAGATTTACCACCCCCACCCGGAGAGGGTGGCTCTCTGGGCCTGGCCCGTGAGAGGACGAACCTAAATGCACTGGGGCTCCCACCGCGTGTAATCGCCACTACTCAGAATGCCAGGGCCGTTTTCACGCGATCCCTATATGGCTGTAAGTGGCAAGTGTTCAAAGGGTGGCATGATGGGCGTGGTTTCACATCTTATCAGTGCTTGGTGCCTGATATTCTGTGTTTCCTGCAAGACCTCATGGAAAGAGGCAGGTCCTTTTCCACTATTAAGGTCTACCTGGCTGTGTTTTCACTGGGGCTCCACCGTCAGGCAGCACCCTCTAACCCGCAGATTTATGGAGGGTGCACGCCGCTCTTTGCCGGTCATCAGGAGATCTGTTCCAGAGTGGGACCTCTCCATGGTGCTGGAAGCGCGGTCTCTGTATCCTTTTGAGCCTCTAGGGAGTATTTCCCTTAAGCTGCTGTCCCTCAAGACAGCTTTGCTCTCAGCCTCGGCATCTGCTAAACGGGTCAGTGAGCTACATGCACTCTCGGTTCACCCCTCGTGCGCCAAAATTCTCCCTAAGTGGAGAAAAGGTTTTCCTTAAGCCTAACCCGGCCTTCATGCCGAAATGCTTCCCTGCGTTCACTTCGGAGGTTTTGGAGCTATCCGCTTTTCACCCTCCACCTTTTGCCTCCCCGGAGGATCAGGGGCTGAATGTCCCGTCCGTGCTCTGCAAGCATATATGACCAGGACCAGTGCTTTCCGCAAGAGCGACCAGCTCTTTGTTTCGAGGGCTCCTCTGCACAAGGGGAGTCCCATTTTAAAGCAATGCCTCTCACATTGGCTCGTGGACGCTATACTATGGCTTATGAAGCAAAGGGAGTGCAGCCCCAAGGGGCATCAAAAGCTCATTCCACAAGGGGCTTAGCCGCCTCTTGGGCTTTGTTCAGGGGAGTGCCACTGCAGGACATCTGCTCCGCGGCCAGCTGGGCCTCTCCTCATACCTTTGAGCGTTACTACCGGTTGGATGTCACCAGAACTTCGGTGGCACACTTGGTCCTAGGGGTAGGGTCCTCTTAGCCCTTTCCCACAGCCCCGTTTGGTTAACCAACGAGGAGTGAATGGGCCGGCTGGCCATGTTCATTCCTGTCACCAAGCATTCGCATTCCTTCTTGGGTTTAGCTATGTGCATTGGTGGTGCGGGGGCCATTATCATGTATGTGTCTCATGCATGTTTCATGCCCTGCTTGTCCACAGCAGTTAGCGTGGCGGAAAACTTGCAGGGTCATGTTTGTGGGATGTGTCAGGCACCGCCTCTCTGAGGTGACCGTCCTTCTCTGGCCTTCAGAACCTCACTGTGAGTGTATTGGGCAATCGGGGAGCTGTCCATGTCTCTCCCATAGGTGGATCTCGAAACGAGATGATGAAAGAGAACAATAGGTTACTGTCGTAACCCCGGTTCTCTGAAACATCGAGTGGAGAGATCCACCAGCTATGCCCCGCTTGCCGCACGAGAAGCGAATATACTTACTGAGGAATAGCAGCGCGCCCAGCTGTGATATGCCCGTAGGTAAAGGGGTGTGGCCTCACCTGGTATTGGGTGCGCGCTTCTGTCTGTTAGCCAGACTTGGTGCAATTGGATGCTTCTGCAGAGGTCAGGTACGGATGCCCTTCCCATAGGTGGATCTCTCCACTCGATGTTTCAGAGAACCGGGGTTACGACAGTAACCTATTGGTTTTTTTTTGTTTTTTTTGCCTACACATGTTTCTTTAAGTCTTAATTTACCATGATCCACAGATGAAGTTCTCTTCCACTTGTGGCCATTTCCCACCTTTGCTCTCTTTTTTATCCTATTTCCTTTTCTCTATCTTTATCTCTTCTTCTAAACATTTTCTTTCTGTCTTGTCTGCTTGGTCTCCGAGATAAACAATCTTCTCTAATGTAATATCCTTGTTCTGGCTTTGTGGCATCTCTTTGACTCATGTTGGCCTTGTAGACAAGGGTGTTGTAGCACTGACAGTCCGCTGAGTGTCTCATGCAGACCTGCTCTTCTCCGCCTGGGGGGCTGAGCTGGGCTTGTTTGTCATCTCTTGTGAAAGCACTTTTCACTATTTTTCCCAGTAGCCCCCTCAGAGCTGTGAGCAAGAATGGCTACGGGACCAGCCCCTTCATTAGACTGAATCACACAGGACAGGAACACTGCTCAGAGCAAAACAGTGTGTGAGAGATAGAAGGCAGAGCGAGGTATGCGAATACTGTACTTTGTACTGGTGATGTTTTCGTAAGTGTGGTTGCATGCATGTGTGTTAGACTGCATGCATGTTTGGCTTGACACAGACTTCCTCTGTGGTTTTGGCTGTTTGAAAGAAAGGCCAGGTTATGCATCAAGTTGTTTCTCTCTGCCTGCCCTCTGTCTGCCTCATTGTTAGGAACAACTGTTCTGTTTGCTTGCAGAGGTGATGAAAGCCCACAGGCAATTCTCGCTCAATCTGCCTAATATTCGAATCAATTTTAATTCAGTTCGGTTTAGCTCTGCCTCCATCTCCAGGATGAAAGCACAAGGTGATGGCAGCAAGATATAAACACCCCGAGAGTATGGTAGAAATTTTGGATTATGCCATTGACCAACATCTTGTGCTTAGCTTTGTTTGGAATAGCATTATAGATTATGTAGTAAATAGCTTGAATACTGTGCACAATATGCAGAATTGGGCAAAAAATTAGCTTCTTGAATTGGAATATGAAATGTAATATGAATATGAAGTGGAATTTAAGGAAGCTAAATTTATTGAATTACATTTTTAAAAATCATAAATTCTATTTAAAATGGCATTCTGGAAATAGAAATATTCTTCCAACCTGGTCTATTTTTTGTTAAATATAAAGTATATAAAAAATTAGTAAACATCAAGGCCTATACAACCTTTATGACTTTTGAAAAAAAAATGTTAGATAAGGGTTTGTCAAGATATCATTCAAAGTTTTTTTCTTGACAAATTTATCTTTCAAATGCATGCATTGTAGTTATATGAATTTCTTTTTCTTGTGAATTTTTATTCTTCCTTTTTATTAGCTACCTTAAATCAAATTATTTTAACATTTTGGAAGTTAAATGTTTTCCAAATCAGTTCTGAATGGCTCACTACCCTCATAATGACCTTCTGTATTTCATGTGCCCGATTTGAACTTCCATTTCCGTGTGACTAATTTCAGCCCTGATTTTTTTTCTCTTTCTTGACTCATTATTTGATAATACTGGCAACAACAGCTAACTCTTACTAGTCTTATGTATATAATGTGCAGTATGCAGTACGGCAAACATAGCCCTAGTGTTCTTTTGTACTTGTCCTCAGTTTGACCTTTATGAGCTGGTCGACTCTGGCTGTTTTTATTAAGATTCAGACACACACTCTGTGAATGAGGATTCGATGTGGATCGCTGCCATCGGTTCAGTTTGATTGAGTAGCTTGTAGACAGTCATGGTGATTGATGGAGCTGCTCACTATGGTGTAGGAAAGGTCAGAGTTGGGTTTCAGTGCCCGTCCCGCATGCTATAACCGGCTCGCAAGCTCACCTTCTGTGTATAGTCTACACATGTGACTGTCTCCCCCCACCCCGCTCCCCCCCTATCCTGCTGGAGCTTTCTGTGACTCATCCTGCACTGACCCTGCGCAGCCACCCAGGAAGGGAGGTCAGGGAGAGGGCAGCCTCTAGGAAGGTGACCCCTGCAGCCCTAGGGCACAGGGTGAGGCAAACTTTGCTGACCTTCTGCTGGGAGAAGCAAACTGTAAGGTGTTAGATAAGATCAGAAATAGCATGAGTAGTGATTGGAAGTGACTTTTGGATTTGCGGCCTGCATTTTCCTGTGCAAAAGCCTTAATTATCTAAGCAAGATTATTGCATTAGCAAATATAGGTGAGATGTTATGTAAGGTAAAAGGCTAATAGATGCTATTCATGAAAATTGATGCTTTAGTTCCTGGCCCATTGTCTTGAGTCATAGTCGCATAGTTGCATTGCATGAATGCACATTTCATGTCTACATCCATACGTGCACCTGCTCACACATCCGTTCCCCTTGCATTTTTCCTCTTCTGTAAGCCTTAAGCTGAGTGATGTAATGTTTCCTGATGTCCTTTTGCTTCAGCTTCAGTATTTATGACTCTCCTAATAGTTGACTAACAGTGTTTCCATTCAGTCCCATTGCTGTTAGTCCAACAAGCTGCTGCTGAGATGCGATTCACCCGTATGTATCCAGGCGACTCATCTCCTGCACTTGGGTGCTAGGGCTACTACTACATGACTTGTAGGAGTTATGGACGACCATTATCTGCATTTTTTTTATAATTGAATTTGAGTACACAGGGATTAAAGTTCTCCGTCGCTACGACGGATTTCCGTTAATTGCAGCGAGTCTATGACGGATATCCGTCAATTGCAGGGTTCCCGTCTGTCCTTATGTCTTAAATTAACTTTTCATAATTTTAAGGCCGTAAATAGGCTTTCATTTCGCAAACAGTGTGATAAATGTCTTAATTTTAGTTGGAATAGGTCTTAAATTAAGGAAAGATGATGTGTATTCACCCTGCTGAGGGGGGATGTGATAAAGCCTGGAGTGGAGCAAAAGCACGTTCCTCTCTCCACTCTAAGCATTCTGTAATCACTTTGCTCATGGTCCACTCCGGTTTTTCAATTCCCGCTCACGGAAAAACTGCTCCCTGGACCCTGTTCACTCAATCTTGTCAGGCGAGGCTACAGCTCGTTTGCTGCGGTCCCATGATAGAAAACAGAACGCGGGTCAATATTGGTCGTTTCTCAATACCAAGTACGCAAACTTCGGACTTGCGTCCTTGGTAGTTCGGACTTGCGAAGTTCGACTCAGGAGAACAAACTCCCGAGGACGAGAGGACGCTGCTAACAGCGCGTTCTTGATCGCGTCACTCAGCACGCGGCTACTCCGGTTATCAACTCTGCCTTTTTTCATCAACACCACTGTGCCCCTTTTCTTTTATAAATGAACATAATTATTATCATAAACATATAAATGGCCACACAAATGTGGTTCAGGCAACGCACATTGATTTATCATATAGTTATAACAACACGAAATATAGCTAAAACACAAACCTGCTTCTTTTTGTTTTCATTTTAAAAATATGAAACATTATTTATCATTAAAACTGACATTTAACAAACAGACAGGGTTGTATCGTTTTATTGTATTATGCGTACACATACAGTGAAGAGAATGCATAGTAATATAATATTTTATATATTTTAGAATATATAAAATTACACAACCATGTCTCTTTTTTGTTAAATGTCAGTTTTAGAGCTAATATCCCGTTCAAAAGTAGTAGCCTAATAGGTAGGCTATAATAAGCTATACAATGATAAATAAAGCAAACAATTCAATTAAACATAAGTCAGCGCTGTAATAGGCTACAAAGTTAAAGTTAAATATAGCCTACATAATAAAGTTATAAAACTTCACTTTGCCCTCAGCCAAAACAATTTCCCATGGCACAAACTATATATTAATATAGTTTAGCATTGTTTGGTCTCATAAGATAAATAAAAACATGCACTGAAAAGTTATGTAGATGGTTGATTATTTGTCAAGATAAGTAATTGTTTTTCATAGATTAAAATAGCTTTTAAATTACTCAATATTAGATCGGTTTTAAACATCTTCCCTTAAAACGCTATTGGTCTCGACTATTTAAATAAAGTTACAGGAATATGACTTGGCCTGAAAAAAATTTCAGTCAGAAGAATTTTTTTCACTTTAATCCCTGAGTACATCTTTAACTGTTAGTCCGGCCATACAGATTGGTTCAAAGCAGCTTTACAGTGATAACAGGAAAATTATGCATTTCGGCTGTTGTTCAGTTCAGTGTTGAGTGGTGGTGCATGCTAAAAGAAGAGCATCAATATTATTGTTCATACTTGAGGTTAGAGCTGTGGTTCTCAATCTTTTTGACTCCAGGATACCTCATTGTCCACAACAATATTCAAAGGCCCTGTGGCTTTTCCAGTTTATTGTTAAAAAATGAATGCATTTATTGCTTAAATTCTACTATATCTTAAATAAAAAGTGATGGTTTAATGACCCTTGAAGTCATATTATTGTTTCTGTTTATTAGTGTGAAGCTGCTTTGAAACCATCTGTATTGTATAAAGCACTATGTAAATAAAGGTGACTTGAGATGTATCTCACACAAACATGTCCAGGTCAAATATCTAGCCAGCAATTGTATAAATCTCATTGAAATTGTCATAATTGTCATGAAAATATTGTCAAGAGGTTACTTTTTCCTATTATTTTTTTCTTTATGTCATTGATTTCTTCTTTAATATTCTTTAAGAATTAAGTTCCTGACAGGATTCATGTGATTCACCCCATAGGACTCGGATCAAGAGATGGAGTCAGCTTGGATCAGAGCGTTTTTCACGTATTAGTATCCACGTATTAGTGTTATGTCAGAAGACAATCAGGACAGATTAAGGGAGTGTTGTTTGGTTTAAAGTTTCATGTGTGCACTCTCCCTCAAACCTTATTCATTCATTTAAACCATTAAGGTGTACAGTTACATATAACTATAGTTGTCAAACAGTCTCTGATGTGCGGCATTGAGAGAACAGGAAAAGCAGCATTCCATTCTTGGAGTGTTCCTCACCGCTATGCCAATGACTGCAGGGATGTCTTCTCTCGTATATGTTATGTCATTTATATCAGCAATCATATCCACAGTTACACCAGAAACTAAAGCTAAATTGCTCTTATTGTCATCAATCCAGATGTGTACACAAGAAGTGCTCATGTGGCACAGTTACAGTAGACTGTACTTTTCGGTTTTCTTCTTAGATTTTTTTTAATCTTGCGTCAGTGTTGATGATATAGCAGAATCCCTGCCGGTTGACACATATCTACAGTATACACCGCCATACCGCCCAGTTCTAGTGTTTGTGTGTGTGTGTGTGGCCCGTGATGTTCTTCGCCATCAGAGAGGCAGAAAAAGAGCCAGATAAAAGTGTGCTTGATAAACGAGTGTGTGACTCCCACCCTTCTTCTGATGGATGATGCAAGAGAGAGGGGAGCCTCCTCCCCTGAGAGAGAATACAGAAGGTCTGCGACTGCCAAGGTGCTCAGCGGTGCAGAGCAGGGCTCCCAGAGCACCTTGGGAAATGACAGATTTTTGCAAGCGATCGATAGTCTTCTCTCCAGCAGCCTAACTTACCTCCTGTGGTTGCTCAGGCTATTAATCCGGGGCACTGCAATTTCCTCCTGAAAGCTCCTGAAAGAGGAGGAGGAGTAGCAGACAGGAGTGGAGTCGGCTCTAAACGGCAGCCTTTAGAAGGCCAAAGTGTGGGTGACGCGACCGGGATTTGTCTTCGAAAGTTTTCCCTCGCAAATAATACACTCTCTGACTTCAACAACAAGCATTAATAAATGTTCTGTAGACAAATTGCACCATAACCGTAAGGAAATGAGAGTTGCAGCAGTGCCTAGTCTTACTTCCTGTCCTCATCTCCTTCTCTTTTATTTTCTCTGTTTGTTTGTCTCCATTTCCTCCTATTAATGTCTCTTGCTGTCTACTGTTATGTATCCTTTAAGACCGGCGCTGTAATCGGTGAACAAAACGAGTCGAGGAGGAAAAGTAAAAGCAGTTGACAGGGGCGTAGGAGCGGTTTGAGAAGTCTGGGGACGCGATGCGTGGGGAAGTTGGCGAGAATGTGCCAAAGTGGTTGTAATGTCGAAATGGTTGTTGTCACAACTCACAAGTTATATAAGGCTAAGATATCCAAACACTCAATATGGTTTATTAACCGTTATGTAGTCCCACCTTGGAGTTAAAAGAACCAATCACATGTTTGATCAATTTAATGCATGCTTGCAGAGTAAAAATCATAATTCTGACCAGAAACTTTTCATTGGTAGGATGTTTATGTATAGCCGTTGTTGTGTGAAAATTATGAGTTAATAATCAACATCTTTATTTTCTGTAAAAGACTGAGTTGGCTAACTTGTATGTTCGAGCTGAAAGTGGCAAATTGATTGCTAATATGATCACCAAAATATACAAAGAGATAAAGTGAAAAATAATAGTGCATTTATTTGCAAAACACCATGTAGATAGATAGTCATCCTGTCATGTCAGAGATCATATCCTCTCCCAAAGCTTTCACAGCTACCGAGACGTCTCCTGCAATCAGATCAGCGCTCAGGGCATGGCTGTAACCTCCTTCCTGTTGCACACACTGTTGCCAGTGGAATATTTCATCAACAGTGACATTTGCAGGAAACTGCAAAATATCAGAAATGACCCATACGAGGCCATGCTCCCTGTGAATTACTGTGTGGTTAAAAGCAGATAAGGTTACATGCTCTTCTGAATATTTGTACCTCCTCATATACCCGTACACATGTAAATACACAGGCTTTTACAGCACACAAGGAAGTAAATGCTTTCTGAAATGTAAAACTGAGTAGTGCTGTGGGCGGTTTCCAGGGCATTAGTATGCTGTTGCTAAGGTGTTCGAGAGGCTGTTAGCATGTTGATAAGCAGTTGCTAAGGTGTACTATGTGGTTGATATGTGGTAGTGATCCCTTCTCTAGGTCTCCATGATATTCTGTGTGCCTGTTTTAATGTAAAACAATTGTATTTTTATTTGCCCGTTATAGTGTTTAACCAAAAAAGACAAATGTATACCTGATAACTTATGAAAGTAAATAAAGTATTAAACCTGTTGGTTTAATCTTGCATGACAATGATGTTCTGTTGGTAGCAGTAACTGATTTCAGCTGTTTTGTCTTTCAGGAAGGCTACTACTCGCACCGGCCCAAGGAGAAAGTCCGCGTGGACAGCAACAATGAGAACTCTGTTCCCAAAGACTTTGAAAACATAGACAACAGTAATTTCGGGGCACGTTCGCAGACACAGAGACATGCGCCCGGAAAGCACAAACAAGGCCTTCTGGAGAAGGCGCATGTGCAGCAAAGCCTGAGCAAGAACTCTAATGAGGTCATTCAGTATGCACAGAACAAAGGGGGCTACAATCAGACGCGCACCGAGCTTCACCGGAGGGCCAATCCCACCCTTCATCCTCAGCAAACCCAGCAGCACCGGCACCACCTCCAGCAGGCCAAGCGATCGGCCACACCCACTGCTGATATCAAATACGACCAGCCGCCCAAATGCGAGATCAGCGGCAAAGAGGCAATCTCCGCCCTTTCTCGCGCCAAGACCAAGGAGTGCCGGCAGCAGATAGTGGAGGTTTACTGCCGCCACAAAGAACGCCAGCTCATGCCCGAGAAGGTCACCCGTTATTGCCCCGTAGAGGGTGAGTTGACTCTCTTTACACTTCATACTCCGTTAAAGACCTCATAAAATCAAAATAGGGCTAATTTTGAGGCTTTTAGTCCATGTTTATTAGGGTGTTTTTTTTTTGAGCTTGTATTGTTTAATCAAAATGTCATAACTCTTACGATCAAAATAACAGACTTCTCTCTGGTGACGAATGCCGGACTTTTCCAGTTCTTTAGTCCTTTCCGCCCACATCTCAAAATCCAATCAACAGATAGATGCAAGTTCCCTCCCTACTTTTTAAAATCAGTTACACTCTGTAGACCTGTCGCTACTTTCATTTCATCGCGACTTTCAGATATATGCATTTAAAAGTCTTTCTTTTCCAGGAAAATGGTCCAAAATATTGATTTCTTATTCTACACAACATCCTACACTATATACTGTAGTTTCAGATGCTCTCTAGAAAGAGAATGTCCCACCCCTCTGCAACTGACCAGCAATAGCAAATGGTTCATTGCTGTGATCTTACTAAAGCCTTTTTTTAAGGGGATGAGCCATTTGATATTTACTGTCCAAACTTCCTGTTTAAAAAGGAAGTACGTCACCACAGAAAACTCCACAGGTCAGAAAACTGTGCGCGTCGGGTCTTTAACTCAATTTCATGACGTTTTCTTTTGGGATGAGGAGGTCTAATTAAAATCATCATCCTGCACTAGCATGAAGTGAAACATTAGCTGGAGTTTATGGGAATTTAAGATAAATAATGCTCAAAATAATGATGGTTTTCCTGAATTAATTGCCATCCTGTCTTTTGGAGGTTTATGGAAGTAGTGTATTAAGAGTCACAGGGCTGGTAACAGACATTCACAGCACGTGTAATTACAATCAGAGACAGGCTGGAAATGAGATTTCTGGATTTCCGCACGAGGTTAGACGGATGTAATTGCTGCACGGTGTCTTTTTTCCCTCTCCATCTCCCATAGCTGACTACAGAAAACATATTCATGAAATTATGCAGTGCTCAGTCTTCTGCACACAAATCAGGGCTATGGATGCGTTCAAATAGAACAGTGACAGATCTTCTCGGGGCTCAGAGCCTCTGCCTAAAGAAACTTCTGGAAACCAGAATGGGTTTTGACAGATATGACAGGGACATCACCACTGAGACATGAGAGTCCTGGACATGCAGAGGTTTTAAGGGGGCGGGGCAGGGCAGGAACGCTTCTATTTCCAGCAAGTACAGTAGACCGCCCAAGCCACATGGATGGTGTTTGAATGTATTTATAAACAGTAATTGCATTATGCAGTAACAGACAAAGACTTTGGTGGCGAACAAGTGTATGGTTTGCCTCAGTGTTGGCAATTAGCACAGAAGCAACGCAAGTTTGAAGCTAACGGCAGGTTTTTAATGAATATCGTCGGATGAATGAGTTTCAAATGTGATCCAGCCTGTCGGTCATGAAGGCCCACAAGGAATCTGTGCATTTTTAACATTTTCTCTTGCTGACTGTTGAGAGAAGTCTGAAGAATAGATTGACTGAACTGAGAATACTACCAAAGTTTCTAAACTCAGTGGCCCTTTTTGGCTGCTTTTTACTTGAATGGAGAAATATTTCTAAAATCTAACAGTGGTATCCAGGCCGCTCCATGCGTTTACTAGAGTAAAAACAAGCAATGTTTCTAACCAAAAGTTGTACTCTTTTAACTGAAGGGAGCACATCCATTCTATTATTTTTTTCTTTAGGGTCCCATCAACTCCTTATACTGTTTGTACTGTATATTTGTTCTCCTCCACTGTACTCTGAGATTTATATCATTAGCTTATGTAAAAACATTTTGTTTCCTCTAAAAAAGCACTATTGTTCAAAAGTTTAGGGTCAGTAAAAAAACTAATATTTCAATGAATACATTTATTCAGCAAGGATGCATTGGACTGATCAAATTACATTAAATACATTTATAACATTACAAAAGATTTCTATTTCAAATACATGCCTTTCTTTTAAACTTTCTATTAATCAAAGAATTCTGAAAAAGGGTTCACTGTTTCCACAAATACATTAGGCAGCACTGTTTTTAACATTGATAATAATAAAAAATGTTTCTTGAGTAGCAAATCATCATATTAGAATTATTTCTGAAGGATCATGTGAGCCCGAAGACTGGAGTAATGATGTTGAAAATTCAGCTTTGACATCACAGGAATAAAATGGAAAACATTTATTTTAAATTGTAGTATTTTACAATATTAGCTTACAGTTTTTACTGTATTTTGATCAAATAAATGCAAGCTTGAGAGACTTCTTTCAAAAAAAGTAAAAAAAAAAGTAAAAACTCAGACCAAAGTGTTTCTCTTAAAAGTCTATTTAACACTGTTTTTAAATTGCAGCAAATTCTTGCATTGTGGGCCGTTATTGTGTCATGCTCGTGATGGAGCAGTATCGGAAAGATCTTGGAGCGAGAAGCAAAACAGATGCTCCGACTTTTAAAAATTCTCACCGCTTCAGGCGAAATCACACAACTCCACTTCTATTCCTAGACATTCACATACTCTGATAGAAGGGCCAGTGTTTCACTGAGAACAAGTAGGAAACAAAATGAAGCACAGGGACAGATAATGAACAGGCCAGTCCACACCCCATAAAGACAGGACACTGTGCAGTTAAGATGGTGTAATTGCCTTTAATAAAGGACATTCATGCATTTCCCAGCCTCCACCCATCCAGGGTCAGCCAGGTCCTCCCTGAGGGCCAGGAGCGGTGCCTTCTCCTGCTCCCTCACAGGGTCTGGGAGACCGGTGCCGTTTGGGACAGTAACGACAGGCTCAGATCTCAGATTATAGTCATTACCCCCTCATGGCCCATGTCTTCAGTCAGCATGGCCTTATGCCAAAACATAGTGTAATTTCATATGAGCTTTTAAAATTAACCTCGTGGCCTGTAATAAGTAATTCAGCTTACCCTTCTTTAGAAGTGGCAGGCTATACCATGACATGGAGAGAGAAGTCCGCCATGTATTTATTCTGTGTGCATTTTTAGAAAGCCACAAATGACCGAGGCTCAGCCCTTGTGGTCTGTGCCAAGCTATTTGTGAGCGCTGAATATATGTCTGAAGGAAGGCGGGGATGGTGTCTTATATCTGCTATTGTGGAGATTGTATCAGTGAAACACTTATAGGCCAATAGGTGATCATGTGGTGGATTGCTGCGGTTCTGTATTCCGGCGCTATAGCAGTGTTCTCGAATGGATTGAGGTGCCCTCAACTCGGTTTAAATGTTACAGAGGCTCATCTGTTTCATCTGGGACCATTGCGGGAAACTCTCAATGACTGCAACACACAGTCGGTTTTTGAGAGTGACGTGTATTTACTAACAGGAGTGTCTCCTGAATTGTCCTGTTCTTATATTAAACAGCCCCTTTTCTATTCCCTCAATATTCACGAATAATAACTGTAACCACCATATTGGCGAAAGGAAATATCAAAGATGGCGACTTCCAGAATGAGTTGTCAGCTGAAGTAGTGTTTTTTTATTAATTCTCTCAAATGAAAACATTGGTTTTAGAATTTTTTTTATTTTTGCTCCCTTTAACCTCTAAAATTTGTGATCACATTGAAATCAAGTGACAATATTGACCAAAACCAGTGAAAACTACTTTTTATGACAGCCATAATTGTTCAAATGAAAAATGTACACTACCATCCAACCATTTGGGTTGGTAAGATTTTTTTTAAAGGTACACTATGTAACACTTTGGCACTTTAGCAGTTAAAAAACAAAACTGCATGCACTCTGCAGAAGAACATTGTTTAGGTTGTGCTTTGGCTCTGCGTGACTGTGTGGATGAATATGGTTATCCTACTGCTCATAAAATATTCACTATTAGGCTTAAGATAAATAACCAGTTTAGATGGAAGGATCTTAAGCTGAAGACATTACTGTAGCTATAAACATTAATAGACCCTGTATTTCATTGAAAATAAATTCCAGCACATCGCTACAACAACCATGGTGAAATGACCCTTCACAATAGATCATGCTTTACAACAAACTCTGTTAGAGAGCTACATATGGCAATTTATCTGTCCAATAAAATAGTTACCGGTAACTCACCTGTTGAGTAATAAAAATGCCTTCTGCACATCGCTTTTACAACATTTCAAATTTGCTTGGTTTCCGAAAAGCCAAGCAAATGTTGATTCTTGTTCTCTTACGAGAGTATCTCTCGTACTGCGTAATAGCTTACGCTATGGGGAAAAACTCTTTTCCGCGAGATATTGAAGCCAAAAATTATCCTTAATTTTTTATTAATGTAAAACGCTTTGCAGCAGCAAGCAAACATAGGCGAAACAGCTCGCGCGCCTATTGGTTGCTCTGCAGCAAATGCAGCAGCCTATCGAGATAGACTTTGCGTGACGTAATGACCAGTGGGGGCAATTCGCGCCCATATCGTCACGTCCCGCCAGAAGGGGCGTGGTCTCGCCCTATAAATATGCTCGTTAGGCTGATACAAGCTGATTTTTACCTCTTCAGCGAAGCTCTTGCATCGCTGGATCCGGAGTGAGAAGCCGCGCCGTCGAAGCAAGCTTTTCAGCGGGACGAGCTCTGGAGTCGCTGGCCTCGCCGCCTTCAACTGCCGTACCTGCTGCGCTTTCCGGCGTTATATATCCTTTCAATACTCTGTGTGTATTTCTCTGTTGTGAAGTGTTTGTCGCTTACTTGACGCGACTTGCATTTCCTCACAAAAGAGCAGCGTCTTTTTAAAGATGCCTTCATGTGGCTCGTGCCGCGCCCCGCTCAGCGATGGAGATCGACACGTCATCTGTGTTGCCTGTCTGGGTGAGGATCACGCGGCTATCGCGCTCGCTGACGGCGGATGCCCTCATTGCGAGTTTTTGCCCATGGTGACTCTGAGGACGCGCCTGGCATCATTCTCCGAGCCTTCACCGCAGCCCGCCGTGGTGCCGCGCCGCAAGAAGCGCCGCGCCCAGCGCGCTCCCGAGCTTTCTCCAGCCCGCCAAAGCTCGCCGGTTCGCCCGCCAGCTTCGCCGGCTTCGCTCGAGTCGCTCACTGACGGACAACGGCCGCCGCCTGCCGCCGCGTCCATCCACGAGTTTGACGAACCCACCGAGGCGTGTTCTCTTCTGGCATCCGATAGTGAGGATTGGGCGAGCTCCGTGGATCTCCCCTCCGCTAGCGTTTCCCGCCAGACCACTGGTAAGAGAGCCGGCATTGAGACTGAGCTGATGCGTCTGCTCTCTCAGGCCGTGGAAAGCATCGGCCTCGATTGGGAGGCGCCCGCGCAACAGGCGAGCTCTGTGGACCTCCGCCTTCTGTCCGCGAGTCGTCAAGGAAACGGGCCAGCATCAAGACCGCGAGCCCTAAAACCGCGGCTAGCTTTCTTTACGTTATAAGAAATCTACCCCGCCCCCCATGGGCGTGCGTCACCGGCAAATGAGAAAAGAGTGTGTTTTAGTCCCCGCCGAGGCCGGACTAATCTCCATTTCTTAAACATTTCTCAGCTCCTAGTTTGAGCGGCTGAAAATGTCATTATTGCAGCAATGAGCCTGTTGTATAACACGCACACCTGCATACAAACGCCGACACACACAAAACTGTGATGACGCTCTTTTATCTGCTTGCGCTAGTGTAGTTCTCCCTGTGGCCCAGTGGCGGAACCCGTAGCTTTCACGCGAGAGACCCGTGTTCGATCCCGGCTCTGGCAGCAAATGAAAATTTAGTCTCGCCGCGGCCAGACTTCCACCAAAAACTTTTCGCTCGTTCAGTTCCAGAAAATGCGACTGTTCCAGTGTATTTTGCAGTAAACAAGCTGGTACCACGGCCCGCTTGCCTGCACATAAAGGCCGTTTCCACGGCGACCCAGAAAAATCATGTATTCATTGTATTTCTGGTTTTCCGGCCACAGCCGATGGTGTTATAAGTGTAATAAAATGCTCACAGCCCAGTGTTCATTTCTACACACAAACACAGCCCGCCACGGTACAGGGCTCGCACAAATGAAATCGACGCATGTCAATTGTGCATTAAATGTAGTTAATGTGCCCACAACCCAGTGCCCACAAACACTACCACGGTTTCTGTAAAACGAAACCAACACAAGTCTTCCTAGCCTCCTAGGAAATCGACGGTGTTTCAGTCTCGCCGTGGCCAGACTTCCACTGAAATTTTCGCTCGTTCAGTTCCAGAAAATGTGACTGTTCCAGTGTATTTTGCAGTAAGCAAGCCAGTACCATGCCCGCTTGCCTGCACACAAATGCTGTTCCCACGGCGACCCAGATAAATCACATAAATGGTGTATTTTCTGGTATTCCGGCCACAGCCGATGGTGTTATGAGTGTATTGAAAATGCCTACAACCCAGGGCTCATTTCTACACACAAACACAGCCCGCAAAAATGCAGGGCTCGCACAAACAAAATCGCCTCATGTCGATTGTGCACTAAATGTAGTGAATGTGCCTACGTCTCAGTGCCCACAAACACTACACACCACATGTCCCACGGGTTCTGTGAAAACGAAACCAACACACATTCAGTCAGCTCAGGCCGACGGTGTTTTTCAGTGCAGTAAATGTGCCCGCTGTCCTGCGCCCACATTCACTCACAGACATGTTAAGCCCCACGGGGCTCGCCCCGCTCTCTCTCCCTCAGCAGACTGCTATAAGGGTTTTGAGCGCGGCCAGGCTGCCCGCCGCGATCGGCGCGCCCCCCGCCTCACACACTGTAAACACAGTGTCTGCGTTACAGCACGCCGGAGCTCTCTTGCCGTCACTATGTCTCGGCCAGAGCCCAGATCTCATTCTACCCCTAGCTATTCACGCGAAAGTGTGGACACAGCTTCCTGGGGTATCAGAATGGGTGCTGAACACTATAAATAGAGGCTATTCGCTACAGTTCGCTCGACGTCTCCGCCGTTATATGGCGCGCGTCGTGACGACGGTGGAAAACGAAGTATCTAATCTACTTTGAGCCGAGATAGCGAAACTACTGAGCAAAGGTGCTATAGAACCTTTATCTCAAGCTCAGAGCAAAGGGGGCCTACACAGCAGATATTTTCTGGTACCGAAAAAAGATGGAGGTCACAGACCCATTTTAGATCTGCGACAGCTGAACAGAGCGCTTGTGAAGCGCCAGTTCAGAATGCTTACGACCAGGAAAATCCTCGCGCAAGTGCGCCACGGGGACTGGTTTATGTCAATAGATCTGAAAGACGCCTATTTCCAAATACAAATGGCGTCCCATCACAGGCGATTCTTGAGATTCGCTTTCGAGGGCCAGGCATATCAATACGCAGTCCTGCCGTTCGGCCTGTCCCTAGCACCTCGTACAATTACGAAGTGGATGGACGTGGCGCTCGCACCCCTGAGACTTCAGGGCATGCGAGTCCTGAACTACTTGGACGATTGGCTGATTCTAGCTCGATCACGATCGGAGCTCATAGAACACAGGGCCGCATTACTCGAGCACCTCGAGGAGCTGGGCCTCACAGTCAATTGGACGAAGAGCTCACTGTCTCCCAGTCAGAAAATTTCCTTTCTGGGAACCGTGTTGGACTCGCTGTCCATGACAGCACGCCTGTCACCAGAGCGCGGGCTAAATATTCAGCGCGGCGCGAAATCCTTCCGCCACGGCGCGATAGTTCCGCTCAAAAGGTTTCAGAAAATGCTGGGGCTGATGGCCTCAGCAGCCTCTGTACTCCAGTTGGGCCTGCTCCGCATGCGCCCACTGCAGATGTGGCTGAAGACGCGGGTTCCACCCAGGGCATGGACAGCGGGTCTGTTTCGCCTCAGGGTCGACCTTCAGTGTGTTTCAGCTCTGAAACCTTGGAAAGAGACCGACTGGTATCAGTCAGGTGTAAGTCTGGGGACCGCTTCGAGCGTGAAGGTGGTGTCTACGGACGCCTCCACCTCGGGGTGGGGAGCACTGCTCGAGGGCAGACCGCTAGCTGGCCTGTGGTCAGAACGGGAAAAGCTCCTTCACATAAACTGCTTGGAGATGATAGCAGTCGACAAAGCGCTACGGCGTTTTTGTCCCCAGATAACAGGCCACCACGTCTTGGTCCGGTCGGACAACATGTCGGTGGTGGCATACATAAATCACCAGGGCGGCGTCAGGTCACGAAACCTTTACAGGTTGACAGAAAGCCTCCTGGTCTGGGCTCAGCACAACCTGCTCTCACTGAGAGCAGCGCACGTGCCTGGTCTCCTGAACGTGGGACCAGACAGACTGTCCAGGAACAATGTTCCAGCAGGGGAATGGTCGCTGCACCCGCAGACGGTCCAGCTGCTGTGGAAGACGTTCGGCAGAGCTCAGGTGGACCTATTCGCGTCCCACGAAAACGCTCATTGCCCGGAGTTTTTCTCGAAAAGCAAGGACGCGCTGGCTCATGTTTGGCCCCGCTGCCCCCTATATGCTTTTCCCCCTGTCTCGCTCCTGCCTCAGGTGTTGGAACGAATCAGGAAAAACGGATGCCCAGTGCTGCTTGTAGCCCCGCTCTGGACGAACCAGACGTGGTTCCCTGCCCTGATGCAGATGAACAGCACTGCCCCATGGCCTGTACCATTGAGGAGAGACCTCCTCTCTCAGGCGGAGGGCTCGATCTGGCACCCTCGCCCGGAGTTATGGTCCCTGCACGCATGGGCCATCAACGGGTACCCGCTAGCCTCCCAGAGGGAGTGTTAAACACGATCGCGCAGGCTAGAGCTCCGTCTACCAGGCGGCTCTACTCCTCGAAATGGTCTGTTTTCTCTGCATGGTGTCAGGCCCAGAGCCTTTCACCTGTGGAGTGCGGGGTTTCGGAAGTGCTCTCCTTCCTTCAAGAGCTACTGGATAAGGGCAGGACCCCATCCACGCTCAAAGTATATGTGGCGGCCATAGCAACGTTTGCAAAACCGGTGTCTGGCCAGTCGCTTGGGAAAAACGACTTAGTCGTGCGTTTCCTTAGGGGAGCTCGGAGGCTGAACCCTCCAAGGCCCCCTTCAGTCCCGACGTGGGACCTTTCCACGGTCCTGGAGGCCATGAAAGGCGCCCCGTTCGAGCCGATCCAGCTGGTGGACATGAAACACCTGTCGTTCAAGACAGTGTTTCTCATGGCTCTCGCTTCAGTGAAGCGCATAGGGGACCTACAGGCGCTTTCAGTAAGCGCGTCGTGTATGGAGTTTGGGCCTAATGACTCAAAGGTCATTCTCAAACCGAAGCACGGGTACGTCCCGAAATCCCTCAATACGCCGTTCAGGGCCCAGGTCATTTCCCTGTCTGCCCTTCCGGTTCTCAGTGAGGAGGAGGATGCAAGTCTCCTTTGCCCCGTCAGGGCATTGAGAGCTTATGTGGCACGCTCGTCTGTTTTCAGGCAGACGGAGCAGCGTTTTGTTTTGTTCGGCGGGCGTTCCAAGGGACTCGCCGCCTCAAAACAGAGCCTATCCAGATGGATAGTGGATGCCATCGCGCTCGCTTACTCTGCGAAGGGCTTACGGTGCCCCTTGGGTGTCAGGGCGCATTTCACGAGAGGCGTGGCCTCTTCGTGGGCATGGTCTAGCGGGGTTTCCCTGCAAGATATCTGTACGGCCGCGGGCTGGGCCTCGCCGTCTACATTTATAAAATACTATAACCTGGAGGTACCCGCCTTACAAGCTAAGCTTTTGGCGGTCTAAATTCAGTACTATCTGCCCCGCTGTGCGGCCCAGATGCTGAGTTTACTGCAGCCCCATGAGTATTGACTCACGTATGGCCGCCCAGATCAGGCTGAATGCTTTCACCCTGGCTGCGCGTTTGATTGTCGTATAATAGCCCCGCTGGGTGCTTTTTTATAGGGAATGACGCTTCCAGCCTCTCTTCCTTTACTCTATGTGAGTTTATGGTGATTATGCACTACATGAGCCCTGGGCTTCGGCCCCTGGGACTTTGGTGTTGGATCCCTGTACGCACGGCGTGTTGCATTGTGTTCCCCATAGCGTAAGCTATTACGCAGTACGAGAGATACTCTCGTAAGAGAACGTACTCGGTTACTAACGTAACCTCGGTTCTCTCTAGAGAGGGAACGAGTACTGCGTATCTTGCCGTGCGTGGAATACGCTCTGGTTCGCTTCAGCGGTAAAAACCAGCTTGTATCAGCCTAACGAGCATATTTATAGGGCGAGACCACGCCCCTTCTGGCGGGACGTGACGATATGGGCGCGAATTGCCCCCACTGGTCATTACGTCACGCAGAGTCTATCTCGATAGGCTGCTGCATTTGCTGCAGAGCAACCAATAGGCGCGCGAGCTGTTTCGCCTATGTTTGCTTGCTGCTGCAAAGCGTTTTACATTAATAAAAAATTAAGGATAATTTTTGGCTTCAATATCTCGCGGAAAAGAGTTTTTCCCCATAGCGTAAGCTATTACGCAGTACTCGTTCCCTATCTAGAGAGAACCGAGGTTACGTTAGTAACCGAGTACGTTTTATTATGAACTCTGCTGTGTTCTCTTTTTGTATTCAGTTTTTTTTTTTAAACGAGGGATTCTCCTCGTTTTAGCTGCTCCATGTCAACCTTTATCGCTCGTTGTGACAACTAACCTATGCCACTCACACATGCATCAAAGTTGAAAGAGTAACTTTTCTCTATTTACGGATACGACACGCACGGCCAAGTGACGTATGTACAGTATGCAAATTTATAAGAACAGCAATTATTTGAAAGATAAGTCTTTTGTTACATTATGAATATCTTTACTGTCACATTTTATGAATTTAATGTATCCTTGATGAATAAAAGTATTAATTTCTATAAAGAACATAAGTGTACATCAATAAAATTCAATTACAGTTTTTGTCAAACTAATCAGATTTTTATTTGTATTTGTGAATGGTTAGAAAACATCGTGCCTTCATAAAAGTGAAAATGCCCCTGAAAATCAAATACCGGGTGCAATTATAGCCCTTAAATGAATTTCTGACAACTGACAGCCTAAATATGTGTTATGTCTAGACATGGCTAATTTAGTCTAGAGTCCGTTTTGGCTAATGTGTGTGTGTGTGTGTGTGTGTGTGTGTGTGTGTGTGTGCGCAGGCAAAGTGAATGTGAATGTGCAATGGGAGGAGGACTCGATGGAGACTGTGCCTGTGGTACCGGTGCGGATAGCCTTCATGTTGGTGGTCCATGGACGGGCTTCTCGCCAGGTGCAGCGTCTCTTCAAGGCCATATACCACACATCTCATTTCTACTACATTCATGTGGACCAGGTATGTCTTCAACACACATCCAATTTTTATATTTGTATAATGGTGAGAATATTCTGAAAAGATTTAACAAGAGGAGAGGAGTTATGGAGTTGTAAATGTGTTAACAAATATAGATTTTATGTTGGGTGAATTGTTGATCGTCTCTGAGGGGGGGATAGGAAGAGAGGAGGATGCTGGGTAAACAGTGGGCTCCAAACCACTCCATTCATTCAGTACGCTGTTTCAAAAGTGTGATGGAGGATTATTAAAGAGCCATACTTCAGTGTCTTTCACACCATTTACTCTTTCAGTTTGGCAAGTGATAGTGTGAACATGAAAGGCTGTTTGTTCACAAGGCACGCACGCACACACACACACACGCACACATAATGCTGTAACCCCCTCCCTTAATTACACATACAAAAATACACTTAATAAGCTGCTTGAATTTATGGCAGGAATGCGTAGGGTGAGTACGCTTTCTTGTAATTTCGAAAGAGCAGGATAAAGAGCTGCTTTTCAATCAGTCCATCATCGTGGAGACAAGCTTTATGGCTCCATAAAACGAGCAGAGGAAAAGAGGAGTTAAAGGTGGGGTGATGTAACATGGAAAACACAGGGAATCAAAGACTGTGTGTATATCTCAAGACCAACGTAGTGCTTCACACACAAGTTTGTCACAAGCACTATACTACAAAAAAATCACTTGTGTAGGATTTTTGTCTTGTTTTCTAGTAAAATATCTAAACACATGCATGTATACTAGGCTACACACCAGAGCATGTGAGCAAAGCGGAGCGGTGTGACGCTTATAAGTTAAAAAACTTAAACATACGTTTCATATTTATGTTTAAATAATATAATGTTATTTCTTTTTTATTTCATCTATCTTGATTATATGAAAAGGGAACCGCATGAGATGAGTAAGATAGGATAATAAGATGACCAATATATATCGGAAAACATTTGGAATGGGTCAGACATGATTTTGACCACTAATTAAGTTTTGTTTTGTAGAAAGCCTTTCTTTAACCCTCTGGGGACCAAAGGTTTTTTGGGGCCCTTGGGATGTTTTGACATGCACTGACATTTGTGCTTTTGTCAGTTATTTATAAACATGTTAATGGCAAAGGTGTAAATTCACTCAATATAGCACACACGGGGCTACCATAATATGTTAGCAACATGCATGTAGATGTTTGTATTTTTGAGAGAATATTATTTATGCGTGGTTATTGAAAAAACTAAAAATAAAAGTTTCTGAAATAAGGCCACAAAACACATATTGATTATTTCTTCACAAGACTTTTGAAAATTGTATCACATAGTCTAGAATATTTGCTCCAAAACTAAGTGAGAAATATCCTGACTACTCATTCAGATAAGTCAATAAAGCCTTTTAGAATGTGTATGACGTGTTTTGTGTCAGAAAGCTTTATGTGAGGAGGATTGATCTCTCATTAGTATGTATCCATTTCACACCTGAGAAAGACAAAGACCCTCCCATAATGGCCCTATTAGGTGCTATCAGGCCATATCATTATGAAGAGCCTTGCAGAAAGAATGAGGAGATTTAAAAAAGAATGGCTTTTAGATTGTTTGGATTTATTCACAACACACACACACACACTGCTTAGAATAAGTGAACACACCCATGCTAAAGTTGACTAAAAAGAGGAATAAAAAATCGTAATGCCTTAATTAAAAAAATGAGGAAAACTCCAACCTTTAGGGACATGAATAATGTCCTTGAATTCTTTGTGAATGAAAAATTTATCACAAATAATTAAATGTTCTTCTTTAAAATACAGGGTGCATGTCTGGACACATCTATCACACACCCTTCACCATATAGACAAGGTTTTATTTCAGTTCAAAGTTAGAGTTGGAAAAAAAAGAGTTGAAAAAGGATTCATTATTTTGATTTAGCTTGGATTGGAACAAACACTAGACTATAACATCTTAGTTGATTAGTTTATTGACAAAACATACTATATATTTAACATATGAGCAGAAACTCCTAACAAAGCTTATTTGATGTCTATTTTAGAGTAAAAACTTTATACTCTATCCAAAACTAGTCAACAAAATGTCTTTTATTTCGTCTATAACAGTGCGTATCTGTGCGTTCATTCATTCATTCATTCACACACACACACACACACACACAGAAACTTGATTCACATTTAAACAGTATGCTATTTTTCCGTTTACAGACACTAACGTTATTCTATATCGCGATTAGAACAAAGCACAAGCATAAAACACTTACACACTTCTCAGCTGAATCTGTTGCTCCTCCTCGTGGTGAAAATAAACCAGCACTTGTTCTGAGGTAGGTAAATGTCCCAGGATTGTTCCTCATAGCCGCTCAAGATGACAGTAGATTAATCTGACTAAAAAATATAGTGTGTTTTCAGAGTTTATGGGCGTTAACGCGTCTCAATGTGGTGCTTCACGTATTTGTGTTTGAATAGCGCATGCTCTCCGTGGGCGTGTCACATTACCGGAGATAATGAGCTGAGAGAAAGATAATTAGAATGGCTGACACGTCTCTCTTTTTATATAGATTACATAAACGGAGAATATTTATTTTAGTTTTGAATCGGATTATTTAAAAGTACAAACTCAAATGATTTAAAAGATATATTGCTCATGTCTGGGTGAATAGTATTTGCTGAGTTTTGTTGAAGATTAGAGACGTGCTCCAGGAAAAAAGTTCACGGTGACTGAGAGGCAGAACGCACACCCTGTTTATATTCTTTATTTTACAAAAGCACAATATTTTATTTCGATTGTATGTGGGCACATAAAAAAGTAGACATTTAACAGATTATTTTCTCATATTTCTTAACTCTATATGAACAGAAATGATGGTAGTACTTTAAGTCTATTTTTCTGCTATGTGAAAAAAACGAGCAAAACGCGCCGGCGCGTTTCTGGTCCCCAGAGGGTTAAAGTTTATTTTGTTTTGTATAAATTGTATCTTCATTTTAATCAATGTTTCATCAACAAATTTGCCTGGATTAATAAATAAGAAGCAAATATAGTGGACAATATAATCAGGACACGGAGGTGCCGGCGTGTGCACACTTCATATGAAGTGTGCATTTCTCTCTATAGGCGCGTTCACTACTGCGATTTATCAACAGTTCAAATGTTTCATGCATAATCATTACTTTCGCCGGTTCTTTGTGCAAGCTTTATTTCAGGTGTTGCATGATTATCTCTGCGCCCAAGTAACGTTAGCAGTGCTTCGCCTGTGCCTCCCCCCCATATAGTCGCAAATCAATCTCTGCCTAAGAAAATCCCTTAATCTGCATTGCTATTTGTACTCGTTGTGAATAAGCAGGACACAAGAAGTAATTATTTTTTTGTTTTTTTTTATCACTTTTACTCACGACATGCTACCTGGCAACATAGGATTCCATTTATTATGCTAAGCTAAGCTAGCGGCGGCGCTGCCAGACTAAGACAATGCATGCACTGAGACAAAAATGCATTTGCCCACATATCTAAATGTAGGGGAGACAGTGAATAACCCCAATTAAAAAAAACGGTGGAGTGTTCCTTTAAAACAAGAAATGTGTACTTGAGAAGTAAAATTGTGTTAGATTAGATAAATATTTATTTTCAGCATAATCTTCACTAAAAGTTTAGGGATACACAATATTGGCTATATATTAGAGAATTTTTAAAAATGTATTCAATATTGGATGTAAATCGGTCGATATTTAATTGTACATTAATTGTTTAGATTTCCGTTGATGTCATCTAACTCTTACTTAGATTAATATTTAAAAACACTTATAATTTAATAACACTGTTCAGTGTAATCTTTAGCAAATCTCAAAATGATTTTTAATTTTTCATATTGTACTAATATATTATGACTGATTTGAGTTTTTTTAGTGTTTTATTTTTAATTTATTTAGACAAAGTAGTATTGCATATCATTATCGGGAATTTATCCGTCATTGGCCATAACATGAAAATAATCCTTGGCTATTGAACAGAATTTTATTATCTGTGCATCCCTGCAAATTTTTCTTAATTTATGCTTGACTTTTGCTTGACTCAATAAGGTAAGGAAAGTACATTTAATTAAATTTAATTATTTGAAAACAATATCTGGTAACGCTTCCTTTTACAGTACAGTACTTACTTGTACTTACAGTGTACTTACCTAGAATGTACTGGCTAATATAAGGTAAGTACATGGTTTAGGGGTAGGTTCAGGGTTAGTATCTAGTTATTACCAAGTAATTGTAATTACTATAATAAGTACCTAGTATGTACATGGGTAACAGGACTGTAAAAGGAAGCGTTAGCCAATATCTAATATATTGTGCAATTTTTGTTTCTCAAGAAAATGTATCTTTTTTTTAGGATGTTTAGATATTAACAGGACAGGACAAATATATAGAGAAAATGTGTAGGTGTACTCAAGGTACATGAAACTCTGTGCCACCTGACTGTTTGAAAAGCCTTCATTCACTTTATTTAATCAGTTTTCCGACCACAAGGTCAGACTTTGTTCATCTCATGATAACTCTGGTCACGTTTGACTGACTGATCCCAGATAAAGTTCTCGGGCTCCAAATTACCCAGAGTCTGTCTTTTTTCACCCTGCAGCGATCTAACTACCTGCATAGGCAGATGGTGGGTCTGGCTCACCAGTATCCCAACGTCCGGGTCACATCGTGGCGCATGTCTACGATATGGGGCGGTGCCAGCCTGCTCACTATGTATCTGAAGAGCATGAAGGACCTGCTGGCCATGCGAGATTGGTCCTGGGATTTCTTCATCAACCTGAGCGCTGCTGATTACCCAATCAGGTGAGTAATCATTCTCTCTCATTACTCTACTTTTTACTGATTATTCTGTTGATATCATTTGCATTGCTTGGTTTGTCAGTTTTCTCTCTGGAATGATACAAGTTTATTGGTTGCCACAGAACAATTGAGTTAACACCTGACTAGCGTCTAGCTGTGGGCTGTTGGGAGATTAGTTCCAAGCTATGTCACAATTTAGTTTAGCAGGGGATTATGGGTAATTTAGATCACCATTAGGGGTTTGATCTTGTGTCAACAAGCTTGATGGTTCATAGAACTGTTCAGGGATTACATTGAAGCATATTGTGGAGATTGTACTTTTTTATTCAGAATTAGCTCAATTTAATAATGACGGAGCCACAACACCAAAGCAAACCAAGGAACTTGAAGTCTACCCCAAATATTTGAGGAGGAGTAAAATAAAAGACTCCAATATTTCAGGATTTCATCACATTACCTGTAACTCAATGTGGCATTTATGTCTGTAAGCCGAACTGTGTCTGAACTTCTGAAGATTTGAATTATCACCATGATAAATGCCATTAGTGTGCATAACTCTTCAGTCCATAATGAGAGCAGGATGAGGGGTTGAGTAACCCAGCTACTCCCCCGGCAACAATCAATACTACAGCCATGTCATTTTCTGCAGCCCTGAGAAATCAGGGTGTTAGAGATCGATGCGGCCGTGTGATGAATTCTGGCCTGTCCCGCATAGCCGTTCAAGGTTAATCCTGCCTCTCTATCACTCCGTCGCATGCCACACCTCCAGACCGGAGAGGGAAGTTAGCTGTAAGCCAAAGCCCCTTTAAAAGCGGAACATCAAAGAAAAATAAAATGATTCTTTTCATCTCCAACGCTGAGTCGGGTTCAGGTGCATGCTATAAGTAGCCTGTCAGTGTGTGTGTGTGTGTGTGTGTGTGTGTGTGTGTGTGTGTGTGTGTGTGTAGTGCAGTGATGTAGTTGCTATCATTTGTATTATACTGTGCAGAAACACCATTTCTCTAAAACATAAGGACAAATCGGTCCATTAAGGAGTCTGATCCGGCTCCTCCGGTTGTAGTGATGGAGAGTTATTTCTCAGTCCAATAATATAACAGAAACAGGGGTCAGCAGAGAGGAAGCTGTGAGGAAAATAACTTCAACAAAGATAAGAAGAGTACAATGTATATATATACAACATTACAAAACTTTAATTTGAAGCAAGAAAGTATTTGAAAATCGAACAAAATGGCAAAGGTACAAGATTGTGTACTTAACTCCTTTAATGAGAGAAGGAACTGCAATCCCATCAAGCCTGACAAATGACATAATAGAAATAAAAACGAAGGTAAAATATAAAACTATAAATGTAAAGATGTTTATTATATAGAGAGGATCAATATATTTTATGTGTATTCCAAAATATGAAAACCTTTTTTTTATTTTATTTTTTTACATATTGGACATTATAATCTTATGATGCCTAAAATAATTCATTTTAGTTTTTAGTGATTACATTGATTGATTTGAGTTCTTAGTGTTTTACTTTTTAGTGTATTAGAAAAGATTAACATAATTTTAATATCTGTCTATTCCTGCTAAATTCTTAGATTTGTGCTTAACTTTTTGCCAATGGGTTAAGTAAAGTACATTTTAATTCAGTTTAATTACTTGAAAACATGTCCTATTATCTTACGCAATTTTGCCTCCCAAGTTGGCTTCATTGATTTTATCTTAAGGATGTTTAGATATTTATATATAACTATATTTTGTTTATTGCAAAATATGAATATTATGCATACAAATATTTTAGTAGTTTAAGAGCATAGGGAAACTGACTCTACATCACTTGCAGCGTTTTATGGGAGTACGTGGGCGCTAACTGTACGGGTGTGATTTACATGATTGATGAAGATTTCTCTGTAGGTTTTCATCAGGAATTCTGCTGTTGAACACGATTATTTAAAAAAGAAGTTGAAATCATGCAAGCTGATGGGTCCAACAAAAGCATATACCATCGATTAACAACCTCGTAGCTTGCAGTAGTGCTGCGTTCCAGTCCACTTTTAGACACACACTTGCGAACTTCCCTAAGCACTTCCCCTCGGGGGAATCCCTGCCGCCATTTTGAAGTGCGGTCCACTTCGTGAAGTGGACGAGGGAACTTTATATGGACAGACCATCGCTCCCTCGATTTTGACCAAGGGAGCGAGTCTACTTCATATGTACACTTCAGGCATATACCACAATGCAACACGATTGTGACGTCACCGCAGATCTCGTCTAATCACCACCACCACAAACAACTCTATGATATATTAATTACCGGTATGATTTTTATTTATTTAAAACAACCCAAACACACCTATATACATTTGGATGCTGCATTAAACAAATTCTTAAAGGTAACATTTTTTAAAATAATAAATCAACTCCATATCTGATTCCAAGTGATCAGGACTTAGGACGTTCCAATTCATCCCATTGCAGTTTCCGCCAGTAGTGGGCACTCATGCAACGTAAGCAATGACGTACATCCGAGTGAACGAGACGGAGCGAAGTTAGCGAGTGAAGGGCATGACAATTTTGGACTGAAACGCAGCATTGGTCTGTCTTTTAAAGGTTTATAAGTTTTAAAAATCAGTTACCCGACGGAGAAAATGAATGGGATTTTTACTTCCGTATTGCTGTAGGTTACAGATCACCTCTGATTGGACAGGACTGAGCACAGACTGGCAGATCAAGAGGACGAAGCCGTTTTGCAGTCCATTAAACCTCATCTCAATTTGGCCAGACAGACATGAAGGGTTATCATCCAGACATTCAGTGTTTTTTTCTCATTCTTGCCACAATGGCTTTGACAGAGAAAGCGAGTGTGAGACAGGAAGTAAGGTGAGGGACAGAGACAAAGCCACAGACAATGTTCGAATGCACGCTTGACTTCCAGTCTAGAGCCACAGTGTGTTTGCTGACACTGCAGACTTCGCTCGGCTTCATAGCGGCTGCTCACATTACCGACTAATTGCGAATGACAACGCGTGTTATAGGTCCTGGGGGGACATCTTCAGTGCTGGCCTTCCTAAAGACCTGTGCACAGCCCTTTCGCAGAATGTTTTGTCCACATGTCATGACTGCTGTGCCGAGGGACATGCGGTACCTGTGTCTGGTGACGTAGCAGCTTATTTTCCCCTCTAATTCCCTCCTGATGTCCATCCTTCTGCATGGATGCCTGTGAAAGGGGCTGACAAAAAGCTCTCTCCTCTAGGCGAGGCTGGACGCCAGAGGTGGAGGGCTCTGTTACACAGTGCCTTTGTTGGGAGCGCTGGGCTCTTTTCTTTCATTTATCCGCACCATCTTGCTCTTTTCCTCCGGCCCTGTTTTTAAGTCAGCGCAGCTGTATTTATAGCCTTTTCATGAAGAGAGAAAAGGAGAAAACAATGAGTCTGGATTGTGTTGTTCTCCTCTTCCCATGTGGTCACATGGGCTCCATGATGCCCTCTTCTGGAACGGAGCAGATCTGCAGATTGTTCGGGATGGATAACTAGCTTACTAAATACTATGCAGTATATACTGGATTTAAAAAAAAAAAAGTTCGACATTTGGTATTATTACATTATACATGCTTCAAAGTGTAGGATTCTTCATCTTGAATTTTTTTTTATCCAGTTTTATATAAAAATGGTTAACATTTTTTCAGTTAAATTAAATAATTAGACAAGAAAAAGCTAAACTAAAAATATTGATATTGATATTACCTCTGGTTCATTCATCACACTAGAAATCAAATGCTGAGCATCACATTGTGGTATCCCATGCATATATACTCCAGCAATAGTAAGATTAGTATGGTAGTATGCTATAGGGCTGGGTGATATGGCCAAAAAATAATTTCTCAGTGTGTGTGTGTGTGTGTATATATATATATATATATATATATATATATATATATATATATATATATTTATTTATTTATTTATTTATTTATTTATTCTTTTTTTCTATTTAGATGAAAAGAAATTCAGTATTTATTTAAAAATATATATTTCACATCTTGCCCAATACAAACAATGTTTATCACATTACATTCTAACATTGTAACAACAACATTGCAGTCTAAAAACTAAAAGAATGTTTTTTAAAGCAGAAGTTAAATTAGCTAAAGAATGAAAATAAATAAAAACAAAAGCATAGACTAATTATGTTAGGTCTAGATTATAGTCACTTTACAGGTACTGCTGTCATAAAAATAGACTTCACATTTAATGTCCAACAACAAATATTTTAGTCAGAATTCTTGCGCTCCTATTCCATTGCGCTCTGCCTGTTTGGCGCACATGTGCACAGTGGGGCTTGTTCAGTAAAGTCTGAAGTTTAGCAGAGACTCACTTGCATAAGGCTTGTCTGCTCCTGACAGCAAAATGAACATTTACAAATGGAGAATATATACCTGTGAAATGGAAGTTCTGCACTGTGGAAAACACATCTCAAACACATTAAACAGAACAAGTCGGTCAGAGCACCTGACAGGGTAAGCCACAGTAACCATATCTATTATTTCGAAGTTCTAAATATAAAGCATGTCTCATGTTAAGGACAAATTGTTTTTATGCACTTTCTCTGCAGCAGCTCACTCAGTGTCCTCTATTTTTCAAATGCGCCGTAATATCAAACTACTATATATCCATATAAACGGTATTGCCTCATCCTATATCATTTATAAAAAATATATCGATATATGGTACAAATTCAATATACTTCCCAGCCCTAGTATGCTTTTTTGAACATAGCCTTCAATCCCAGCCTGCATGTCTCTGACAATGTTCAGAATGGAATACTACTGCTTACTCCATACTGCACCATATTTACTGTGTACAGGCTACTATATAAAAAGATAGTATGCTTTATGCAATAAACTATCAAACTGTACAGTGCAACATTGTTGCCACATGACCTCATTATGTTGCATGTTTAATTCAGAATTCAGTTGTTGAAAATGAATGAAGTGAAATGATGTGTAGCAAAGTATGGTGTCCCATCCTCGGAATTTGTGCTGTGCATTTCACCCATCCAAGTGCATACACACAGCAGTGAGTAGTGAACACGCACACACTGTGAACACACACCTGGAGCAGTGGGCAGCCATTTTTTGCTGTGGCGCCCGGGGAGCGATTTGGGGTTAAATCCCTTGCTCAAGGGCACCTCAGTTGTGGGTAATGAGTGGAAGAGAGTGCTGTTCATTCACCCCCTCCATCTACATTTCCTGCCGGTACTGAGAATGAACTCTTTAACCATTAGGCCACAACTGAACATGTAAATACAAATGTTAAAGGTGTCAACGGATGCAAAAATGGAGTTTGCACATAATAGTGTCTTTGCAGTGTGGACACAACCACCATACAAAGAAAAAAATCCATTCACTCCTTTTTTCTTTTTTATATCCTCAAAAAGCCTAAACACTCTCAATAATTAAGCCGTTTGGATTTTCTGTGGTCATGCTCCGCCCAAGACCACTGACGGACTGTCCCGTATTAGCATATTTCCTCCCTCAGCCATTTGTATACTTTCTGCGAGGCAGGTTGCCATGGCAGCACTTTACGTGTCTTGTGTCGACATGCTCCATTGAAGAGAGGTGTGGGGTCGCTGTGAACAGAGCTGTTTTTGAGGAGGTAAAAAGGGTGTTGTTTTACACAACCATTGAGGAATTTTAAACAAAGTATTGTAACCAAAGTAACCAAACCGAAGACCCTAAAGAATCATACTAACTTGTGGAAAACTGGCATCCGATGAGCCCTTTAACATGAGTTACAAGGTTTATACAAATTTAAAAGTCAAATTGAATGGTACGACACTTTTAACATTAAAGTCTTCCATTTGACTTTCATTTTTAGAATGTTCACTATTCCTGTCTAACTCTAATTTGCGTGCTGTATTGTGATTGGTCTTTCTTGCATTTATTTGTATACTCTTATGTGATTGGTCATATTATATTGTTATGCATATGCAGTATGCAAATTCAAATAGTTCTATGCTACATTGTTGCCACATGACAACTGCTTTGTGCAAAAATATCCCAATTTTTGGTAGTCTGATTTGAAAAGGGATTCAAAAAAGATATTATTCATTTAGTTGTTCCTGATTTAGTTGGGCTCATTTCATTATAGGATACAATATTTCTCATGGTTTGATCTGCTTGCATACTGTGCGGAGTATTACATGCTTACAGAAAATGTCCATACCGTGAAGAGACCTCAAAAATAAAGCGTAAACATCCTCTCTCCGTCTCTCTCTTTCTCCTACTCTCTCCCACTTGGACTGATGCTCATTATTATTGCACCGTTTTGAAGGCACTGCAGTCAGATTTCAAATCGGTTACAGAATACAGCACTCTAATAACCTGAGTGACTGTCAGCTGTACATGCAATAAACACTGGAGCAAGGTTTCGTTTCAAATGCCACAGTGGGTTTCCCATGCTGACCTTTTTCAAACAGTCAAGCGACAGGAAAGACACTGCAGGTCAGAGTACATTTCTGCATGTTCATCTTTTTACCAGTTAAACATTTAATGCGGTCTTAAAACGAACGGTGGATGATATATCGCCTTAAGCTATTGAAATGAAACTTGTGAGATAAAGTCGTATATGATTGACTTGTGCAGCTGTAGGCATGTTGACGACATCATGCAAGTGATGATAGAATGACAGAGTGTTTACTAAGCTAAAATTCACATGCAAACATCAACAAATTCACCTCAGTTATTTATTACTGTTTGGTTGTGAAGAAATGTTTGTTGCCTTTTTTTTTTAACAATGTTCTTCACCTATTTTCGCAATTAATTCAGATCCATCCACTTAAAGTAACTTTTCGAGGAGCATTTCAACCTGAGGTCTGCTGTCTGTTTTTAGTATTTCTACGCTTTTTAAGAAGTGGATCATAAGATTTATAAGAATTTAAAAACAAAATGTAATGGTTTGGCACCTTCAACATTTTCATATTTGCATGCTTATATAGGATTGTTGATACTACTTCACAGCCAAGGATAGTAACCAAAAGGTTGCTGGTTTAATCCCCAAAAATGAGAGCCAACAACCGCTGTTCATTTGAGCAAGGCATTTTACAAATTCCACCGCCCCTAATATTGTAGCGATAAATACATTTTTTTATTATTCTTTTTATCTTCAGTGTGAAGTCATTTCCTCTCTTCCAGAAGCCTGCAGTGAAAATGAAATGAAATGAAACGTGAGAGAGCAGTGTGTATGGTGAAAAATTACTACAAAGGTTCAAGCAATGCATTGCGACAGGCAGTGAAACAGGACAGCTGGCATTTGGGGCTGGAGCTGGCTCTGTATGTGAGCTTGGACTCGCCTAGAATCCCTCATACTCCACACTCATTTACACTGTGGCTCATTAGTCTGATTAGCAGACTTTGTTACTCTTTCTCTCTTTCACTAGTTTTCGGTTTTCCCTTCCAACATTATTTCGATCTCTCCTCAGGACCAATGATCAGCTGGTGGCCTTCCTGTCCAAATACAGAGATATGAATTTCATCAAGTCTCACGGGAGAGATAACGCTCGGTGAGTGCTGATGTGTGATACTGCTAATGGCTTACGGTGCACGAGGCTCAGAAGGGTGCCTTTAATAACCGATAAAAATAAATGTGTAATTTGCATTGTTGATAATCATCGCCAACAGATTCATCAGAAAACAAGGTTTGGACCGGCTTTTCTTCGAGTGTGACACCCATATGTGGCGGCTTGGAGACAGGAAAATTCCAGAAGGCATATCCGTGGATGGAGGCTCTGACTGGTTTCTGCTCAACCGAATGTTCGTGGAGTACGTCATCAACTCTCAAGACGACCTCGTGACCAACATGAAGCGTTTCTACGCATACACGCTACTACCTGCGGAGGTGAGATGCCAAATTATGCTCCAAAATCATGTTAAAGAAGTAAAAAATATTGTTTTTCAAAAAAAAAATCGAAACTTTCTTAAAACTTTCTTCAATTTACTTGAATAACATATTTCTATTTCTGTTTATTCTTGTTGTTTCTTGTTTTAAATGTAAATCTAAATAAATGTATGGGTTAGGTTTAATATTGCTATATATTCATGATATAATATACATTCTCTGAAAACAAGTCTTATCTTAGACAAAATTGCTTGTGAATTAAATTTATTTGTTTTAAGGCTGTTTAGATATTTTTAATAAAAAAAACTAATAATGATCAAGAAAATGACTTTTGCATTGCACAATATTACAAAGATTCTTCTACATTAATTCACTAGATTGCCATTCCATTAATTTTTAAATTAAGTTGAAGTTTAAGATGATAAATTGTGTAAATTTCCAAAAAGCGGGAATGAATTTGCATAGTTTTATTTGCTCATTTGCATTGTGTATTTGCTCATTTGAAATGACTGTCAGTGTGTTAGTTTTAATGAAGGGCTTTTTGCTGTGTCACGGTGAAATTGGATTCTTCGCTCTGTCTAGGTCTAGTTATTCACCACTGAGATATTGGATATTTTGGCTTGAGAAGGCAATTCGCCCTTTTTTACTGATGTAGACATTTAACACAATAGACCTCCTGACAGGGCTATTCTGTTAGACATCCATCTTCATTTTATCAGATGTCATTATTCTGTTTCAACCTCTTAGTCATCTGTTTTCTTCTCTTTCTCTTCACCTCTTACCATCCCGTCCTATTTATCATCCTCCTGCCCTATTCTCGTTCTGTCTTCGCAGTCGTTCTTCCACACAGTTCTGGAGAACAGTCCGCACTGCGAGAGCATGGTGGACAACAACCTTCGCATCACTAACTGGAATCGAAAGCTGGGCTGCAAGTGTCAATACAAGCACATCGTTGACTGGTGCGGCTGCTCGCCGAACAACTTCAAGCCCTCCGACCTGCCCCGTTTCCAGGTGAGCGTCTTGTATCCTTCCCACGATACTTTCAGTCCTCTCGTTGTCCAACTGTATCAGTGCAGCTGGCGCTAACAGGAACAGTTCAATGAACCTGATCATTAGTTAAACTCTTTTAAAGCCTTTTCAGTGACAGCGCTGACCTCACGCCTGAAGGAGACCTACGCCGTGTCCTGTTTAGTCTGAATAAGCACAATAGGCCTTTAATTTACCTTAAACAAACACCTAATAGTGTGAGACAAGCTCTCTAGTCAGTAGTGATTTCAATCGTGATTAGAAATCCAATGAGACTCAACTAAAGGAAAGCCTTGCTAACTCGTGCCTACACAGGGGATCTGTAATTAACTCTGCCCGGCAGAAAAGGACGATGAGGGATCAATTCCAAGGCGGTCTCTCATCAAAAGGATCCTGGTAGTGAGTCTAGTATGTGGAATGAGGCCGTGGAGCTTGACCGCAGCAGCCAATTCCCTTTTCTCCCCCTTACCTTTGGTCTGGAAGTCTCTCATTAGCCTCCAGCAAAGAGTCAATCCTAACATAGTCATGCCTGACCTCTGTGACTCGCTCTCCCTACTGTAACTGGAGCTACACGCCCAGTTGACATGAGATTTAAACTTGTCATTCCCAGCCTGGTGATTTTCACATATCTGGCTGTACTTAATTTTTTCCATTCTTCTGCAATAGAACTGCAACTTTGCATTTTCTCCCCTTTTTAGTTTTCTCTCTCTTGCTCGATTTACCTCCATGTCGTGTTGCTTGCGGTATGGTTTCACATTAAACGATGTTCCCGTTTCCTCAAAAACTCCCTACTGTGCGCTCGTGTGCCAAACCATGACATCATCACCATGTGCCACACCAGGCAGCTTTTGCCACTTTTGCTCACTTTTTTTTCAAAACAGCCCAGCTGAAGAAGCCACATTTTTTTGGAACGTCAACATCCATAATGGCGAATCTTGATGTTCATATGTTCTAATTTAAGTACCATTTCATTTTAAATGTTATTTTGGTTTTATTTAGAAATAGAGTTTCCTGTTGTGAATGAGGGCTGAAAACCCAGCACCATCAGAGCAGTATTTCGAGCATTGCTAAATGTTTGCAGCCACAACTCCTCTATATAATGGAGTCTTTCACAGAGTGTGCGGTTAACTCATTCAGCCCTGTGCTGGGGGAAGGGCCTGTGAGCGTTTAGCGGGTCATTATCACTGAAGGCATACCCACAGTGAGTGTTGAGTAATTATCCTGTGACAATACCTCCTTTCTCACAGACAGCTCTGAAGAAAAAGGACAATGGGAGAAGAAGGGAGGCTTGAAATGTGTCATGACAGTTCAGTTTTTTTATCTGAGCATTTCTCACCCCTCACCCTATAAAGGCCCAAACCAAATGAAAGAGCTTCCCGGACTTGCCTCTTCAAATCACTTTTATTAAGCATTTTCCCCACATTTTTGCCGCCTTTAACTGTTTAAAAAGAAAAAAAAAATGAAGGGATAGTTCACCCAAAAACCCTTTCTTTTGTGGAACACAGAAGTAACGGTCGCTACAATTCAATAAAAAAAAAAAATGGTTCACAAGTTGCGATGAATGATTTGTGTATGCATCATTCTTTTGAATCATCTCTTTCCAATAAATCAGTTGGTATACAATTACCAGTCTGAATGATTAGTTCGACTCATACTGATCCGATACTTCTGAATTTGTCCTTTAGTGTTGCATGGAATAAAGAAAGTCATACAGGTTTGAAACAACATGGAAATGAGTAAATGATGACAGAATCTTACATTTTGGGGAATTTTCATTCCTTTCGAGGTTTGTGTTTTGATTTTTCCATCTTCTAGGTTGGTCTCTTGAAAGATGTCTGACAGGGGTCTGCTGTCACCTGAAAGCTATTTCAAGCATGATGATTTTTTATCTCTTTGGTTCTTCTCAGATGTTGTCCCTCTTCTTATCTGTCTTATGTTACACATGTTAGTCTGCGGGGAGCCAAGTTGGATGTGAATAATAAGCAATACCACCGTTTCATACCAGACATATGCCACTTTGATTTTTATTTTTGGTGTCAATTATCTCTGGAGAATTTGTCTCTGATTCTTTTAGCTTTTTCCCCCCTTCTAGCACATCATACTGGATGGTGTGCCACGCATTTCAGTTTTCAGTCTCTTCGCTCTGTCACTATCTCTCTTTCTCTTCCTGTTTCTAAAGTCTCAGCAGGCTGTCTTGTCAATCACCGTCTCTTTGTCTTCACACTCACACTCTCTTTCTTTCTCTCTGTCTTTGTCTCCATCAGCAAACCACCAGGCCCACATTCTTTGCAAGGAAGTTTGAAGCCAGTGTAAATCAGGAGATAGTAAACCAGCTGGATGTCTTCCTGTTCGGAAGTGTGCCGCAGGGCATGCCGGGTCTCAAGGCCTACTGGGAGAATGTTTTTGATGAAGAGGATGGTATTCACAGCCTGTCCGACGCACATCTCACTTACTATCATGCCTTCGCCCGATTGGGTCTGGCACGAACTGGCAACTCGTTACAGGGTAACACCAATGACAACAGCTGCAGGTCAGTACTCAGTACATTGTTTTTTAACTGTAGCGCAAAATTAGTTAAATACATTTTTTGGATTCTCTGTAAAAAATAACAACAGAGCTATAATCTGAATGAATTGTTTTTAGAAGATTTAACCACATTAAAGTTGTTTTAACCTTTTTTTTAAGCTTGAAATTTTCGGGATGCCATTGACTTTTGCTGTATGGCAACGAGCGGCACATTTTCAGTTTGCTTTTGAACCCACATTTTACTTTGGAGATCATGAGATGACCAAACACATCCAAAATTGGTTATAAAACAATAATGAATGTTGATGATTTTGTGCTTGGCAACCAATAATTCATTGCACAAATCATAGTTGACATAAACCGTTTATCCTCATTTCAAGCGAACCTGTTTTTAATGTGGTTTGGGTTGTAATTAATTTTACCTTCAGTAGTTTATTCGTGGTTTTCAAAGATTTCAAGAGAGCATTTGGCTCATTTGGCTGGCCTGACAGCACCAAATTTACACCAAAATTACAGAGTTTGATTGATGCCTTTGATGTAAAAAAAAAAAGTCAATTCAAGAATTTTTTTAATTGTAGTCATTTAAAAATATAGATCAATTAATCGATAATATTAATACTGCAAAATACCAGTGGAGGATTCCAAATACCATGTGCACAGCCTACATTTGATTTATATTTAAATAAATATATACAATTTTCAATAAATGTACTGTTTTTTTTATATATTTTGACTATGAATTTAGTGTTCATTTTATTTTAACAGAAAATGTATTAGTTGATCTTCATTGATTTTATTTATTACTGTTTTACTGCATTAAAACCCACTAATATTTCCATTCATATTTCCCCAGTTTATGGATTGTGAAATATTTCAGACATTAGTTTAGATTTTTGGTTAAAATCGAGTAATGATTTTTTCCTCTTTTGTGACTGAGACCGACCGTAGATTAACCTTTCTAGGTGGCGTCTTACCAATCTGCTCTAAATAACTTAGACTTGGTTATATCATTTCATTTTCATTTCATTTATTCATAAAGCACAAATAAACACAACAGAAGTTGACCACTGTGCTGTACAAATGAAGAAGTATAAAACAAACCACACACAATACAGTAATAACAGACAATAAAGCACTAGTTTAGGGTTTAGAGAAACCAAAGTTATGAATGAAATGCAAGAGTAAAAATAAGTTATATATATTACCATAGTATATGTTGCTTATGATGCCACGTGACATAATTTCCAAGTGAATTGTTCTGAACATTTGTGTGTCTGTGTTTTTGTTAGTGTAGGTTTTTCATTGTAATTATGTTTTGTTTGAAACCGTATGTATATTGGCATTTTGGATATTCTGAAAGCTTAAATAAGTGCACACTCATTTGTGCTGTCTTCCGAGGGAAGCGCAGCTTTGTTTGATCTCACTTGCAGCAGAGCTGAAGTTCCTCAGCTGTCCAAACATCTGTCATTGCTGAGATAGAGCGAGCCGAGAGAGGATAAGGGGCCGTGTTTGTCAGTCTGGCTGCTGTGTTTATGTTTATCAGTGCAGTAATGCCTGGTGTCGCTGCTCTTTCTGTGCAAGGGGAGCGCTGGTGCATTCTGACAAGAGAGCCACAGTATTTGGACCCTGCAGAGGGACTCATTAGCCTCAAGGAGGAGGTTGTTGCTGGTCGTGGGGGTTGGGTGGTGGCGCTCAGGGTCCGTGAGTGAGGGAGAGCTCTGTTTTTTGCAGTCCTCTGTGTCATCAGCGGTGAGAGGCTGAGGTGGGCCGCTTGAATAGCTGCTCTGTTAGTCCCTGCGTGCTGCCCACCTCCTGCGGTGACAGCGGACAGAGGAGGAGGGGGGAGGGCAGCCGCACCGGTGTAAATATTTGCTGTTCTGCTTGTCAGGCAAGCGATCCTGGGATGGAGCACCTCCAGCCTGTGCTGGAATACTGATGAGAGCACGGCGACGGAGCTCAGGGTGGAGATTACTGCGAGAGCAGCCATCCGCTCCGCATGAACGCCCGCGTCTCTATCAGCTCCTGCTGCTCCTCCTTCTGTCTGTCTGTCTCAGTGTCTCTCACTTCACTCGCCTCTCTACAACCCAAATAAACTTTGCTCAGAATACAACATTATTGATTCTGTTGTTCAGAAGTTTTTTTCGGCTTTAGGTGTTAGAAGCCCTAAGAAACTTGAATTTAAATGAAAGACAATTACTAGTCAAATAATTGGTCTTAATGAAGTCCTGTATTGCAAAATGTATAATAGCTTATTAAGAAAACGTTTATTTCAGGATTCTTTGATGAATAAAAAGTTAAATAGAACGGCATTTATTTGAAATGGAAATCTTTTGTAACATTGTAAAAGTCTTAACTGTCATTTTTGATCAGCGTAATGTGTCCTTGCTGAATAAAATTATTAATTTCTTTCATTAAAAAAAAGCATCAGCATATGGCTAGAATTTGCTTTCTGTGAGTTTGGAGTGGCTATTTCCTTCTCAGCTAACATTATACATCTCTTTGCTGTTACTTTAGATCAATTTAATGCATTCTTGCAGATTAAAAGTATTACTTTCAAAAATATATTTTTTATGTTTACATTAATGTGGGAATATCTAATATGGAACATTCTTCATTAAGCCACCAAAACAAATACATTAGGGACAAAAATATATATTTTCAAAATAGTTGTATTTATATCATGGCCAATAAGAAATATTATTGAAAAAATCTCCAATGAAGATGCCTTGGCAGGTGTGGCAAAAGATTAATTTTGAGCCCTACATGTAAGTATTGTGAATTATTATTATTATTATTATTATTTCAGAATGACATCTTTTCTGCCTGTAGGTATTATGCCATGGGACATCCTGTGTCTGTCCACATCTACTTCCTGTCTGATGAGTTCCAGGGATACCTGGTCAGGCATCACGCCACCAACCTGGCAACAAGCAAACTGGAAACCCTGGAGACCTGGCTCATGCCCAAACAGTTCTTCAAGTTCACCAATCCACCCAATGCCTTCAACCGACTGCAGTTTGCAGAGGTTAGTAAACTCACAGCCTTACACAATACACACACACACACACACACACTGGAGAGGAAGCATTTTTGTATACTATAATAGCTAACGGCTGTTGGGTAGCACGTTTATGTGTCCTCTGTTGGTCATTTTTATTTATGAACTAACTGTCGTCATGCTGTTGTTCATGAATAAAAGTTTTAAGGCAATGCTTATTTTGTTCTGGCTCACTGCAGTAAAAATGTCCTGGCAGTCTATAGGTGCAGAATCGCCCCCACACTACCCTCAGAATGTATGCATTGCTAAGAATATTGACCCACGAATATTATTGTCAATCTTACACTGCTGCACATTGCGCTTGACATACTCCGTTAAACAACCAATAATTCAGACGTTCTTCATTGATTTAGCTGTCAGGCAGAGCCATACCTGTCATCTTGCCCTTTGGCGTAATCAGTGATTTGTCTGCCACGAGTATGGGGATAAAATAATGACTTCACGCTGAACTGCCCTCAGTTTATCTGTTGGAAGCCAAGGGTACGTGTTCAGTTCCATAGACTAGAGTTAGATGCATATAGATGACTTAAAACAGGATATGAAGATATATAACTAGCTGATTTGTTTTTTTTTTATATATATATATATGGTTGAAATTATTAAAAATAATTAAACTCTTCCTTTCACTGATGAAACTGGCATAAATGATTTAAATCAAAGGTGTACATTCAATTTACTATATGTTAAATAAAAATAAATTTAAATGATAATATTTTGAATAATAATCAATATAAGAAATATTATTTGTTTTGTGATGCATGCATTTTCTCAGATATGTTTTTATTTATTTTGACGACACGAGTAATGGCTGTTGAAAACTTAGCTTTGTTATTGCAGTAATGAATGACATTTTAAAATATATTGGATTAAACAACAGTTATTTTAAGTTTGAATATTAGTTCACAATATTACTGTTTTTACAGTATGTTTGATCAAATAAAAAAGAGACTTCTTTCAAAAACAATTAAAAAATCTTATCAACCCCAAAAAATATATTATATATACACATTTTTGGATTGTAACTTTCTAAATTCATCTGTGTAGAAAAAGTTAATGTTGGAGTCTGCCTGGACATCGCTTCCTAAAAGCATTATAGTACCCATCATCCATCCTTTGGGGGAACACCCATAGACAAGACAGCAGAGCTGTAAAGTGCTTAAACCAAGCCCAGCTGGGTCTCAGGCGTCTTCCAAACAGAATGATCAAATTGATTTGCCGTGTTTTACTGAGGTACGGGCACGGCCGGGGAGAGATGTGGGGCTGGTCAACCGTAAAGAGACTCCTGCTGTCGGTCATGTCTTCGGTAGTGATGTAGTTTCTGAGAGTGGCTGGAGGCAGCTAGCGTTTGATGGCTTTAAGCCACCACCTCCCCCCATCCCACAAGTCAAATTACCTCACAGTGGGAGAAACATTACACTGGGCACTGCTGATCGTTTGATGCAATTATGCTCATCTCAGCTGGTACTGGCAGTCCCAATTGGTGCCATCTGTTTACTTACTATAAGATCTTGTGCAATTCATTTGGCTGTATATCCGTCTGTGCGCCTCTCTTAGGGAGCTACTGGTACAGTGCTCAGGCATCCCGTTACTCTGGTTTCTTAGGGGACTGAATTTCAAGAAAACAGAAAGTTTGTTCAGCTTCCATACCAATGAAGGCCTGTGCAGTGTCTGGAAGGGGTGAACTGACACATCTCTGCATCAACAGCGACACACACTGTCTCAGACCCCCGGGACTCGGTTCTCATCCTCTCTCACTTGCCTTCTTTCTCATTCTCTTACTCATTCGTCTTCTCTTTTAGTGTTTCTGCCTCTCCAACTTTGCTCTAGATCAGTGATTCCCAACCAGGGCTATATGGACCCCAAGGGGTAGTATGCTGGCAGGTTCCAGGGGGTGCTTGGAAAGATTTTGCTTAAACCTATGGAAACATGTTGAAAACAGTTTTATGATAAATATAATAGAACAATATAATAAATAATATACAATAATATCAAATCAATTGTAATATATTTATATAAGAATATAATATATTTTTTCAATTAAAGATGATTTTTCAGTTCCTTGTTAAAGAAAACAAACACTTTTTTAAAGAAATTACTACTTTTTTTAGCAAATGCATAAAATGGACATTTAAAGACTTTTTTTGTTACAAAAGATTTCTCTTTCAAATAAATGCTGTTCTTTTGAACTTTTCTTTGATTAACTTTCATCAAAGAATCCTGAAAAAATAGTTTCGACATTGAGAATAAGAAATGTTTCTTGAGCAGCAAATCAGCATATTCACACTTTGCACGTCACCAGATTTTATACAAAAGTTGGTGTTTCGAGGTGTAAATGCCATGCCAGATAGTTGTTGCGCGATTGGTTGCACTAACCAGATGAGATGAGCAACCTTCACAGTATACACGTCTGTGCAGTGATCATTCCATCACTCCATCAAAGGTAATTTCAACATTTGCTTGAATACAATGGGTGCATGATCATGTAATTAATCGTGTCTTTAAGTTACCCTGTAGTTTCGTCAATCAATGCCACCAGCTGGTTCGGCGAGTCCGCTGTTTGTGTTATGAGACTAACTGTACGTTCACACCGCCCGCCACCGGCGAGAGCGGCAAAATTCATTTGAATGACTTCTGGGCACTTTGACGCTCTCGCCGGTGGCGGTGTAAACGCACAGTAACAGCTGTCGTATTTTGCTAACAACAACAAAAGTGTGTGATAGGTTGTTTTGAGGTTTGTGATATCTATGGTTTTCAATGAGAACCAGAGATGACCCAACAGTAGAGCTAGATTATTTAAGGAGGAATTATTACTGCTCGATTATCTTAAAAAACCTTGTCTGCTTTACACAATTTAGCTACCTTGGAGTTAATCCTAGTCCATAGTTATGCTGCGACTTGATAGCTACTAAAAAGACCTGGAACTACAGGACTCTACGTTAAAAAATACCCGTTTGTTGCCCGCCAGGTATCCATTGTAGTCACGTGACTACAAAGTATGAATTGATTTCTTTATTATGTGACACTGAAGACTGGAGTAATGATGCTGAAAATTCAGCTTTGCATCACAGGAATAAATTACACTTTAAAAATATATAAACAACAGTTATTTTAAATCGATCATATTTCACACCATTACTGTTTTTACTGTATTTTTTATCAAAATAATGCAGCCTTGGTGAGCATAAGAGACTTCTTCCAAAAATATTTTTAAAAAAATCTTACTGACCCCAAACATTTAAACAGTAGTGTATGGGATTATATGCGTTACTTGATCTGTTGTTCACCCACCGTATAAATAGTTTGATTCATTATTTAAAAGTCACTTTATTAGCATTAATTTTTATGTGAAATGATGTCTGGAGAGAATGGAAATAGATACTTGATACTTAAAGTGGTACTTGAGTCTAACTTATGGGACTGTTGTGGTACATTAGGCTACTTCTCTTGACTTTCTTATCAGTTTAAATGTCATATATCTGTTCTTTTGTCTTTTCTCTCATACATCAGATTGGAACAGACTGGGATGCTAAGGAAAGGATATTTCGGAACTTTGGTAAATTGATGGGACCCATGGACGAGCCTGTGGGAATGCAGAAATGGGGGAAAGGGTCAAATGTGACTGTGACTGTGGTGTGGATTGACCCCACCAATGTCATCGCTGCCACCTACGATATCCTGATCGATGCCAGTGCTGAATTCACACACTACAGGCCTCCGCTGAACCTGCCCCTGCGGCCCGGCATGTGGACCGTACGTGTGCTGCATCGCTGGAGCCCCGTGGCAGAGACACGCTTTCTCATCACTCCCCTTACCCACCACAAACACCTGCCTATACGCCAAGGTGAGAGTTACACCGTATACATTGATTCACAAAGTAAGAGCTTTCCTTTTGTTAGGTAGAAGATATTTCGGAGTTATAAACAGTACAGCATTTGATAGAATTTATATAGCTTAATTGAAAGCATTGTGATAAACAACATTTTACAAAAAAAGAAGACAACCTTCTTTTTTTTAACCATTTGAACGAACAATCCCCTTAATTAATTAAATCAAACTTCTCAATGCTACTGTTTACACAAATGTTGTTTTTGATAATGTTGTGGCAAAAATTCTCAAACAAACATCACTGCGTAAGAGACACTCAGAGTCAAATTATATAAAATAGAAGTATTTATTCTTGCAAGAATAGGAGCAGTCTAATACACAGTTGTTACCCTGTGCAGAAGAGTGACACACCCCCAGACAAACTGAACTAGCTTTTATCTTAGTTTCAAGGCCTTCTTCCCCCCAGAGCCTTCCTTCCAGTAGTTTTCCATAGACGTCACTAGTTGGCCCACTAAGCTCCCCTGCACCAAATGGCCTTCTGACATCTAGGTCAGAGGTCCTTGTTCGTCTGTTCTCTGGAGTGTCTCCCTCTTCTGCCTCCCCAGGTACATAAACAGTATCCTTTCCCACTACAAGTGAGAAACACACATGTGACATTCTTTGAATCATCTATATTTAACTAAAGATCAATGAATATCATTAAAATTGCCACCACAATAACTAAAACTGTTCAAAATAATTTGCATTACTTGAAATAAAGCTGAAATGTAAAAATATATAAATATTAGATGAAAAACATTCACTTCAAAAACTAAAAAACAATTAAAAATATTAACTTGGAAACTTCATTTGAACTAAACATTTTAATTGAACTAAAATTAAGCTAAATAAAATATTTTTTTTAAATGAATTAATAAAAATAGCAAAAGCACATAACAAAAATACTGAAACTGAAACTCCATTTACACTTGACCACATAAATGTCTCCCCAAAACAATTATAACCCGATCTTCAATTCCCGTGCTATATGCAAATTCAATGGAGTTCACGGCAGTGAAGGCAACAGATATGCACTGGATTTTATTTATCATCAGTTAATTTCAAGATCAAAGATTTCAGTAAGAGGAAAAAAACAGCATCAACACTGTTAAGATATTTTGGTGTCACTTTCAGTTTCATTTGCAGCAGTTTGCACGTCGGCTTGTGAAGAGATACTCAGCTACTCATCTGCGGCGGGCCATATCTGTGGCAATGCGTGTTGCAGTAGTGTTGTCATATCTGGCTACTGGGAGCGTATACCACACTCTCACACCTTTTTTCCTTTTTACATTTTAGGAGAAGTAAAATTAAATCGCTAGAAGTAAATGTGGCTTCAGGAATCAGATGCATCTATAATTGTTCAGTTTCGTTCAGAATGTGTCTCAAACCACCTCCTGAAGTGGTTTGAGTGATCAGATTTAAATAAGTCTCGAAAGCATTTCAGAGGGCATTTACACTTGGTCTTTTCATGATCCGATAGCAATCCGATCAGAGAAAATGCAGAGAAAAGTGACCAGGTGTAATCAGCCCCTAAGCTAATGTGGAAAAATCATTTCTCTTTTCTTTTCTTTTTTCTGACAACTCATAGCTGAAAAAATGTGAAATACTTCACATTTTCCAATATGCAAACCGCATGTCTTAGCATAGCATATCACTTGAGAAAATGCAGTTCAGAATACTCTACATTTGAAGCTTTGATTTATGCGTTCTCGCAAGCTTGTATATATTTAAAACAGAATGAAAAAAAAAACACTCCTTCCTCCAGATGTAATGACTAATCCTCTAGCGTTTTGCATGCTCTTTTTGAAGACCATTGTCTGACACTATGGTACACTGTATATTAAACTGCCTCAACCTTTCAGGTCATCCCACCCCCTGCTTTCAAAGGCACTTTCTGCCTTCACATCTAGCTATGTGCCTGGGCCGCTTGGTTGCCTATAAATAGTCCCAGCTCACAGTCACGAATGAGTAATACACCACACCGGGTCACCTTTCATTGGAATAAACTCAAAAAGATTACTGTGCAGGGGCCACGATTGGTATCTCTAGCCCATTAGGGGACATTTTGAAATAATAGTGTGCGGTCATCAGCGGATCTGTCCTCAAAACGCTCCTAATGAGGGAGAGGTTGTGATTGCGGCTCGACGTGTGTGTCGTGGGAATGGGCGGGTGATAAACGCACATGATTTACCAGACTGTCCTATGATTAATGTCTACGGCAGGCACCGAGTCTTTTCGCTCGCCGTGCTTCTGCACCCTCAGCTAATAAAAGTTTATGGAGTGTGTTTATGCGGCCAAGTTTGGTCGGTACGCTGTAAGCAACGACGCTTGCCTGTCCACGCACTTCCTGGCGAGCGTGAAATGGAATGTTATAGAAGGGAGGAGAGAGACTGGGAAGGGAGAGGTGGGCAAACCTGGAGAGAGGGGTCAGGAAGAGACAGAGGGCGATCTGTGAAGAGCGGCTGGAGAGAGAAGTGTGAGGAGCCTGAGGAATTTGCAGCTTTACCTCCAGGGCCGATGTGTCCTTCCTCACAGCTAAATGAGCCGTTTTTAGCTGTTGGATGTACCGCAAGCTTGTGGTCTAGTTTATATGTGAAGATGTACCGTATTTAATATTTAAATAAAAATTATAGATTTTTTTATGCAATTTTGATAGAGATTTTGTAAAATCCCAGCTGGACAGTTTTATTTCATCTCTCAAAAAGAGACTGAATATATTAAAACTGAAACTGCTCTTTTATACTAAGCCGTAGATGTTAAGTTACAACATAAGGCATCATGTGTCTGGAGAGTCCTTGAGTTATCATCAAAATCCACTTTTGATCAATTGAATGCGTCTTCTCTGAACATTTAAAATAAAAGCACATAATTATCAAAACTTAAACTAAAATTAAAATTGATCATATGAAAATAAAAGCTAATTTAAAATACTATAATAGTATATAAATAATATACTGCTGTCAATCGATAACAAATTAACTAGATTAGTCACATTTGTATGTGATCATTTGTACGTTTTTTAGTATATTTTATAATGTAATAATTTCACAGTTAATCTTCAAATTAATGTCGAAACAACATAAAGAAAGTATATTTTAAACACTTGTTTAAACATATTTTTATGAATGAAGGCCAGTATCACTGACACTAATATAGCTACTGATGTGATGAAAATGATTTTTCCCCAAATTTTAAACATTAATCATAGCCATTCAACATTACAGTGTAATTTATTAGGCTTTAAAAAACAACTTTTTAATTTAAATGAACTTAAAACAATCCTCACATAAACCCATAATACATGTCATATTTACCTGTGCCCTGTGAAATATACAGAAATTGAATAAAGTTATCAAACAGTCTGCACTGCATACATTATAAATTAAATATAGATTTATCCTTATTAAAGCTACAAAAGTTCTTTAGTCAAGAGTCTCTGTTACCTTTGTTCTTCGAGTAACTTTAATAACAGAGAGAATTAGTGGCTGCTGTCACTTTAAGACCTGGCGCTGCAGATTTAACATGCGTCCCATTTTCTCACAACTCTACGTTTATTTATTTAACTAATTTAAGACTGCTCTTATGAGGATACTCGACAAAACTGACAGACAGTGCATTCTCTTTTGTCTCGTCGCGCTTGAATGGTTTAAAAGCTTTTACATGAATAAGAGCATGATCATATAATGTAATGCAAGCCAAAGGATGACAGGCAAAATGGATGCTGCTTTAATTGCATTAAATATTTTAAATGCGTTAAACTGGAAAAAATGAATCCCATGCGTTAACGTTGACTGCACTAAAATAATACTAAAATAACGTCGATTTTTACCCTCACAAAAACAACCTTGTCCACACATGACAGATAATTCTAAGCTAATGTGGATGTTAAAATACTTTCTCCTATCCAGGTTAACAAAGCTTTAAAGTTCATTGCTCCCATAATAAACAGCATTGTTTATTCCTGACAACTCACTTAACTAAAGAAAATGTTCTTGAGTCATCACCCCCCCCCCAGGAAGATTGTACTTTATTTTTCATGACTAAATATGTAAAAGGTTCAAGCAAATTCAGTCATAATCCCAGTTTTACTTCGCTTGCATTAAGTGCTTGTGCGACTCATGGAAAAAAAATCTTTTTCTTCTCTCTCACAGAGGATGCTTTAAGAACGCACAACGGGCCGGCCAAGAACAGCTATATGGAGCAGAGTTTCCACGGCCTGAACCCCATCCTCAACATCCCGGTCCACTTGGGTCAGGTAGAGGCAGCCGAGCACAACGCAGAGCTTACGGGGTCTGAGCTGGAGTACTGGGTGGACAGTCTGCTGGGCGACGTGTGGTCAGCTGTGGACGTGTGTTCAACAGGCCCCAGTGGCTGTCCAGTCATGCAGACTTGCAGGGAAACGGTGTGGAGCTCTCTCAGCCCGGACCCAAAGTCCCAGCTGGGCTCACCTAATACCAATGGACGAATTAGGTAGCAGCATTCACTGCCCTGAAGACTCGCCTTCTTTCATTTCTTAGGCCATTGTTTCTCTTATTTATTTTCCAGCATCGCTCGTTTGAATATGAGCAGAACGGACCTCTCTTAAACGCAAGACACGGCCCAAGAAAGTGTACGCTGGGAAGTTTTTAAAGATTATTTTAAAAATGTGCACCCTCTGGCTATCTCAAACTCTGAGTGCTCTAGCGATCTGAGTGCTGTCAGGCTTCTCTATATTTTATTTATTTTAATTACTGTGATTGAATCTTTGTCAACTGGACACAGCTGGTGATGCCTATGTGTAGGCATTACGACTGAATGCTGGGATTGGGATATTAAGCACAGAAAGGACCTAAGACCAAAAGGGATGTTTGTATAGTAAGCCTCTATATTTCAAATCAAACACACTTGCACCTACCGTGAATGATGGAATGTGTTTTTCAACCTAAACCTTATTAAAACCAGTGTTTCAGATCATATATAATTGTGTTTAGCACAACTTTGCTGGTTTCTTTTAGTTTTCAGAAAAATATGTCCCTTTTATAAGCTTTTCACTGGATCAAATGCAGTGAAACGGGCGTTTAAAGCCTTCAAACTCCCTTATAAAAGTCTCCTATTTAGTTTTAGGTTTAATAAGTTATTGGTTGAAAAACATCTGTTTAGCACAAAAAATGTTTTTGAAACAAGTTTCAAAAACAAGTTTCAGTTTTTGACAAGAAGAGGTGATCCAGTGCCGTGCAAGATGTCAAACTTCACAGAATCCTATTGCCTTTGGAGGCGGAGAGGTAGCAGTTTGTAATGCCTGTTCAAACGTGTATCCTCTTCTGTATAATCAAAATGGTCTTTTTTTTTGGTTATACTAGTAGCCCAAAGTGGTTGCTACAAATATGAAATAGTACAAATAATGGTGGTTGCATGTTTGCTAGGCTAGCAGGGTGGTCCGTTAGCATTCTGCTTAGCTGGCAGGCTAAAAATGTAATAGTATGCTAAACTAGCAGACTGATCAGCTACTGTATGCTAACCTACCAGGCTAATCAGTCAGAAGTATGCTAGAAGGCTTATAGGCCAGATATATGCAGAGCTAGCATGCTGGAGAGTTTGCACGCTAACTGAAAACAGAACAGGACATGTTTAATTTGAGCATTTTCAGCTTTGGTTATATAATACGTTACGCGATATACACTACCATTCAAAAGTTTGGGGTTGATTTTAGGGTTACTTTTTTGAATGTTTTTGAAACGTCTCTTTTGCAAAAAAAACACAAGAAAAAAACGGAAATATTGTGAAATATTATTACAGAATAAAAATAACTATTGAATCATTGAAAATAACCATTTAAATTGATACTTTTTGAATATATATTTTAAAATTAAATGTATTCCTGTGATGTCAAAGCTGGATTTTCACTCCAGTCTTCAGTGTCACATGATCCTTCAGAAATCATTCTAATATGATGATTTTCTGTTCAAGAAACATTTCTGATATGTTTGTGGAAAACTTGAAAAAAAATTCAGGGTTATTTTAATGAATCGAAAGATCAAAAGAACAGCATTTATTTGTAATAGAAATCTTTACACGCATGATAAATGTATTTACTGTCACTTTTAATCAATTTAATGTGTCTTTACCGAATAAAAGTATTAATTTCTTTCAACAAAAAAAAATTACCCTAAACTTATCAACGGTAGTGTAAATTAAAAGACAGTGGTTGCCGTCTAGCCAACAGAACATACATCATAAAGCAATTGTGTTTCTGTCTGTATACTAATATTTCTAATCGGGCATCAAATAGAGTACTCACTGAAGGTTCTTTCAGTTGGTAGAATCACTTTGGGATAGGGTTCTGCGGAGCGACAGAAACTTGCATGATACCGGACCACCATTTTTGAAGTGAGAGAGTCTAGAGTAGCTTGCGAAGTGTTCGAAGCGTCGTTCTGTCTGTATGCGGTTTCCTCTTCAGGCTCTTGAAACTTGAAATGGAAGGTGTCAGCTGTGCTGGCACACCATGGAAAAATATGTAATTTCTTCATCTTTTTATTGTTTTATAATTGTTTTTTTCCTTTCCCCTGAACAAAGGTACTGGTTAGCTGAGGGTTGTAAGTTGGCTATTTATTCATGTTTATATAAATGAAATAGATATTTTTTTAGTCAATGACTAATGTCTATATGCTGTTTTTGCAGCTCATTCAATACCTTTTGTAAACAAGCTGCCTTTATTTACAAAGGCTATAATCCCAACCATATTACAATTATAAACACAAGATGCGGTACTAGTACGGGCGTTGGTAAAGACCTTTCCGCCCCTCCACCTGAGGTCCATCTGTTCATCTGTTTCATAAACTTTGAGCAGGAAACTAACTGGATTGACCTCAAGAACCGAGATTCCAGTCATTCTGCTTCTCATGTTCTTTATTCTAGTCTTTTTATATGAGCCAGTGTTTGGTAATTTGCCATATATTGCTCAAACGAACAAAAACGGACGTCGTTTGGACTGGCTGGTATAGCATCAGAGCAGTTTCAATATGGCTTCTAAAGTTCCTGGGCTCAGTAGCTTGGAGGATGCCTCAACCGCTTTCTTCTGCACGTACGCCATTTGGATGTCACATTTTCCAGATCGGGCCGTCCGGATTACTCGCATCCATAATAATGATAGGGTGGCCTCTCAGATCTGACTCAGATGTATTTTTAGTGAGGAAGATTGCAAGCTTGCTGGACTCTACAGTTTGCATTGGACCAACATTTTCTCTGTTTTTACAAACCTTTTATGTTTCTACATTGCAAATGTACGACACTATATTTAAACTGGGCTAGTGTGGCTTGTTGCGCTCTCTCATTTGAGGAGCGCGTCTCCTCTGGGACTCTGTGACCCTGGCCTAGCCATCACTTTGTATGCAATCTGATTGTTATCTGGTCCTCAGAGAGGTGGCGTCCCGCCCAGGCTGCGCAAACAGTGAAATGTCATTGCTGTCATGTGATCCAAAGGTGGATGCGACCTTAAATTTTCAATAAAGCACTCTTGTCATTCATATGTTCCCAGCGGGGTGTGAAATTTGAATGCATTGTTATTTAGATTTTTTAATAGAGCGTCTAATGCTTGTCTAAGTGGTGTTACATCCGTACTGTACGTGTGAAAGTGCAAATTATTTGATATTCTTAAAAGAGAAATTAAATGAAGTTATGTATTCACATACATCTCATTGACCTCTGACGTCTTGTTGATATGTGAGGATTCAGCCACTGGATAGTTGAATATTCATGTTAGAACCATTTTACTTTTGAAGGTGAAGAGTTTTATTTTATTCCAATTTTAAAATACATTCTACTATTCCAGTTTAGTGTGCAAATGCTTCCCAATGAATGCAAACACTGGCTTTTCTAGAACTGCTCTGGGCTGCGTTTCCCAAAAGCATTGTAAGCCTAAGTTGATCGTAGAGACCTACGATCAATTTAGGCTTTCGAAACTTTTGGGAAACGCAGCCCTGTTTGTTTGAGAAGTTCAACATGTCTGCTTCTGGGTCAAGAAGTTGTGTGAGTTTGGGGCTGGGCTACTTGTTTCAGAACATTGCGAGATGGGGCATGACCTAAGATAGCAGGTTGTGTTCGACTTTAACTGACAAACGAGAGTTGCCGCTTGCAGTCAGAGTTAAAAACGGAGGCATGCCGTCAGATTGTATAAAAAAAAATGGATTGTTATAAAAACATGGATTTGTGAGCATAGGTGTAACTGAAGGTGTCAGAATAAACATGAAACGCGTCTTCGGAGAAGCTGCGCAGATTAAGCCAGCCGATTGCTCTCGAATCGCTCTTACACTGATCGCAAAGCCCAGCACCGCATGAAGTCAAACACGCCAAATAATATTTGCAGCTGTTTGTTGCTACACAAATTAGACACTTCACCTTTAAAGGCCAAAAATTTTAATCCTGTCATGATTTACTCACCCTCATGTCATACTATGGAGCAGAAAAGAAGATATTTTGAAAAATAGCATTTTTCTCCATGCAATGAAAGTCAATGGGGTTAGAAACAACATTGGACCCCATTGACTTTCATTGTACAGACAAAAAAAAAAAAAGACAAAATATCTGTAAATAATGACAGAAGTTTCATTTTTATCCCGTTAATATCACCGTAATGGCTGGATCTAACCTCACAAATACAGCTACATACCTCTTTCTTTCACATTACTTACAATTTGAAATGTATATTCTAACATTCACATTAAAATGATATTTATTACTACATCACTCAGACATCTCTTCTGTACTATAGCTATTTTGGTAGGAATGACAATGTAAAGTATTTTATATTGGACTGATGTTCATAAAGTATTGTAAATAACATTGTTTTTAAAAAGAAGCGTCAAAGTGGGTCAGGTGTTGGTGTGTTGAGTGGCACTGTAGACCATCAAAACGTTCACGGGAAAGGGTTTGTGAAGGGCTGTACTAGTCTGAGTGTGTGGTTCGGCTCTTAATGAACATTTTTGCCTTTCAAAGAATCTCATGCCATATTGCCGTGTGCTGGAATGTTTTGTTGAGCAACTGTTGCACAATTTATTTAAACTCTTCAGTCGGAGGGGACCTCTGTGCCTTAGCTGTTGTTCCCAACCTTTGTTTCTGTAAGCATTGAACATGTCATCTCTGTATCTTTCATTTCTCCACAAAACCAAAAAACTGCTGTTGTAAATGCCTTCTGTATCAATGTTCTTTCGGTTTTGCTGTTCTTTTCTTCATACTGAATTTTTTAATAAAAAAACCTCCTCTGTCATCTTATTTCTCCTCATCAGATATGATTCTTGAATATCACACCAATAACACACAGCAGGAGAACCATCTCTGTGAGGCTCCTACTTCTAAAGACAGTCACATTAGCACTAGATAAAGCAGCTGACATGCGGAGCGCTGCTCTTTAACGCCGTTACAAGACACGAGGGTGGAGATGAGAATCTGGTGCTCTGCGCTCGCTCTCTCTCTCTCTGTCCCTAAAGATGTGTGTGGTCCCCTGGGGCTGATTTCAGGACTCCCTGCATCCCTCTATCCAGGATCAAAGAGCCACTTTTAGCCCATCGATCTTGTGCTACTTCCACTGACTTACTGAATAGGAAAAGGAGGTCTAATTAGCGACTACATATGGCACACACCTGTCTCACCTGCAGCGTGGAAACACAGCTGCCCCTTTTTAGTCTGTCAGTCACTGATTTGACGATGTATACTGATGTAATCCTGCAGGGCTAAATAGATATTGATATTAGCACTTAATTGTTGCTACCCCCACCCTACATCTGCAGCCTGCCAGTCGTGCTTTAGGACTCGCATATGCTTTCTTAAACAATCGTGTCATTTTTAATGTAAGGAGTGATGTACAATCAGCTGAAATTATCATAAATTAACCGCTAACAGGGTTATCAGGACCTTGGCAAGAAGTGCAAAGTTATCATCCTGAAGGGGCTTATTTTGCAATATTGGCCAGGCTGTGCATTATCCCTCCCCCTTATTACATGACTACTTACCGAGTAAAAGAAAACATACTGTTTGTTTGTTTATAACAACAATTAATATTATTAACATCATTAGTTATTATTATTTTTTATTTTTTTTATTTAAATCAATGCTTTTAATTAGCCTGGCTGCATAAAATTGATCAAAAGTGACAGTAAAGACATTTATAATGTTAAAAAAGATTTCTATTACAAATAAATGTTATTTAATTTAATCTAAAATTTCTATTCATAAAAGTATATCAGCACTGCTGTTTTCAACATTGATAATAATGAGCATCTTGAGTATCATATTAGAATGATTTCTGAAGGATGACTCTGAAGACGAGTAATGATGCTGAAAGTTCAGCTTTGATCACAGGAATACAGTATATTGTTACGGTATCTATTAATTTAGTGTATATAGGAATATATTAATATTTTACACTTTCATAATGTTTAATGTTTACTTTTTAATCTTACCTGTAGATTATCTTCTACTTCCACAAAGAAATACTGCATCCACGATATTAATATTATTAATTAATAATATTAATAACATTAAATATTGATATTATAAATAAAATTAATTATATATACATATAAATTATATATATATATATATATATATATATATATATATATATATTAGTATTATATATAAATAATATAATATATAACCTGCTTGATAGTTACAGCTCTGTATTTCTTAAATGTTCAATAGTTCAGGAAGTATACTTGGGCTACATTAAACTCACTAAATAGATTTTTCTCAGAAAGCAAACAAGCATCTATACTACTTCCTAGGATCCGAGATGATGTTATTCGCTCTTGTACACAGTGGAGGCAGAGGACACGGGCACTTAGCAAATCAGATTGTCAGCGTGTCCCTCACCCCTTTCCAAGCCCTTCTCTCTCGCTGCGCTGATGTGTGCTAAGCTGGACGTGTCTCTAGACACCCTGTCGTAGCGTATGCCGCCGTGGTCCCAGGCCTCCATTAGGTCTTGGTCATCTGAGTGCAGCACCAACACGGCACACTAATGCACGGCCTCTCAGGGCTCTGCTTCTACAGAGAGCCCATTGCTTTCAGCCTGAAACAAGGGAGCAGACACCACTTTACACTGCACATGTCCCTGTGTGCAAGGACCACTTGCTAAATTTACTTGACCTGATACACAAAGCTAATGGCTTGTTTTTAGGTGCATCTGGAGCAGCTATTGTTTGTGAAGCCTGGAAGGGTCCTAATCATCTCTTATAGTAATAGTAGCTTCTCTGTCACACAGTTTCAAATTTGGCAGAAGATGTTTTTATAAAGACGACTTTATTACATAGATGCTCTGGAGCTTTGAAGTCCTGACATCTCTGATCACCCTGTAGTCTGTTGACTTTGAAGTGAGGTTCAGAGGCTCTACCACAGCCAAATCCACAATCAAGGTGCTTCTAAATGAGAGACTGTTTAGAGCAACAGGCTTTAGATTTAATCTCTTTTAGAACAAGTTTGAGCGTGTTTGGTTTGGTCTCTGTACCCAAATGGAGTCTAAAAGTTTTTGCAGCTCAGGAGGCCCAGTTAGTAAAATAAAACATTTTATGAACACTTGCTCTGTAGGGGAAGTAGGATTTCAGCCTGTGACCTAACGTTGTCCCTACATTATGTACAATGACATGGGAGTCCTAACAACTACACACGCCCAGAGGGAGGTCACTCACTCGTGCCGGCTGATATCCTTCCTTTCGTCCTTTCGTGGCTGATGATGTTGGGTGATGATGGCGGCAACTCTACTTCAGTGGTGTATTTGTAGTGGAGGGGAAAACAGACAAAGACGTTCATTCACGTAAGCCAGGGGTTTGCACATTGAGGGCCATGTGAAAGAAAGAAATTATTGTGAAATACATTGATGTATTGAAATGCATTATATGAAATGTTTTTTTTTTTTTTACAAATTCAGCATTTTCCAGATAATAATTTAATAATTTGTACAGTAAGAATATAAAACTTCATTACAGTATAATGCCTAAATACCATATAAAAGCCAATTATTTAATTTTAGGAGAAAAAAAATTGTCTTTAATATCACACTTGGGTTTTCACATCGGGTCCATGGACAATTGAAGAGGGAAAAAGAAAAAAAAGATTTTCAAAGAAAAGTTTCACAATCACAATACAAATGATTTGCAATGCTTTATACACATTCAATATTTTCCTGATTATACGTATTTTAATACATTTTTTTAATATGTTTTGGCTTTAGAATAAAAAATCCAATTGTTTAATTTAAGAGAAAATATTTTGTTTTTATAATATCATACTTTGACATCCCAAAATCCATGGGATTGAACCACATATGACCTTAAAAATGAAGACTCCAAAAGGAAAGTTTGTTTTAGAGCGCCTCAAGGTCACCTCACAAAACATAATAAAACAGTACAGCAATAAATCGATAAAATTAACAACTATAATAACAGTGCATAAAATCAGAGTACACACCAACTGGAAACAAAGATTGAGAAAGAGAGATCACGTGCGATATGCCAGTTTAAAAAGATGTGTTTTCAAGCGGGATTTAAAAATGGAAAGCGAGTCAATGTTGCGGATGTCTAATGCGTCTCTATAGCACGCATTGTGTTTTATCGTGCAATTTATACGCGAAAATGAGTTTTACCGTGCATATGATACGCAGTTTTCACGTGCATTTGATACGCAGTTCATTTGCGTGTAATACACACGCACCCCACACCACTAATTCTACCCAAACGTATAGTACACACGCACCCCACACCACTACTAAACCTACTCTAACCAACCCATGCGTATCCTATGCACGTAAAAACTCATTTTCGCGTATAAATTTCACGATAAACACACTGGGTGCTATAGAGACGCATTTAGTGTGATCGGGTTGCAGAGTGGAAGAGGGTTCCAGAGACAAGGGGCAGAGAGACTGAAGGCAGGGCTGGACTGGGACAGAAAATCGGCCCTGGCATTTTGGTCCAGACTGGCCCACTACATATGATAATAAACACCACCCATCTTTGCACACCCTTGAATATGTTTTTGTGCAACTCCTATTCATTAAATCCACTAATGCCATGTAATGAGTGAGTATAAACGAGTGAGAGTTAACGGATGAAATAAGTACAAAATTGTACTTTATTAATACAATTGAACTATACTCCACAGTGATGCATCCAAAAAACAAGCTATAATCTGCATTGGCATAGAAATACAAGTGTTTCTCACAGGAATTTTGGTAAAACTGTGGTGGGCGGACCTCTGTCCTTCTAGGGGGTTTCGGGGGCATGCTCCCCCTGTTGCTGCAGAAAACATATTTTGACACATTTTACAGCGTCTGCTATTTCAATTACACGCTATTTCTCTGCACATTCCTTGCGTTTCTTCTCCATCTCTCAGACTATTTTGACAGATACACACTTGACACTGCACGCTCACTCAAAGCCCAAAGGGGGAGGTGTTTAAAGATGTGATTGGGCCAGCCCTGTGTCAATCAAGAAAACAACCAATGGGCCGCTGATCTACGCGTTTCATGGGCCGGTCTGTCAGTGGAAAAAAAAAAACTGACGCTTACTTTTTTTGACCAATGCATTACACCGGGCACCGTATGGAAGTAAAATAATCTCAAATGTTTTTGAAACAAAAAGCATGTTGAATTGCACAAATTGAAAAAAAATATGCATTGCGTTAACCATGCTTGCTTTTTAATCCATTGTATTTTTAAGGCTTGCATTTTTATGGGCTGAAATCCAACATGGTTGAATATTTAAGCTGTGAATATTTCAATTAAAAACATTTCAAACACATTTTCAATATTAAAAATTCAATAATCCATATTCACCTTTCATATTTCACTTCCAAAATTTTCAAACTGTTTAAAAATACAACCTATAATATTCAACAGGCAAATTTCGGTCCATTTTATTTCGCCTTGAAAATTCGCTTCCACAAATTCAGTGGTTCAAATTCGACAGTAAATTCAACGTCGACATCCAGGAACTGCAGGAAAAGCAGTAGATTACCGATCATAATCTCCATCTGCTGTAGTCAGCTTTACCAGCAGGGGGTGCACGCGCGTGTTGACAAGCACCAAAGCAACAGGAGAGGCCTTCACAAAACGTCATTTGCTGAAATGAACAGAGCGATGAGTACGAGTTATAATTTATATGTGTATGGAAAAGGTTGATTAAGACACAAAACACACGAGCGTTTTCTCAAGTGTCTTATGAGACTTATTTTTACCCCCGTGCAAAGTAAGGTGATTTGTGCACTGCAAAAATAAATTCTCTCGCCGTTGGCATTGATATTAAGTTTTAGTAAAACAACTGTAATACACTGAGACAGAGTGAATTGTTTGTTTTAGTCACTATGACGGAATACTAAATTGATGGCTGGGTTTTGGCAAAGGCAATTTTATTTAAATGTAGCATCATTAAATACAACCCAATTACAATTATAAATTAAATTCAGCAATTAAAAATTACATCTCTACCATGATATCTGGTCATCTCTGTGTTATAACGTGAATTGTCTCCGCCATTATCCAGGGCTGCGTACAGTAGGGGTATTTGTCATCTTATTTTATATCTTTTTGTCCATTTGGAGCGCGTGTCACGTCACCTATAGCGTCGCGCCTGCCAGAAGATCTCTCACTGTTTACATGAACCAGACACTCCAATGAGAGCACATAAAGTGCAATCCATCTCTTATTTACCATTTTTTCATCTTATCGTATATTTTATTCGCTCCTTTGCCCGTATTGGAGCGCGTCTCGTGGCTCTTACTAAGCGTCGGGCCAGCCACACGATCTCTCACTGTTTTAATCTACCAGACACTCCGATTGATGCACATGTGCAAACAGACAGTGCAATCCTGACCTGCTCTTATGTAGCCTATCTATTTGTCATCTTATTTTATTCGCTCTTTTTGTCCATAATGGAGCGCGCGTCGTATTGGAGCCATCTTCGCAGTAGTGAACGCGCCGAGAGAAATGCTCATTTCATACGGATTACATTATCTGAGAGTAGTCTATTTATTTTCGTTTTGAATTGTTTCGTTTAAAAGTAGGATAGACATTTCTACCTTGATGTATTTATCATGCCTGTGAGAAATGTGCAATGCAAAAATTTCATGATTTTATTGCTATGCCTATGCCTATATGTCTGCTTTGCTTCTTAAATCCAGGGAATTGGTTGATCAAACATTGATTGAAATTAAGATACAATTTATTAAAAACGAAATTCACTTTAAAGAAAGGCTTTATAAAAAAACAAAACGTAATGGAGTGGTCAAAATCATTCTCCTTCAGAATGTCAATCGGAGAATCAGGCAACTGTAATAGGGAGAGATCTTGTGGCTGGCGCGCCACGAAACGCGCTCTATAGGACAAACGAGCAAATAAAATATAAGATAAGATGGCAGAAGGGTAACTAAGAGCAGGATTACATTGGCTTTGTGTTTTCGTGCATAAATCGGACGGAGTGTCTGGTAGATTAAAACAGTGAGAGATCGTGTGGCTGGCCCGACGCTAGTAGCCTAAGAGCCACGACACGCGCTCCAATACGGGCAAAGGAGCGAATAAAATATACGATAAGATGAAAAAATGGTAGAGATGGATTGCACTTTATGTGCTCTCATCGGAGTGTCTGGTTCATGTAGACAGTGAGAGATCTTCTGGCAGGCGCGACGCTAATAGGTGACGTGACGCGCGCTCCAAATGGACAAAAAGATATAAAATAAGATGACAAATACCCCTACTGTACGCAGCCCTGGATAATGGCGGAGACAATTCACGTTATAACACAGAGATGACCAGATATCATGGTAGAGATGTAATTTTTAATTGCTGAATTTAATTTATAATTGCAATTGGGTTGTATTTAATGATGCTACATTTAAATAAAATTGCCTTTGCCAAAACCCAGCCATCAATTTAGTATTCCGTCATAGTGACTAAAACAAACAATTCACTCTGTCTCAGTGTATTACAGTTGTTTTACTAAAACTTAATATCTATGCCAACGGCGAGAGAATTTAGTTTTGCAGTGGACAAATCACCTTACTTTGCACGGGGGTAAAATAAGTATCATAAGACACTTGAGTAAACGCTCGTGTGTTTTGTGTCTTAATCAAACTTTTCCATACACATATAAATTATAACTCGTACTCATCGCTCTGTCCATTTCAGCAAATGACGTTTTGTGAAGGCCTCTCCTGTTGCTTTGGTGCTTGTCAACACGCGCGTGCACCCCCTGCTGGTAAAGCTGACTACAGCAGATGGAGATTATGATCGGTAATCTACTGCTTTTCCTGCAGTTCCTGGATGTCGACGTTGAATTTACTGTCGAATTTGAACCACTGAATTTGTGGAAGCGAATTTTCAAGGCGAAATAAAATGGACCGAAAATTGCCTGTTGAATATTATAGGTTGTATTTTTAAACAGTTTGAAAATGTTGGAAGTGAAATATGAAAGGTGATTATTGAATTTTTAATATTGAAAATGTGTTTGAAATGTTTTTAATTGAAATATTCACAGCTTAAATATTCAACCATGTTGAATTTCAGCCCATAAAAATGCAAGCCTTAAAAATACAATGGATTAAAATACAAGCATGGTTAACACAATGCATATTTTTTTTCAATTGGTGCAATTCAACATGCTTTTTGTTTCAAAAACATTTGAGATTATTTTACTTCCATAGCATCGGCACTAAGTTACCCAGCGCCGTCAATTAAACAAAACAAAACGAATGGGCCGCCGATATACGAGTTTTATAGGCCGCTAAAAAAAAAAAAAAAGTATGAGATGTATCGGCCCAAAAAGCACGTCGGCCCACCGGGTATTTGCCCGGTATGCCAGATTACCAGTCCAGCCCTGAATGAAGGTTGTGAACCCCATGGTGGTCAAACGAGCCGGAGGTGCAGTGAGATGAATAGAAGAAGACCTAAGAGTACGGGTGGGTGTGTTAATATGAAGGAGGTCATTGAAGTACAGAGGAGCGAGGTTATTAATGGCCTTGAAGGTCAAGAGCAAAATCTTGAAATCAATGCGGTATTTAACTGGGAGCCAATGAAGCTGCTGAAGGACAGGAGTAATATGATTAATAGAAGGGGTTCTGGTGATGATATGATATATGGGTTTGTGGTCCAGATATTCTTCCTTAAAAGAAAAAAGTATCAGCTGTATGCAAAGTGACCCACATTTGGTTTTCGACCACTAAAAATGTGTACAATTGACTCATTTACTGTGATCTGATGACATTTCATATTTTAGTTGTCTTCTTCATTTATGCATTTCTTTCACCAGAAAGAAAAAAAAAAGATCAAAATCAAACATTTTAGCCAAGGACCTCTGAGTTGAAACGGAATGAACCAATAAATTGTATCACATATTTTCTCACAGAAGATAAATAGGTCTTTATTCATGCAAATATTTATCTGCCTTTATATTTTAGGTACGAGTAAGAATATCCCTTTCGTATTTGTGAGTCGTTTGAAAATCTTTGATATAAGTGACCAACAAAAAGCCACAGCTTAGTTCATTGTTCAATCCCTAATCATGTGACTAACCTACCATCCTAACAAAGTGTACAGACACTGAGAGAGCTGGAAGATACATCAGGCTCATTCATTCAGGGACCAACAGGAAACAGGGCAACCCCATAATCCCCTTCTCTGGGCCAACACTTAAGGGAAGCACAATGAGGCTCTTTCCTCCTCAACCATAAAGTGCATTGAGACTGCATCCACCACTATGGAGATGGAGTACTCCGTGTTCAGCGTCTCTATGGCCCGCTCCTTTTTCAGGGTTTGAATGAAAGTCGCAGCTCTAGTATGCGTTTCCACAATCCCTAACAATATCATCACAGAGCCAACAGACAGTGGATCTCAGCTCTGGCTGCGTGCTCTGTGGAAGTGTGCGAATAGAGAGATAAAGGACGGAGTGGAGATAGAGGCCGAGCAAACTCCCTGCAGAGCCTTAGAACAACAGTGTCTTCGTGACAAACAATACAAATAAGGTTGACCAGCCATGCACGAACTCAAATCCCCCAACAGAACGCCTGTCAGAGCCCAGCTTTCACTTGGCACACAAACAAAGCCTGAGATGAGAGAGGTGGTGCCAATGGAGAGCCCTGCTTATTTAACAATTTATCAACAGAGCAAATGTGGCATCACACGGCAGCATCAATTAGAGAGATATCAGGGCACACACTGGCGTGCTGGCATATTAAATAAGGTATTAACCGCAATGCCTCGCTCTGCCAACCCTGAGAAGCAACATTGAGAACGGTTCCCTGTTTATCTCATGGCACCTAAAGACAAGTGTTAAGGCGGCAAACCATGCCGACATATTCTAGAAACAACAACAAAAGCAGGTTGTTGTGTAAGTCTCTGCATTTTGTCACACAGTGGCACTAGTTTATAAATGACATAGTGGTATTTGTAGGTGCCTGATTGCCAAAGCCGAACTACAACTTTCAAAGTGAAAGTGCAGAAATGCTCATTACTGTAGGAAACAGGAAAAGCTCTGCTGTTTCTCACTCGAGGCCTGGCAGCACATCCCCATGGAGTCACAAAGCCTGCAGCCAGATGTGTATGGCATCATGGCTGCATAATGCATTTTCCACATATATATTTTAATGTATATCTTTGTTAAATGGGAAGTGTTCCACTTTATGACATGAGATGTAAACCTGTGATGGAGAGGGGCCACTAAGATCATCTAACCAATGAGAGGCCGCAAAGTGATGTTTGCAAGAAAACTTATATTAACCCCTAAATAAAGAAAATGATGGTGTTAATGGGAAGACTAATTAAAAGTAAGTAAACAACTCAGCCACTTAGATATCTCTGCTTTGTCACGTCAAAATCAAACTTGAAATGGCCTGAAAACATGACTGTCAAAGGTTAATTTTAGTGCCTGTGACCATGTTTACCGAGCTTGACGACTGATGAAAATAAGAGGACGATTAAAAAGAACAGCTGAGCATCATCAGTTCACAAATAAAATATATAGTTTCAATTGTTACTGCCTTTAGTTATTATTTTGAAATAAATGTAAAAATGCATAAAAACTAAGTTGATGAGATTTGTCCATCTGTCCGTCTGTCTGTTAATCGAAAATCTCTCAAACCATTAGTCCGATGGATTTCAAACTTGACAGGTAAATGGACTGCATTTTTAAAGCGCTTTCACAGACCCAATGCCACCAAAGCGCTTTACAGTTTGCCTCACATTCACCCATTCACTCATTCTTTCATACACCGACGGCGGTGTCAGCCATACAAGGCGCCATCCAGCTCGTCGGGAGCAGCTCGGGTTAGGTGTCTTGCTCATGGACACTTCGACACTTGGTCAGGTGGAACCGGGGATTGAACCAAAAACCTTCTGGTTTGTAGACAACCTACATGAACCACTGAGCCACTGCCGCCCCTGCAAGGTGTCTTGCTACGGGCATGAGTATGTGCAGTGCCGAGTTTGAAGTTGTTTGGATTAGAAATGCAAAAGATATCGGTAAATATATCGGTAAAAGAAACACACATTGAAGATGTGGTTTAAAAATAAACATTCTGACATTAGAGAGGGTTGTGGTTTAAAAATAAACATTCTGTCAGCTAAACATTAAGTCAGCTACACTGTTTACTTCTGAATATTGTAGTTAGTTAGTTGTCAGTTAATATAGTTCAATTTTCCAAATATATGGTATGTCTTTTTTGTCAGTATTAGTATTTGTTTCTACCATGCACAAATAAAAATGTCACTGAACTTTTGCTGTCTAATTGTGACAATGAGCACTCACTCAAACACACCAAACCAACAATTACTAAAAACACACAAAAAAACTGATTTTGCAAATCAAATCGATTAATCGTGATTAAAAAAAATATACAGTACACATACACGTATAATATACAGGTTATATAAATGTAATATAGCCTATACACAGACACACATACATCCATCTATAATTTACAGAAACGTCTGTCTGTGTGTCTGTTATTCCTATATCTCGGTAAAAGAAGCCCACATTGAAGATGTTTAGATGATGTTTTGAAGGTTGTGGTTTAAAAATAAACATTCTGACACTAGAGGTTTGTGATTTAAAAATATCTGAATATTATATTTTATTCTGGTACGCTTAACATTATTGCTACTGTGTAAAAGTAGTGACTGTGTAACTATGCTATTCACCAACTAAACATAAAAGACGCTAACTGCCTTTCATTGTCTCTATAATTGTAATCTGCACAATGACAACAAAGTTGACACTAATGTAAATCTAATCTAATCTAAACTCCTGCTATGTACACAGATACCCAAATACATGTCACCTAAAATCACCATTATAAATTGTTTTGCAACCATGTAGTTCAATTTTCCATATTTATTGTATGTCATTATGTCAGTATCAGCATTTGCTTTCTACCAGCTAATAAAAATGTTGCTGAACTTATGCTGTGTAATTGTAACAATAAGCATTTAAACACACCAAACCAACAATTACTAAAAACATGCACAAAAACTGATTTTGAACGGGTATATCTGTTATTCGAACCGTTAGTCCGATGGATTTCAACTTTGCTACGGGCACAAGTAAGTGCAGTGTCAAGTTTGACATTGTTTGGATTAGAAATGCAAAAGATATAATTAAATATATCTGTAAAAGAAGCACACATTGAAGATGTGGTTTAAAAATAAACATTCTGACATTAGAGAGGGTTGTGGTTTAAAAATTGTGGTTTAAAAATAAACATTCTGTCAGCTAAACATTAAAAGGGTTACTTCACCTCTGGAAAGATGAATGTGTATTTAAAGTGGGTCATTTATGTAGAAGAAATGCGAAATTATTTTTGAATTTGGAGCTTTCTAGACTGAGAAAAGCCAGAAAATGTATTTTTGGCTTATGTGGATGAAAGACAACAACTCCCAGAATGCACTTGCTTCGCTGCCCTAGGAGGCCACGCCTACCGCTAAAAGAACGCAGTAGTTAAACAACAAGTCTAGGCTACTAGTGAATCTCCGTGATGAGTCTGCCCGGGATTTCGAGATCAGCCAAAATGCCCAGGATTCGGTTTTTGCGTTCTACAGTCGCCATTCATTATGTTTACTGTGGCGAGCAGGTCTAGGCTAGGGCCGCGGGAGAACGGCCCAAGGCCGGTGGCGTGATTACCGATGAACGACACCTGTGAGACGCACCGGTCTCGTATCTCTCACGGAGGAGCGGGAATTTTCTTAGCAATGCTACCGATCACTTGTTTAGCGTTCATGTAAACACGACATTCAGATTTATCGGAATTAATTCAGTTAGATTGAAACAAAAGGTGTGCATCTAAACAATAAATGGCGACTGCAGAAAGCAAAAGCTGAATCCCAGACATTTTGTATGATCTCGACGGTCGGACATGTCCGGGAAAAAGAGGATGGTAACCCCTACTACTCAGCGTCCTCCAACTAAGTTACTCTGCTTTCTCCACAGAACAAGAGCCTGGTAGCTTAGCTTTCAAAAAAGATGGCTGACACTATGTGTACATTCTGTGAGTGAGATCCCACCCTCTAAGGGCGGGTTGAAAACATGCGGGACAGCTCCTTCTACTGGCTGTAGTCTTTAGCCTCTGGCCTAAAAATCCTCCGATGACGCAAAATGACGATTTTTGCGTCATCGGAGGATTTTTTCCAGACAAAAAATTCATAAATCTCTCGTCTCAGGGGGATATGAGGGTGGAAAGCACGGTAATTGGAAAATACTACAGGTTTCCTACTAATACAAAGCTTAATGCTAAATCCTGAAGTATCCCTTTAAGTCAGCTACACTGTTTACTTCTGAAGTAAAAAAGTTTTCGAGAAAAGTAGCGTTTCTTTTCAAGGTTGTTATTATACATTTATTACAATGTAATTATACGGTTATTACAGTGTTATTATACATTTATTACAGTGTTCTTATACATTTAATACAACGTAATTATACGTTTATTACAATGTCATTATACATTTATTACAGTGGTATTATACATTTATTACAATGTAATTGTTTATTACAATGTAATTAAACATTACAGTGTTATTATACGTTTATTACAATGTAATTATACATTTAATACAGTGTTATTATACATTTGTTACATTATTATTATAATACATTTGTTACATTCTTTTTTACATTCTTTTTGAAAAAGTAGCGATTCTTTTAAAATAGTGATTCTTGAAAAAAGTAGCGATTCTTTTTGAAAAAGTAGTGTAAAAAGTAATTATACATTTGTTAGTCTTATTATACATTTATTACAATGTAATTATACATTTATTACAATGTAATTATACATTTATTACAGTGTTATTATACATTTGTTACATTATTATTATTATTTTGCTACATTCTTTTTGAAAAAGTAGCAATTCTTTTTGAAAAAATAGCGATTCTTTTTGAAAAAGTAATGTAAAAAATTTAATTATGCATTTGTTACAGTCGGTAACACTTTATTTTAAGGTGCTTGTAATAAGCAGTAATTAACAGTTAATAAGACACTTATAAGACACTTATAAGACCTTATAAGACCTTATAAGCATATAAGCATTAACTAATGATAATAAATACATTAAATTAAATAATACATTTCTCAAGTATCAATACATTGCACTTTTAGAACAGCCGAACAAACATAAATGGTAACAAACTCCCAGTCACTTAAAAATTGACCTTCCCAAGAGGGAGTAGTTTCCCTGATCTCTTCAGGGCCTGGACCTTTAATTAACCCTTATATGAAGTAGTTAATGCTTATATGCATCTTATATGGATCTTATAAGGTCTTATAAGTGTCTTATTAACTGTTAATTACTGCTTATTACAAGCACCTTAAAATAAAGTGTTACCCAGTGTGGGTATACATTACAGTGTTATTATGCGGTATTACAATGTAATTATACATTTATTACAGTGTTATTATACATTTGTTAAATCATTATTATTATACATTTGTTACTTTATTATTTTGTTACATTATTCTTTTTGAAAAAAGTAGCGATTCTTTTTGAAAAAGTAGCGATTCATTTTAAAAAAGTAGCGATTCTTTTTGAAAAAAGTAGTGTAAAAATGTAATTATACATTTGTTACAGTCTTATACATTCATTACAATGTAATTATACATTTAATACAATGTAATTACACGTTTATTACAATGTAATTGTATGTTTATTACAATGTAATTATACATTAGTGTTATTATACATTTATTACAATTATAATTATACATTTTTTACAGTGTTATTATATGTTTATTACAATGTAATTATACATTTATTACACTGTTATTATACATTTGTACAGCGATTCTTTTTTGATAAAGTAGCTATTCTTTTTGAAAAAAGTAGCGATTCATTTTGGAAAAAGTAGCGATTTTTGGAAAAAGTAGAGATTCATTTTGGAAAAAGTAGCGATTCTTTTTGAAAAGTAGCGCTTTTTTTTTAAAGTAGCGATTCTTTTTGAAAAGTGGCGATTCTTTTAAAAAAGTAGCCATTACTTTTTTTTTTTTAAGTAGCGATTTATTCGGAAAAAGTAGCGATTCCTTTGAAAAAGTAGCGATTCATTTTGAAAAAGTAGCGATTCTTTTTGGAAAAGAAGCGATTCTTTTTGAAAAAGTAGCGATTACTTTTTTTTTTAAAGTAGCGATTCATTTTGAAAAAGTAGCGATTCCATTGAAAAAGTAGCGATTCATTTTGAAAAGTAGCGTTTATTTTTGAAAAAAGTAGTGTAAATAATGTAATTATACATTTATTACAGTCTTATTATACGTTTTTTACAATGTAATTATACAATTATTACAATATAAATATACGTTTATTACAATGTAATTATACATTACAGTGTTATTATACATTTATTACAGTGTTATTATACGTTTATTACAATGTAATTATACATTTTTACAGTGTTATTATACATTTGTTACATTATTATTATTATTATTATACATTTGTTACATTATTATTTTGTTACATTCTTTTTTTAAAAAGTAGCGATTCTTTTTGAAAAGTAGCGATTCGTTTTGGAAAAAGTAGCGATTCCTTTTGGAAAAGTAGCGATTCTTTTTGGAAAAGTAGCGATTCCTTTCGGAAAAAGTAGTGATTCTTTTTGAAAAAAGTTGCGATTCTTTTTGAAAAGTAGCGATTCGTTTTGGAACAAAGTAGCGATTCTTTTTGAAAAAGTAGCGATTCTTTTTTTTTTAAAGTAGCGATTCTTTTTAATAAAGTAGTGATTCTTTTTTTAAAAAGTAGCAATTTTTTTTGAAAAGTAGCGATTCTTTTGAAAAAGTAGCGATTCTTTTTGGAAAAGAAGCGATTCTTTTTGAAAAAGTAGCGATTACTTTTTTTTTAAGTAGTGATTCATTTTGAAAAAGTAGTGATTCCTTTGAAAATGTAGCGATTCATTTTGAAAAGTAGCGATTCTTTTTGAAAAAAGTAGTGTAAATAATGTGTTTGGAAAAAGTTGCGATTCTTTTTGAAAAGTAGCGATTCGTTTTGGAAAAAGTAGCGATTCTTTTTGAAAAAGTAGCGATTCTTTTTTTTTAAAGTAGCGATTCTTTTTGAAAAAGTAGCGATTCTTTTTGAAAAGTAGCGATTCTTTTGAAAAAGTAGCGATTCTTTTTGGAATAAAGTAGTGATTCTTTTTGAAAAAAGTAGCCATTCTTTTTGAAAAAGCAGCAATTCTTTTTGAAAAAGTAGCGATTCTTTTTGAAAAAGTAGCGTTTCTTTTTGGAAATAGTAGCGATTCTTTTTGAAAAGTATTTAAAAAAAGTAGTGTAAAAATTGTAATTATACATTTATTACAGTCTTATACATTTTGTACAATGTAATTATACATTTAATACAATTTAATTATACGTTTATTACAATGTAATTATACGTTTATTGCGAAGTAACTATACAGTTTAAAAAATTTGTAAAGACCTATGAAGAACTATGTATAGAATTATGAAAAAGTAGCGATTAATTTTTGAAAAAGTAGCGATTCTTTTTGAAAAAGTAGCGATTCTTTTTTGAAAAAGTAGTGATTCTTTTTTAAAAGAATCAAGAATTATACATTTGTTACAGTCTTATTATACATTTATTACAATGTAATTTTAAAAAATCTTACCAACCCAACAGTTTTGGAATTATAATATTTGATATATTTAATAATATATTATTTTCAAAATAATAGACTGTATTTATATTTTGGGATCTGTGTGTCATTCAAATGTATGACTGTGAAGCACATATCACCCACTGCCTGAGTTTCCCTCTCTCAACTGTGGTGTGATATCTATTGTCAAAACCAGTGAGCAGTGGCCTTTTTTATAACAAACACCAGTGGCTGGAAGGCCAAATGTGAGCAGTACCTCAGCCTCCAGCAATCTGGACTGTAATGACACTTAATTTGCACTGACCTACTGCAGTGTTTATCTGGTAAGCTCAGATCCATCAGTTGGGTCAGTATGAAGCGTTCATAAGTTACAGCCCTTAATTCAGCTGCTGAAGGATTTACTGGACAACAGCTGATTTATTGATTCAGGCTGATGCAAGTTTTGGTCTGCGGCTTGAAAGACATTATAGCCCACGGTTTATTATGTTGCAAGCTGCAGCTGATTGACAGAAAATGCCCTTGAAGTTGTGCACGCTGTCACGATTATTTCAAACCCGCCTTTGAACTCATAAAGCCGCTATATGGTCTCTCACTCTCACAGCGTGGAGTCGACCCTCTTTAAATGGCAGGAGATGAATGAGGGGTGGGATTGGTCCCTTGCTCCTTCCATTGTGTTGCTGGATTTATTAGCTTTTATCTATGTGCTTGTAATTAACCCTCCTTGTAGAAGTCTGCAGCCCCAGTACTATATAACTAGTACTGGCAAATGTTCCAATTCCTCTCAGTCAACCCTGTGTGCCCACAGTCATTATTCAGAGGGACTCACAGAATTAGTCTGGTGTCCCTGGGGCTCGTACAGAACCTGGATCCTCTCCATCATCAGCCTCTGAGACTGAAGGTACGTCATGACCACTTTCAGACATCTGCCTTCTCCAGAGCGACTCCAAGCTGAGATGCAAGCAAAGACTGAGGCGCTAAAATCAGTATTGATAGAAGTCTTATTGATGATAGCCTTTGGAACCTGTATCCTGACCAACTAAACAGGGAACACAGTGGTTATAAGGTTCAACATGAGACTATTTCGTATCCTGTTTTTAATTGGGCTCAACTGTTTTCATGAGAAAAAGATTCAGGGACAAGAAAGCAAAAACAAAGACCATGAAATGGCTTAGGTTCATTTTAGAAGACATCAAAAATATAATGTGACCTGGTTAAATTACCATGGTTAAATCATGCAGTGAACATCTCCAACCATGTTAAATAAAGTATAAATAGGTTTGTACAAATCTGCAGTTTAATTCCTGGAACTATACTCTCTTAAAAATATTCTTTATGACGTTGATGGTTCCATGAAGAACCTTTAACATCCATGGAACCTTTCCATTCTACAAAAGATTCTTTATAGTAGAAAATGGTTCTTTAGATTATTCAAATGTTATTCACTCGTTCACAGTAAGAAAATAAAAAAATGGTTATTTTAAGAACTGTTCACTGAAAGGTTCTTCTGGGAACCAAAAATGGTTCTTATGGCATCACTGTGAAAACCCCTTTTAGGACCTTTAAGTGTTGGAAGGACGGACGGATAGACAGACAGACAGACACTCGGCGCGCGCGAGGCAGATCTGGCCGCGCCCGCGCTGCTCGTAGCAGACTCAGAGGCGCCGGCGGTGTGACACGGGGCAGAGGGGCTATTATGCATAGTCTATCATATGAATAATATATATGTGCCCCATATATGGCTGTGATTTTTGATTGACGTGTGGCGTCTCACAGTCGCGTCTAGTGTGGACAGACACACTTGCTGTCGCTGGAATTTTATCGTGTCGCGTGTAGTTAGGACACGGCTTCAAAAATGCTCTTCAGGTACGGGTGACGTCACGGACACTACGTCCATATTTTTTTACAGCCTATGGTTAAAATACAGCCATTGCAATTAAAAGTGGTACAGTAAATACCTGAAGCTACATAGTCAAGTCAAGCCCCTGAATAATGTTGACTCTTGGTGACACATGGAGGGTGGGTATGTTTTGGCACCTCAGTGAAGGGCAGGTGTGACAGTCTTTTAAATTAATCAAGTATTAATCATTAAAAGAAAGGACAAGACATCAATTCACAAGGCCTCAGGGAACGATTCCAGGCTTTTCTTTCAAATCCACAAGTTCACCTTTATTCTATTAGCGGGAATATGCATATTGAACAGTCAGCAATCTTGGCGGTCCATCAGAAAATTTAATAGGCTCCTCAGAGAAAAGACAGTCACCTTGACAGTTGCTATTATTCAAATGTAAACAATAATGAGAAAAAGATAGCTCAGGACACCTTTCCCCATTCTTAAACTCGTCCTTGATGGTTAATAATGTTACAATTCAGGCAGCTGAATATACAGTGCTTTTCAATTGCTGTGCAATAGATCCTCAGTGTAGCCAGTTTTCCAACCACACCGCCTGCACTACACGGATATGTGACACTCCACTTCTCCAAACCAGACAGCAGGATCAAGCAGCGCAGGCTAACCACAGATCCCATTGACTCAGCAGTCTAACACACACACACAAAACACATCGACTCCCTTAATAAGAACAAGGGCAGTCTATCCCACGCGGCACACACAGTGAGTTTGGAAGGGAGCATGTTGGGACACGGCTGGTGTGGTTAGAGAGGGACGTCAGCGGGCTCGGATCCAGCAGAAATAGCACTGTACTGCACCCTGGACCTCCATCATCACTGGCCAGATGGAGAACCATTAAAGCCATGATCAATACACAACACAGACTGCAGCAGCTGAGCCCATGCCTGGAATCTATCACGGCCTTTGCTTGCCTATAGTCCCATAGTGCCAGACAGCAGGAGCCCTGAGACATTTAGGATCAGCTTCCATCTGTCTCTGCTTGTAGACACTGCGTGTCAGACGGCAAAACTGTTCCATGAATAGCACTTCTACAAAATTAATCATTGTGAATATGCTTAAAGGTGCAATGTGTAAAAAATGTGAGTATCTATTAACAGAAATGCAATATGACATCCATAACTATGTGTTCAGTGGTGTATAAAGAACTTACAATAAACCGTAATGTTTTTATTACCTTAGAATGAGGCATTTATATCTACATAGGCGCGGGAATCCCCTTCTATGAAGGTCGACATATTGTTGTGACGTCATGTTTCTACCGTAGCCGACAGCGAACAAACAGGGTTACAGAGCGCGTTTCGTCACTACCTTGAAAGAGAAGCCGCAGAAAGCTAGAAGAAGCTAGCCATAAACACCGTGAGTAGTGAATTTTCCCTTGACAGTGGTGTAAATTTGTAGTTGGATTGTTTCATGTAACTTAATTCTTCTCCCTTGCTGTGTTATGGCTTTGCTATGTGGGGATAAATGTCCTGGTTACGTTTATGAGACAGCTGATTAGTAGGCTACTCTTGTCATTGACCGTAAAACAGTTACAGGAATCACCAACCCGTCGATCTTGGAAGCATTTTAAGTCGATCGAGTTTCCAAAATCAGAGAAAAAAGCCTATTGTGTGTAGTTAGTGGTGTCAAGGGGATGCGGAGGCGCGCGCGCTGTTACAATCACGTCATTTTTGCCGCGCGCACCTTTGGGCTCATGCGGACGCGTCGAGTATAAACAAGGCTTAACGCTTTAACCAGATCAGCCACAGTAACAGCTCATATTAGCCAGCTAAACTTTTACTACCCTGTTAGAAAAAATATATAGTTGCATAGTTTCATGTGTTTTTTCTCCCTCGCTGTATTATGGGTTTGCTATGTGGGGAGAAATGTGCTGGTTACGTTCGTGAGACAATCAGCTGATTACTATTATTATATTATGTATTAAGACCCTTGATCCTCACCTGACTATGGCTTTGTAAACTTTATCCATGATGTGGTTTATAATGGACTGTGGAAGCTTGGTTTACTCTGGCTATTCTCTGCTGTCTCATACGACGATGTTTGTCCCGTTTTAGCAACCGTAGCTTCTTCGAAAGGGAGGGGTGAGCGGTGGGCTGAGCCCTTAGTGCAAACTCGCAACCAAAAGATGTCGCCAAAAGTCACACACTGCACCTTTAAAGAGATTTCATATTGTTCCGCTGGCTCTTAGGGCTGATTTACACCTCATGCGTATAAGCAGCAGTAGAAGCAAAGCAGTAGCGCAATGCATCAGCAAACTAAAACAGAACTGCAGCTTTATTTTTTTTTTAAGTATTTCTTTTAATAAATAATTATTATTATTTTTTATTTTATTTTAATAAGTTATTTAATTTTTTGTTTTAATATTTTCCCTTTTAATAATAATAATATTTATTTACTCTTGATTTCTTTATTTCATTTAATAATGATTTGTCTAATTCAATTATTGTTTTAATAATTTGTCTTTATTTTTTATTTATTTATGTATTTATTTCAATGCGTATTTAATTATTTGTTTTAATAATAATTATAATATATTATTATATAATATTTATCTTATTATTTAATTATTTGAATAAAAAAATGTAAATGTAATGCTGATTTAATTATTTATATTTCTTTTAAGTTACATTGTTCTGTTTCTTTTTTTCTATGTATTATAGTACATACTATTATACTAATATAATATTTACTCCCTTCCTTTTTTCTCATTTTTGTCATCAATTTTTGTCTCAATTGTCATCAAAATTAGGTGTCAAATATTTTTTAAAGGGGTCATGAACTGGATTATTTTATTATTTTAGAATGTTTCCTGGGGTGCCCTTATAATGTTAGTATGATTTTTACATCAAAATTTACTTTCATAATTTAGAAATAAAAGGCATTTTTCCAAGCCTGATTTTAGCCTCTGATCTGAACGCTCTGTTTGAAGGGACGTGTCTCCTGTGGGATTCAGTGTAACTGGCCACTGCTGTGATTGGCTGACATGTTTGCATATGAAATAGTCAGCATTACATGTGGAAATCTCTTGTATACTTTTACTACGTTTTTACTATTACAGCTATCGAGATTAACGAATCGTGAAGTTTTTAAAATTTTAGATCTATTCCATAAGGTTGCAGTGATGAGCATTGAGCAGATGACAGCAGTCTGTTGATCGCGTGAATGAAAAGATCTTTTCTTTCTGCACTCTCACTAATGCTCTCACCAAATTGAAAAAAAAATTCTCTAAAACGTTGTATTAATCTTACTAATACTATATTATATTGGTATTATTTTAAAATAAATACAGAGAGGGAACTGTGCTACAAAAGGCGTAATGTCCAGTTATTTCTGTCGATAAGGAAAATGCTTGTCTAGCATTACCAGGATCCACTGTGACACCTGCCCTGCAGAGTACTGAAGAAAAAAAAGCAGATTTGCACATGAATGCACGAGCACACACACAGCACATCACTGCCTCAATCTGCTGCAAGTCACCTGTTATGGCAGCATAATTACCTGTTGCTGTGCCAGGGCCTCATATGAGCCTCCCCTCAGTGTCGTTATGAGACAGGTGGCTGAGATAACCATGACTCTGACTGACTCAATCTCAGACCTGCATTAAATGTGGGAACAGCAGTCCAGGGATGCCACTGCATCAGCATAACAACAGGAAAAGGAGCCCTGCTGTTTCACATATCACTGTTGGAGTCAAAGGGCCTCTACTTAAAAAATAAAAAATGCAAACCACTCAAATATTGACCAGGAGGGCGGCCACATAATGGATAACTTATTGCTGACCCCAGTATGACCTGTACGATGAGTGTATATATATCATTCAATAAGGATGCCTTAAATTGGATTTGCCTTAAATTTACCATTACAGGAACAAATTACATTTTCAAAATATATTAAATATAATCAATATTTTACAATATTGTTGTTTTACTGTATTTTTAATCAAATTAAATCCAGCCTTCTTTCAAAAATATTTTTAAAAAATTATACTAACCCCAACCTTTGTATTCATATATATTCCTATATGTGTTTTGCTTATACTGTAACAATTTTGTAAGTGTCATTCTATATTTCTAAAGACATTCATAACAGCAATAAAAAAAATAGCTTCATCTATATAGCCTACTACCTTAATTTGATTTTCTTTTGAAATGAGCATGGAAATGACATTTAATTAAATTATCCAACAATCCTAAATTAACTTAACGGCTTCCCTCCTTCTATAGTGTGATCATATGGATCCCCTCTGAGGCCTCAGTGTACCCACCCAGCTGTTTGAAGAGTGCGCCCCATTGTTTGCTTATACATTGTTTTTTCATCAGGTTAAATGAAATTCAATAATGAAGTCAAATATGTGAGGATGCTCATCCAAGCATAAAAGCACTTCTAAATGTTTGTTGAGGGAGGCCTATATTTGCCTCAAATATACACACACTACAATCATTGGCTACAGCTGCAAACTCAAGCTGTAGAATAGATGCAAATGGGCTGGAAGGGAGTGTGTCTGGGCACTGCACTGGCTATGCCTTTAGCAGCTGCTCTTATACCTTCTCATGTGAAACAGTTCCACGACAATAGTCTCACTTTCCCAACTCAAGCTAATGATAAACACGCTGGCATCTGGGAGGTTTGATAGCAATTCCCAGCAGTGTCATCTGCAGAGATGTAGAGATGCCAGGGGCGGCATTGAGGGAGAGAGCAACACAGAGATAACAGAACCAGCTGCTGAAACATAGATCCTTTGGGCTCATCTCTCTCTCAGAAAAGCCAGATCTGCGCAGTCAAGCAGGCTTGTGGACTCAGTGTGCTGCAGAGAGATGTTAAAAGAACAGTACCTGGTCAATAAGGCATGCAGTGAAGACATTGGGACCTTAGCAAAGCAATGTTTCTTGGCAAGAGTGCTAAAAGTACAGAGAATTTAAAAAAGTCACCCATAATTGCTCTACTGAGATATTATTGACTTTTACTGTGCAGATTCATCAGACAAATGCATGTTACTAAACCATTCATTTAAACATTTTTAAAACTTTCTGGCATTACACAGCAAGATATTTCCAATGTGAGTAAACTGAATATCTGTAATAGATTTACTTACTGGATGATATGTTTGTGCCATGCTAATAGTGAGTCATAAGATCGTTTTTATGAAGCCACTATAATGTTGTAATTACAAGTGGGTAATTTTCTTTAAGCCTAGAGTTTATGAGTTGGGGGCACATCCATGAGAAAACATGACGGATGCAATGGATGCATTATCTGTATTGGCGTAAATTTGTTGAAATTAATGTTGAATAAATTATAATTTTTTGCGTTTACACTAAAACTCGCTAAGTTGCATGTACAAAATATGATAGTATTGTATACTTGCGATAAAATATATAACAATTCAGTTTTAAAAACACTCCTGATGAGCCTTCTTTATTTTTTATTTTGTGGAGGTAATTTTGTACAAAAAAACAACATGACATCATGACTTTAGCGTAAACATACACGCCACTTTCAAGTCAAGTGGCGTGTTATCTATACGCATTTTGAGCTATCCGCGTGTATGTGCGTGTATGCGTGTATGTCCACGCCATTAATGTCCAAGTGATTCCGCGTATATGTACACGCCATTAAATGTCAGAGCGAAACGAAGCAAAATGTAGATCTACATCTGGGGAGCGATATTTTTTTTCCTAGGATGGCAGGGGAAGACTCATAAATGCTATTAACCCCAGTGACGGGTAGGTTTAGGGACAGGGTTGAGGTAGGTCATATATATACAGTAATAACGTTAAGTCAACTGCGTTCATAAACACGCTGCGTGTGTCATGCACGCTCAATTTTATGAGATCAGTCTGAAAAAAATTACAACATCACCATCTCGCTCTAACCAAACTGATTTGAACATACCTGACGTCGTTATGACAGAACAAGAACGTCCTAGGAGCAACTGAACACGCCAAAAGTTCTGTACTGGTTTATGAAATTATTTGATAAGCAGAGCATCTGCCCCTATAGTGATCAAGAGCATATTGATTGTGTTGAGGATTAATTAAGTTGTGTTGTCTATTTTAACTGCCTTTTTACGTTTTGTTGTTTTGTGAATCTATGGGTCACTGTAGAAGCATGCTATTAGTGATTATAATATTCACCTGGTATATAATAAAACAGCAAAACATAACAACAGCAATATTAAAAGATGGACCTGAGTCGTATCTAGACTTCAGTGTGGGCTCTTTAGACTTTGGCTAGTAAGTAACCCTCCAGAACACCCTATCATTTGCGAAGCAACTACTAAAAACTTGTAACATTTGACAAAGCAAGAACCAATCACATTTTTCTGAAAATAAGAACAAAAACCTAGAAGCTTAGCGTAAACCAATCATCCCTGGCTGATCTTTCAGTGTGCCCTTGGTTGTTGGAGAGATCCATCTCTCTCCTGTTTGCCTGCTGCCAAGGAGATGTGTGAATGAACAGGGAAAATTACACTCTCTGAGACCCTGCTAATGAAGTCATCTCCCTTGGCCCAGCCAGCCAGTCAACTTTTTAATTAGTAACTAGTCAAGTCAATACAGAAGTTCAGAACTCACCAATGAGAGGCGAGCTGCCCTACACACACAACCCTGCCCCCTTAGTCCCTATACGTCCTTCTTTCCCATGCAGCGATAATATTTACAGACTCCTCTCCTTTGGCATCGTGGGTTTAGATTACGTTAATTACTTGGGCCTTAGACGGCATTAGTGAAACGTGATCTCCAGTGTATCAGCTGTACAGAACTGTTGGCTTGTAAATAGAAAACCATAGGACGCTAGAAGGGCTTAGAGTCGCTCTACTGTCTGAATGCAGGGGCAGTGAAGGGGAAGTGAAGTCAGAGCAGCTGCCTGAGAGAGTAAACACAAATACACAAACAGCCCCCAGGAGATACATCTGATACTGCGTGAACACAATCATCCATTCAATCATTCAGCTTTCACGCATCCGAGCAGGAATATGGCTATTCTGGAGGGGACCTTTAAATGAGAAACAGAATTGTGTGATCAAGTAGGGAGGAAATACATTACTAAATACAAGGGAAAAAATACATTTCTTTTGATTGGTCAGTCACATTCTGTGGTCAAATATTTTTATATAATGACTTTCTCAATAGCCGATTATGAAAACTATTCATATATAGATGTTATTCGATCTGCGTCATCAATGTTTGCGGCGGCCATATTGTTGACATAGAAACCACGCAACTGTCAGTCTGTCAATTGACAAGCGAGGCAGCGTTGGTATTATCCATGGTATTATCACTGTATTTTTTTTTTTAAACAGCGTGATGGTGTGTTGTGTAATACACGGCTGTTCTAACAACAGCAATAAGAACCCCGGAGTTCGTTTTTATGCGATATAAGTTACCGACTGTCAGAAAACGTGAAGGGAAGGAGACAGAATTGAGCCAACGCAGGAGAGGCTAGCTAGGATAAATAGGCTAACTTTCAGCCAACTCCCCACAGGAAAGTCTGTTCCCATCATTTTATCACAGGTTTCACACATAATCCGTGTGCGGTGCGTATACGGTATACAATAGAGGGAATGCATTAACGTCACTTCCCCGCCGGAACACGCCCCCCTCAGCGGGACTGAGTGGCAGAAGAGCTGCTGCGTGACTGGAGTTAATAGGGGAAACTGCGTTAACGCGAGTAAAACAAACTATTATCAGTTTAAACTAAAAGTTGGACTCGATATAGTGTTCCTTACAACTTATCAAAGATTCAGTGATCCATGGATATTGACATGCAGCCAGAAATCGTGTTTCCTGACATTTATATGTGCCTGATTTCGACGCCGAGGAAATAAATGAAGAAAATTTGCCTGTAAACGTTTTATATAAATACAATATAGATAGGTCTAAATCCGAGTGATCACTTACATTAATGTTATACTGTATATCATCATATCGTCCAGCCCTAAAACTTGTATAGTTTTTTGTCAGTGTTTATTTAAAAACATCCAATTATGCAGAATATAGTCTGTTCTGTAGCTTTTTGCAGTCTGTAAAAATATACAGTACCTCAGATTTCTGGTCAAATCTAGTTGTACAGTCAATCGCAAAGCTCTTTCCCGTTTTAGATGTGTTTTGTGTGATTTTCACGGCATTCACGCTGAAAACAAATGCTGCCGCTCAGTCTTTTTGCCACTTGTGGGCGTGACCGCATTCACTCCGGCCGACGGTGACGTCATGCGCATACCCTCTATAGCAGGACGCGCTATAGTGCTTTATATGCTGCGTTTGCAGTGCGTAACTGATCCGCAGCTGTACCACAAACACCCCGGTACTCACTATTTTTATTTTAACACATAAGTTACTCACTATTTTAACAACGTAAGCCAATTATTCCATACATTACTTCTATATGTTAAGTTGCTCAAGCAAGTGGTCAAATTTGTAACCATGTACTTACATTAAAATCGCAAACATTTTAAATTAAAACTTAAAATTGACAAAAACAACCGACTCTCATGCCTTTTCTTTCGCATTTACATTTTAATACAACAAATCTTGCATGTCAGAAAGAACTTGTTTTTCCACCTCCACGAATGAGACGAGTGTCGTTCATATGTTGCTGTTGAGGTAAATTGTAGTTTGTATACGGAGACTGTATTAACGAGATAGTTATACATATCCGGATAAGTTACGGCTGGCAATAAGGACGGATCTTTACTTAATGCTATTGGGTATATTTGATGTGGGTCCACACCAATCAAGCTTATCTGCTCTTGATACCGACGAGATGAAGCCCTACTGCTCCCCTCAACTCAAATCTGCGCGCGGCTGGGGGCAGCAGGACAGATGTCATGTCAACAATATGGCCGCGGTTAGCTACTTCTGGTGTTTGCGAATAAGGTCTATAGCAAACTTTACAAACTTTCAGAGGACACTACAGTCTCCAAGCTCATGATGTATACCAATATTTTAATGATTCAGAAAAGATGAATCACTGTCTGGCCAACTGAGATATCAGTACAGAGATGAGATAAAGGTTATTTTACCATTTACCATACCATACCGTTATGTTACCATTTTCTGGGGGGATCTTATAGCATTTCGACCCTAAAATGGTGATGTGGGACATTAGACTTAACAATCGGATAGCTATGGTAGATATGTGTCTCCCGTATCACTGAACTGTCTCTCTCTCTCTCTCTCTTTTTTACATAATAAAATTATTTGGCGCATGAGAATAGTAGCATTCCTGTTTGGTTCCTGCTTCCTCTTAACGGTTCTGGTTCTTTAATGGTTCTTATCTTCAATGGTTCTTTAAAGGGGTGGTATAATGCCCTTTTCACAAGATGTAAAATAAGTCTTTGATGTCCCCAGAGTGGGTATGTGAAGTTTTAACTCAAAATACCCCACAGATATTTTTATATAGCATGTTAAAATTGTCACTTTTTGAGGGTGAGCAAAAACGCACCGTTTTTGTGTCTATCCCTTTGTATGCAAATGAGCTGCTGCTCCCGGCGAAGAGCTTCAACAGCTCGTGTCCTTTTACCTCACACAGACATGCAATGAAAATTTCAAAAACTTTTAGCCTTTTATGTTCAAATCGGAGTCAGACAATTATGGAGAGATTTATTAATAAGTGACAATATGTAGGCCTATGCAAAAGGACATTTCTGAATGGTTAGTGGATGAATTTATGTAGCTTATGTGTATCTTCTAGTCATTGATTAGCATATTCTGTCATGATAATTATAAATCGCCCCCAGCCTGTTTATGTAAATTTTAGGGTTGGTGATGTCACTAACCTGGGAGGAATGTCGTGTGGTCCCTACCAGCCGTTTGTTGTAGTCCTTAAAAAGCAATTTCTTTAAAAGAAAATATCTCCCTTTGCTTTGAACTTTGAGCGTTGTAACTTTACAGATGTTGTTTATGCTTAAACAGCAACATTACACACTAACTAAAGTTAGAAAAGTGAAATCATAATCAACCACCCCTTTAATGGTTCTAGGGCTTTTGCAAAAAGTACTGAAAAATGACTGGCGAAATGGTGCTGTGGCCTACCGTCGTTCGTTGGTGAAATCCTTTATTTCCTAAATCCTATTAGGGTACGGTCACATTTACCATTGTTCAGCAAATTTTCATTGGTGAAATCATTTGCGGTCACATTTACCGTTGTTCAGAAAAATGTTGTAGGTGAAATTCTCTAGGGTGCGGTCACACTTAACGTTGTAGGCTACAGCGAATTTTCTTTGACTTCAGTGAGATCTGTGCTTCATACATCGTGACACTATTGACAACAGACTGGATCTTTTTGCAAAGTCTTGATGAAATTTCACTCAAAAAGATCTGGTTCATGCGCAACGGCACATCAAAATAAATGCTTTCAAAAAGAGATGAAATGGATGTAGAGAATTAAATTTTGGGGTGGCACCCGGGGTGGCCAATCAGATATCAGAGGTGGTGTGTATCCAGTGCTGGACATTCCTCTGGCTCTACCACTTTTGGAGCAGTAAAATTGTTCAGTATAGAGACACACACAGCTATTAGATCCATTCCACCTTCAGCCATACATTATGCCAAAGCAGTGCAGGATGCAGTTTACTATCGACACAGCCTTTAATAAGTATTTAAACAGATACCTAGGTTCACCTGATTGACATTTTAATCAATATTTATTTATTCATCGGAATCTAAGAGCAGCAGATGGTTTGATAACGAAAGCATTTGATCAACACTTTCAAGACTCACTTTGGCCCATTCCGACATTACAAAGCTAATTCCGTTATCAGCCAGACCAATCTTAATTGGGGTTTTAAGCCTTTCAAACATGGCTAGAGAGCACTGATACATGAGCTGGCCTTGTGTCACACTACTGTTAATATTAGGAAAGCCGCTACTGCCCCCAAGCTCTCAGCTGAAGAACTCCATCCTTTGAATAAACTTCATGAAAAGTGGCTCACAGCATAGATCAAACCAAAGGGTCTGTGTTTGCCTTTTTAGTATGTTCCAGCTATTTCTTCCTGGTAGATGTCGTGGCGAAACACTATTTTTTCATTGATGGGGGCTGAAAAAAAAGATAACTGATTTATGCAAATATTTAATTGAACTATATTAGCTTGCTAATATACCAAAGCCAATATTTGTTTTGGAATGGTTTCAAAAGGAATAGTTCACTTAAAAATAACATTCTGTCATCATTTACTCACTTTCATGTCGTACAAATCTATATGCGTATTATCTTCTTGAGAAAAAAACAAATGAAGGTATTCAAAAAAAAAAATGTCCATTTTTTTTTTCATAGAATAAAAGTCAATGGGGTCCAATCCTGTATCTCTAATGTTCTTCAAAATATTTTCTTATGTGTCCTGCAAAATAAAGAAAGTCATACAGGTTTGGAACCACATGAGATTGAGTAAATGATGACAGAGTTTTGATTTTATAGTGAACTATCCCTTTAAAAGTAATCCAGTTTTGTTTTTTTCTTCAGTGGATGATTGATTTAGGGAGAGTATGATCAGTCTAAGACAGGGGTAGGCAAGTTCGGTCCTAGAGAGCCGCTGTCCTGCAGAGTTTGGCTGAAAACACTGAAGACACTGAAAAAAACCTCTCCTGCCTATAGGGATCTCCCAGTCACGTGACCCCTAGCCGCGTGTCAGCCATTTTGACGGAATACATCCGTCGTCTACTCATAGATCCATTGCCGTGGGTAATATATATTTTTAGTATATTATACTAATAATATAATTATTAGTATATTATTATACTAATAATATAATTATTAGTATAATTAGCCTAAATATTGCAATATTTTGCGCCACAGTATTGATATAATTGCATGCGCAAAATCATGGTGCAAAATATCTCGATACTTAACAGAATCGATTTTTTCCCCCACCACGTCATGTCATCGCACTTATTATTAGCATCACAAAAATAAGAGGAAGATAAAGGAATTAGGATTCATATATCCATATGAAGCACCACAAGTTCTTTTTACAGGCATTACATGAGTAGAAAAACTTCCTGGCATTGAGTTCGGTGACATTAAAGGTACCTTATTCACTTCCCATCACGCTACTACACCAGAGTTTCATTAAAAGAAAATGATTTTTCAATCACCACCGCAAAGGTTGGTCAATGTATTTTTATCACCAAATTATAGTAGGCCTAGTACCTGTAATAATTTTTAAACTGAGTTTAACAGGGGAAAACACATTAAACAAAATCACCAACATGATTAAGTGTATCTTTAATGAATTTGTTTAATCTAGTTTGAGCCAAGAAAAACGAAATAGCTTATATACTTTTTTATACCTATCACTGACCGTCACTGTAGTAGGCTATGATAAACTGTCATTGAGACTGTTGTCTCAACCTGTGTTTCTAACGATTTATAAGAAGTGTCAAATAAAATACAAGATCAGCTTTTGGTATTTGAAAAACGAAAGAATGTAATGTGATAATACGCCTAACGAATGAACTGATCTAGGAATGCATGGATGCGTTTTGCCTGTTTATTGCCACCAACCACTTTTCTCCGTTTTGTTTCTTTTGGGATACGGTATAAAGATATTCCTTTTGTATGATCACGTATCTGATTGCATCCAAATGCACAGCATCGCTCGGGCATGACAGGAATATTTCGCGACGAGCTGTATTATCACCGGCGGTTTAGCATTTTCTATTCCGTCAAGATGGCTGCACCAAATGGCGTGACGTCACGCGGGACGTCAATCCTGAAGACATTGATTAGCTTGTTCAGGTGTGTTTGATTAGGGTTGAAACTGAATTCGGCAGGACAGCGGCTCTCTAGGACCGAACTTGCCTACCCCTGGTCTAGATGAAGGGAGAGTTTTGTAATGCTGGGACCTGCTCATAAAACAGCAGTATCTTGTTCTCAGTCCCTTGAAGCCTATTTTTCACAACTATGGACCACAAATGCCTTCTTCAAGACAAAAATCCATTTGAAAGAAACTGTCAAAGTCTTTGAGTGTTCGATGGCGAGAGGTTGTTTACTCACATGCCTCTCTCAGAAAAACAACTCCTTACCAGCGTTTTCTGAAGTCCACAGAGCACACTCTGTTCAGCTCTCGCAGTCTGCCCACGTCTTGAACATCACCTTGAGTCCAGACGGGCCCTCTTCCTCTGTAAACAGCTCTCCTCACAGCTCAGCACAGCTAGCGCTCATTCATTCTCACCTCCAACATCATACAAAATGTCACCTCATCTGGATTCATTCATAAATGATGATGATTAGCTCCTGGTTTGGTTTCAACCTCTCTGAGCTGAACAGGAGGGTCGGCTGCCCTTCCACTGCCATTGTGCTAATTGACTCATCAGCTCCGTGCTTGGCCCGGCCAAACCGGCCATTTCAGCTAATGCAGACAATATGGTTCTCTGACAGGCAGGAGGGCCGGCCTTCTGTCCTCTGCTTGGTCTCTACAGGACGCCTGCTCTCTCATCACGCTCTGAGAGGTACTGCTATGCTAAATGGGATAAAGAGAAAACAGCGATTGACTGATTTATGACTGACCTTTACAGGATTAGTTCACCCGAAAATGAAAATTCATGATTTATTAACTCAAATGGTTTTTTTTTTCTTCTGTGGAACGCTATATGGAGAAATACACCCATTTTTTCCATATTAAGCTTCAAAATGGACATAAAATCAGAGTAAACTTATCTTAAAAGTCTTATGAAATCATACAGTAGCTTTATGTGATGAACAGACCCAAATGTATGTCTTTATTCACTGATAATGTATGAATACTTAAGATTACATAATTGCAAACAGATCTGTACTTGCAAGCAGAACCTGAGAACCAGTTTTGTGCATAAATCATTTAGACTGGTTTTATAAAACAATTCATTGATGATGATTGAATTAGACTTTGCTACTTATTTGGTCAACTGTCAAAGGAGATCTAGCGCAGATGTCTTACATAAAGTTATATATGACTTCAGAAGACTTGGAATATAGTGTACAGGTCGTATGAACCACATTCTCATTCTCTCATTGTGCCTTTCTTTGATTTTGGAGCTTGACAGCTCCAGTCTCCATTCACTTTCATATATTGGAAAATAATGCTCCTTTTGGTTCCAGAATGAAAGTCATAAGGGTTTGGAATAAATAATGACATAACTTTAATGTTTTTGCATTCAAGTTATAAAGTCTGCATGGAATGAAAATTAATTTTCTTAATGCATTCTATTAACCTTATTGTGAATGATTCATCCATGCATGTTTACATTTTGGAGGATGTAAATTTCAATCAAAATGTCTTTCCATGGAATGACAGACTTCTCCAAACAGTTTGTTTCATATAAATCCCGCCACTTTCTTACAATTGACTGAAAGATCATAATTTCTCCCTCCAATCAACAACCCATAGAACCAAGTCACACCCTACATTTCTTTTCTTTTTCGACAATCCACTACTACAATCGGATCTATATCACAAGATGTAAAAAAAACACAACAGTCTGTCGCTACTTTAGTTTCATTGTGACATTGCGAAAATGGTGAATTGTGAAAAAGGAAAGCTGCATTAACCAGATTCAGTCTGTGGCCTTCCTAAACCTCTTCTCCCATTTTAGGACACTGAATAGTAGTACATGGTCAGGTTCTACAATGGAGGAGTCAGGCAAGGCAACACGGTTTAAGCCAGTTTCTTGTTTCCTTGATAGAGTGTTTCGATAACATTTCTTGGTAAGTTGCTGAAAAGCACCTATTAGGAAGTCTGAGATGGAGTGAGCGCTACAGCGGAGCCATCTATTTACAGTGCCTGTTTGTGCTCAAGCCCCAGGCTGCCCAACACTTTCTGTTTCTTCCTCTCTGTTGCATCGTTTTAATTACTAGTTGTGTTGTCACTGTCAGCAGGCTCTGTCTATCTGCTACAATCTTCTCCTTTGTCTGGGTTTTCCTTGAAAGTACACTGCATTGAGTGCATCTAACTCCTATAATTTCCATTCTATGGCATGAAAGCAACAAATGTGCTTTCTGCAGTAAGACATGCCAACACACCTAAAAAGTATAACATGCATAAGATTACACGTTACTAATAGACATTAGTCATTTGAATGGAATCTCCTACTCTGCAAATTATGTTTTTAATTTTAACCATCTATTCAACAGCTATAGTTACTGTATGACATTTGGCCAGTAATTATAGACTGAAAACTTCAGAAGGCGCATAATGAACCACTACTAATAGAATTATAATGATTATAATAATTTTGTCTTAAAAGGTTATTGTTCCATACCATATTACAATAACCTTTATGCATTTTAATATTTTGTTAAAAAACGTATTTATTTTTTTATTATTATTTAGAAAAGGGAATAGAAGAGGGAAACTAAATTTTAAAAAGAAATTCAGTAATTTATTGATCATTATAATTATGTAATTTATATACACTGAACAAAATTATAAACTCAACACTTTTGTTTTTGCCCCCATATTTCATGAGCTGAACTCAAAGATCTAAGACTTTTTCTATGTCCACAAAAGGCCTATTCGTGAAACTATTGATTTGTTTAACTTTTTCTCACGTGAAAGAGCCTAAAGAAAATGATGCATGTTTAAGCAAACTGTACAGACATTTTTTTGTTTACTTACAAAACTACTATGAACTTCTTTAAGGGATCCTATGAAGGACAGGCAGCTAACTTCCTTAAAACATATTAAGGCTTCATTCTCTGTGTTAATAGAATGAGCGAACTTTTAAATTCATGTAAACATTTGCTCATGCAACAGACTCTGGTTCAGAAGTGAACTACCTAAGCTATGCTTTTTTAAAAAAAAAAAACATTCCATCTAATGTATGCAGACAGAGGATATGTGTTACGTCCCTGTGGTCTTATGTGTCTACGTCCCTGCGCGCATGTGTTTTCTTTTGTTTCTCTTTCTCTATCCACAAGTTTCCTACGTCCCATGAGGCCTTGCGTCAAAAGTGGGTGCGTCTTCCGGTTCGAAGTAAACAAGCGAAACGTGACACTCATTCATTCATTCGACTATCGATTAATCATTAATATTTATACTAAAATTTATTATTTAATTTGTTTAACTTTTTATCAATTACAAATGCAATGAAAATACAAAAATACAGCGTGTTTTTCCACGATGAGTTCTTTATTACAAGATCAACTTGTGGCAGTTAAACTGGACATTCGGTTATGGCTAAACTTGAAGATATGCGCTGCGGTGCTCTGGACTGCCGGTGCGAGTCGGCGTTTTTTTAAACAGAGACCCTTGTTTGTTCCTAAATAGTAATAAAAAAGAATCATGTTAAATAAAACCGAAATCGCGATACTCAGATCCACGGACCTGTGTCGCGGTCAGGGAAGGCAGAATCACGATACGCCCTTCCCACTCCCAGAGATATCCTTCCCGTCCAGATCCAATATAGCTACCATATCTTTACTATTTGTATTATTTGAAGTTAACATTATAAAATTTGTAGACCTACACCACAAAACTAGTTGAGGATAAATTATTTAAAATTGGGCGATTCCAGCATTATGGACGTGACATTTGCAAGGCAAGGCAAGGCAAGTTTATTTATATAGCACATTTCATACACAATGGTAATTCAAAGTGCTTTACATAGGAGGAAATAATTAAAACAGTTTAGAAATAAAAATAAAATAAAGTACAGTAAAAACAGTCGGACGAACATTGACACAGTGCTCATTCAGTAAATGCATAGCTAAACAGATGTGTTTTGAGTCTGGATTTGAATGTGACTACTGTAGGAGCACATCTGATCTCCTCTGGAAGCTGGTTCCAGCTGCGGCTGGCATAATAGCTAAAAGCAGACTCTCCGTGCTTAGAGTGAACCCTTGGTATTTCTAGCTGATGTGATCCTAATGATCTGAGTGATCTGTTGGGTTTATATTCAGTGAGCATATCTGCAATATATTGAGGTCCTAGCCCATTGAATGATTTATATACCAGTAATAATACTTTAAAATCAATCCTAAATGTAACTGGGAGCCAGTGTAAAGACTTGAGGACTGGTGTGATATGTTCATATTTTCTGGTTCTGCTCAGAATCCTGGCAGCAGCGTTCTGTATGAGCTGCAACTGTCTTCTGGTCTTTTTAGGAAGGCCAGTGAGGAGTCCATTACAATAATCCACCCTGCTGGTGATGAAAGCATGCACAAGTTTCTCTAAGTCTTGACTGGAAACAAAGCATCTAATTCTTGCAATATTTTTCAAATGATAGTATGCTGATTTAGTTATTGCTTTGACATGACTACTGAAACTAAGGTCTGACTCTAGAGACACACCAAGATTCCTGACTTGATTTTTAGTTGTTAGACCCCTAGCGTCAAGGTATGCATTTACCTTGAGAACTTCCTCTTTGTTTCCAAACGCAATGACTTCAGTTTTGTCTTTGTTTAACTGAAGAAAGTTTTGGCACATCCAACCGTTTACTTCATCAATGCATTGGCACAGGGAGTCAATGGGGCTGTAGTCGTTAGGCGATAGGGCTAAGTAGAGCTGTGTGTCGTCTGCATAGCTGTGGTAAGAGATTCGGTTCTTTCTCATTATTTGGCTCATTGGGAGCATGTACAGGTTGAATAGGAGTGGTGCAAGAATTGAGCCTTGAGGGACTCCGCATGTCATCGGAGTCCACTCAGACTTATGGTCTCCTATAATCACATAATAACCTCTCCCTTCTAAGTATGACCTGAACCATTTTAGGACTATTCCAGAAAGCCCCACCCAGTTTTCCAGCCTGTCAAGAAGTATATTGTGATCGACAGTGTCAAATGCAGCACTGAGGTCGAGTAGTACCAGCACTGATAATTTGCCTGTATCAGTATTTAAGCGAATATCGTTTATTATCTTTATGAGAGCTGTCTCTGTGCTGTGATGCGATCGGAAACCAGATTGAAAATTGTCAAAGTATCCATTCAAGCTTAGGAATTTGTTCAGCTGATTGAAGACAACTTTTTCAATGATCTTGCCTATGAAAGGAAGATTTGAGATCGGTCTATAATTGCTTAAGATGGTCTTATCCAGATTTCTCTTTTTCAGGAGGGGCTTGACAACTGCAGTTTTCAGGGAGTTTGGAAAACTCCCAGAAAGAAGTGAGGCATTTACCACTTCTAGGAGATCTGCTTCTAAGCTGAAGCTTGCAGTTTTGCTTGCAGTCAAAATATAAATTCTCCGAAAATGCATTTAGGCTATTGAAACCTCGGTTTATGATATATATCATATCATATCAATAAAGGAGTCCAGACATTAGAAATATATAGCACATGCATTTTGTATTTAATATGAGGGAAATACACAAGGGTGACACAAAAAAAAAAACTTTAACTTTTTGAAAGCACTGCGCCTTTATTTAAAGTTAATTTCGTTTTGTATTAATTGTATCTTAATTTCAATCAATGTTTCATCAACAATTTACCTGGATTTAATAAATAATAAGTAGCGGTAAATATAGCAGACAATAATCAAGACACGGAGGCGCTGGCGCCTGAACTGCAGCTCGTTTCATAAATGAACCGAAACTCAGCGTCTACTTGCCTTACAGACCTGAGAAATATATATATATATATAGCCTATATTATATTAGATATACTATGAAATGTTTACTGTGTGTCATTCATGTTCTGAATATGTTGCTTCACAGTAGCCTTCACTTAAAATCTTTAGTCCAAGATTGTTGGATAATACAATTTGCCACTGAATTAGTTTAGTCCGGTTATAGGCCTATGTACAACCGCGAACAGCACATGTTGTCCCTGAGCTCCGTAACGACATCTCTCATAAAGGTTTGCGACTTATTTTAAATAGTAAAATATTATCTGAAAAACACCTAGCCTCTTCGCTAAATAGCACACAAAATACCATTGGTATGCTACTTCCGCCGCCTGACCGGAAGTTGCACCCACTTTATTTTTTACAGTAGCGCCCCCCGGAAACAGGTGGATACTGTCTATCACGTTCTTAGGCTTGCGTCACCACTCGCCCGCTGTTGGCTGAGAGAGATGTCAATCATCATCTACGTCGTGACGTCATCTTTCCTCCCGCAACCTATCAAGTTTACCACGCGAGTTTAAAAGAAAGCTGAGAAGAACGCATGTCAGCTTGTTTCTTTCTGTCGCTCTACTTGTCGCTTTTTGTGTTTGTTATTTTCGGTTAGGACATTGTCCTGTTGTTTTTTCTTCCGGCCATGACGGCGTGTTTACCAAGTGTAATATGTTCTGCCATGACGGCGTGTTCAGAGATTGCCAAGAGTAATGTGTTCTGCCATGATCGCGTGTTTTGAGATTGCCAAGAGTAATGTGTTCTGCCATGATGGCGTGTTTTGAGGTTACCAATGCTGCGTCCCAATTCGCATACTATCCGTCCTAAATAGTATTCGAAAATAGAATTAGTACGTCCCAAATCGTAGTATGTTGAAATGAGTGTTCCAAAGAGAGCCGGATGGTCTACTATATCCGGTCAGAATCCGAAGTGCAGATCGTTGCGCACTCTAACGGCTGATATTGCCCACAACCCATCGCGCGTTGGACGAGGATTCGGTTAGAACTACAAACACGACTGAAAAGTGTTCAAAAACTACAGACATGGAGGACGCGCGAGTCCGACGGTTATGTAGAGAGGTTTAGATAAAGGGGTTTGAGTGATTAATGATCAGTATCTAACCTCACGAAAATGTATTTATTCAATGTTGTCCACATTATATTGCATCTGCAGCATTGTGGACTTTGGCAAAGATACGTTTAGCCATTAACTTTTAAATGCATTATTATATTCAAATTCCAAACACATGAGTTGAGTCTCGGCATGAAAGCCCCATGACTGGCAGATGAACGTGCGACAACAATTCTCTCCGAAATGGTAAGAAGTTATATTAGATTGAATGGAGGAATTTAACTGTGACGAGATGATTGACAGGGCAGTTTACGGTGACAGGATGTACGCGACAGAGCTGTCCGTTAAAGATGGCGAAGTAGTATGTCCCAAAGCTTGCCTATTCTTTTGCTACACACTCAAAAGTATGTACTTTTTCTTCACAAAAAGAGTACATACTTTTAGGGCGTAGTATAAGTAGGCGAATTGTGACGCAGCACAATTGAAATTCGGACAGGTAATATGTCACGTGACGTACACAAAGCAACACTTAGCAAACTTGTGCTGCGTCCCAATTCGCCTACTTATACTACGCCCTAAAAGTATGTTATTAAAGGCCGACTCCGACGAGTCGAACATTTAAAGGGTTAGTTCAGCCAAAAATGAAAATTAAGTCGTTAATTACTCACCCCCATGCTGTACCAACCCCGTAAGACCTTCGTTCGTCTTCGGAACACAAATGAAGATATTTATGATTAAATCTGAGAGGTTTATGACTGCTACATAGGCTCCCTAAGGGAATGAAACTTGACGGCCCAGAAAGTCAATGAAGAAAATGTTTAAATATTCCATGTGACAACAGTGGCTCAACTATAAGTTTATCAAGCGACGAGAATACTTTTTGTGCGGAAATAAAACAAAAATAACGACTTTATTCGACTATTCCTTTTCTTCCTTGTAGGCCTGAAACGAGACTTCGAGAGATTTCCACGACGCATGCGCGAGAATTGCGATCTCCTTCAACTACTTCAGTTAAGTTCTCGCGCGTCGTGGAAATCTCTTGAAGTCTCGTTTCAGGCCTACAAGGAAGAAAAGGAATAGTCGAATAAAGTCGTTATTTTTGTTTTATTTCCGCACAAAAAGTATTCTCGTCGCTTGATAAACTTATAATTGAGCCACTGTTGTGACATGGAATATTTAAACATTTTCTTCATTGACTTTCTGGGACGTCAGGATTCATTCCCTTAGGGAGCCTATGGAGGAGTCATAAACCTCTCAGATTTAATCATAAATATCTTCATTTGTGTTCCGAAGACGAACGAAGGTCTTACGGGGTTGGTACAGCATGGGGGTGAGTAATTAATGACTTAATTTTCATTTTTGGGTGAACTAACCCTTTAATGTGCGTTTCCAAAAAATAATTGATGTAAACGACATCCTCACGAGTCATGAGAAAAATTATATCTCTCAAAAAGTACACTATCGCGCTGCGTTAAATCACCTCCGCTTATAAAACAAACAATCCAAGATCATGCCAAATCGGCAACAATCAAATCCAGCTAACTGAGTTAGCGACGTACGAAGAACGGGCCCCAGGTAAGGAAGTGAACGCCACCCTTGTATGTTTTTGTTATTAGTTACAGCAGTTAGAGAGGGCGCTTTGCGCTGAAGAATTCTGTCTTTTCTTTTCTTTTTGTTATTAGTTAGTGAAGAGGTTGGGATTAGATAACCGGAGTTTGTTTTGTTCTTTTCTTTCATTTGGCTTCACTATTTATGTCCTTATTCTCTTGGGTTATTTACTTTGAACTCTCAATCTGTATATTTTGGTTTATTTTTCTTTGTGTCCACAATAAGTATTATTATCATTATTAGTAGTATTATTATTATTATCTTTTGCGTTAACATTTCACAAGTACAATAAACCGTACTTTATTTTTTTTCACAATACTTTGTAATGTGTCGTCTCTTGCCATTTTAATTACACCACCTTCTGATCACGACCTCAATGTTGCCCCTTTAAAGACTTTGTGTCTAAGGGTGCGTAACAATATGAATCAGGGAAATGTCACTTTAATCATTGCATTATGTTTGATTAATGATGTAATTATGGGTGTTAAATAGTGACTGAAGTGTTTTGAGCAGACTGTTCACTTCTGCATCAGCAGGAGATTGTGAAACACCATTAAGGCACTACAGAGGAGCCCAGTCAAAAGAACAACCATATAGGCAGCTGCACATGCAGTGGCATCTGAGAGATTCAACGCACTACCACATCAGCCCACAGAGAAGGGCCCGTCACACAGAAACGCACGACCAAATGGGCCTGAACACCCAACATCTACAGTCATCAAAGAAGCCCTTAGCCAGCAGGGGCAATGGGCTGGACCTGATTACTGTCTTCACATCTGATATTACAGTTTCCATACTTGAAGGAAAAGTTATTATAGATGTCCAGGAGGAAGAAATGGTGGCTGCATTTAATACAAACTGGGTGTTTTATGACATTATAAGTCAGCAGCTTTGAAACGGTACATTTTCAGCCATGCAGAGTTTAAACTTCAAATCATTTGCCTTAAAAAAAAATTTTCCTCAAAATATTCGGTTTGCAAGAAGAAATGTTGACGTAGCTGCTGACCTGTTTTCCCAGTAAATCATAAAAACCTCAATTTAATATACAAGTTAAGCCCATGCACTCCAAATCTCAGAAACAAACTCAGTCAGTATTAATGATATACTGGTACTCGGATTGTCCGAAAATAAGCACCTGCTTCCAACATAGCTTCCTTCGGAGAAGAACAGCTTTCACAGCAAAGGCAGGTGAGACTGAACGGTATAGAAAAAGACCGAAACAGACAGTAAGCTGGTTGTCATGGCAGGAAGGAATCCAGCTGCTAGACAACAGGCAATGCTCACAGATGCTTAGTGATGGGTACTCATGTTTAGAATAGTATTTCTATCTACAGTACTGTTAGTATGCTATAGTATTTTCTCAAATAGCTATTTTTTCCAGATAACAAATCTAATTACCTAATAATTGATCATATCAGCGCTTAATATTTATTTGACACTATTTTTTGACAGCATGCTAGTAGTCTGACCAAGGCTTTGACCAACTACATTCATGTAAAGTTCTTTAGAACTTTATCAAGACAATCTTGGTTCATGGAAATAATAATGAGTGGCAAATGCTTCTTAACTGCAATACTCCAAATAAATGTTGTCAGTCTGTCATAAAATGAGGACTACATACCTTTTTCTGCATCTCCTTTTGATTCTAAACTAGTGAGTTTGACGTGTAATTAAACTCGAGGTTCTGTGGGTCCAGACTGGATCGATTCCATTCCTAAAGCTTCCGAACTAATCTTTGGGGTGCAGACTGGTGGGGAAGTGAACCAGAGGTTACCCCATGAGTCGGTGAACGTGATTTCACCAAGTACCACATGTTCCTGGATCAACTTTCCAATCAACCAATCAGATTTGAGGGACAAGTTTACAGTTTATGTCAGGTTTAGGCTTAGAACCAGGGTGAAGTACTTAAACATCAGTGTTATCAGAGACTATTTATATAGAGACATGCCACTTCCTCAATCCTTAATACAACTATATAGGGAAAACCCGTAACGGCAAAGATGGCGGTTGTATGCACATGCCCCGCCCCTCCCGCTGGAAAGCCAATCGTCTGCTTTTAACAGTCAAGCCGGAAAACATTTAAGCCTATCGTCTGGCTCCACCGACGCATGCGCACAGTTGAGGTTTGCGACAGTGGAAAATATGTTACTGTTTGAAAAGGCGGCAGATTTGATATGTGTTAGTTGTGTAAATATCAGCCATCCCAAGTCTCCCGGAAGTTCCGGGAGTCTCCCGCAGATTGATAGCGGCTCCCTGATGACCGCAAATTAGTTCAAATCTCCCGGAATCTAGAGCGAGCGAGCAGTTGCGCGCGCATGACAGAGAGCGAGAGAACCCTTGCGCATGCGCAGTAAAAGTATAACCTGTGGGGAAAAGGGCGTTTTAAACCTTATTTTGGGGCAAAGTCATCAAACTTTTTCAGCGATTTTTATCATATTTTATTAGTGTTTGTATACATGCAGTTTTTATGTCCCGGTGACCAGTGAAAGTGCAGTTCTGAGTCTCTGCCCATTCATTTAGATAGGAGCCTGGTCTTGTTAGTCCGAATAGCTGCCCGGAGGCGTTGCCAAGATGGCGGCCGAGTGGCATGACTTGCCTAAAAGGACTTTGGTGTTATTCACCTATCATTACCCTATGATTTTAGGGAAAAGTTATGGGTAGGGTTAGGTTTAGGGGTAGGGATTGGGTAAGGACTACATTTTGGGACAGGAATGTTGATCCAGGAAGGATCAACAAAATATGTTGATCCAGGACCATGTCTTACTTGCAAAATCACAGTGACCCCCATGAGTCAGTCCTAGAGCTCCTCCTGTCCGATTTTAGGGGAAACCCAGCTTTATTTGAGACGTCCAATCGATTTCTTAGGCGCGCCAAATGAACACGACAGTGTAATCACCATGGGAAAATCTCAGTGAAAAATATGAGACACCACGAGTGTAACACCAGTGTTTTGCCAGACAAGAAGTTTTTCTATGCATCATCTTTTTGCTCTGAATTCCTTTTATAACTGTATCATCTTTATATCTTTTAACTCCTTTTATAACTGTTTTAATTGTCCTTGCTTTTATGATGATTAGAATTCCTTTGTGTAAAGCACTTTGAATTACCAGTGTTTGAAATTTGCTAAATAAACTTGCCGACATTACAATGGAGTCCCATGTATCAAGCAACAAAGCAGCAGAGTGCCTCCTGCTGGTAGATCTGAGCAAATGTAGAAGACCACGCTTCCTGCAAAACCAATGGGTCTAAGATGCTGAATATCACTCAAGCAATAAGTGGTGAGCAGTGGTGAGCTTTTATGAAGTTAAATAATTTAAGTTAATTTTTTTTTTTTCATTCAACGAAAAACCATGAAAATATATTTCAAGCTTCTTATGTAAAGTCAGAAAGTCAAGAGTGACATAAGCTTGATTAATGTTCTAGGAATGTTTTTTTTATCCTCCGACACAATTACTAAACTTCACGTAAAAAAAAAACACTATTGTTTAATACCTTCAAATCATAACATCAGAAAGCCCACACCTATTTGCGATTTAGAGACCTTTAAACTCCAAACAGCTCGACTCTGAAGCAAGTGCCAATTGTTTCACATGCTCAACATACATGAGGACTTTTTCCCATCTCGTACAGGCTCACAGTTGAACATCTCTCTCCAAACCACAGTCTAGTCAAGATGAGACATGAACACTCCAAGGAATGTGCATTTCAATGTGAGCCCCATTAACACACTCATTTCATTCCTCTTCCAGTTGCTAGTCATGAAATATTGCCACTTAAGTTAAAGATGAGTCACTTTGATAAGTCACTGCATCTTTTCTGTTAAAAGGTCAGTTTCGCATAAATGTGCTGGTCCTAGAAAAACAGACATTAAACACTCAAACTTAAAAATCCAGCAGGGAAGTTTTAAAGCTTTTGAACTGTAAACTGAGCAGTGTTGGGAGTAACACATTACAAAAGTAATGCATTACAATAACTTAAACTACTGCGTTACAGTAAAAAGTAATAAGGCATTACTAATCAATTTTCAGTAATATTTACTCGGTACATGTTCAGTAACGCTTGCGTTACAAGTTACAACAATTTTAGCCCAAAATTGTATTGTTAAAAGAAAAAGAAAAAACAGCAAAACCGCGAGACCTTAACGAATGAAAAATGTTATTACCTGTTCGTGGTCAGTCAATAGCCGCGTGTGGTGTCCAAGTTTGTAAATAAAGACTAAATGACAGCTTCTGATATATTTGTATAGCGATTTATTTCATTCATCCCTCTTCCTGGTGTACCTTTGTATTGTGTGACAGTCCAGTGAAGGCGTGTTTAGGGCGGGTTTCACAGGAGTGCCGCGAGTCATGATTTCGGCCTCTGTGCTCGCGCTGGTCAGAGGAAAAGCAGCTAATGGGTGAAGACGGGAGAAGACTGTACATTCACGAGATGGACGAATGCGCATTACTTCGAGTTTGTCAGAGATAAGGACAAGAACGTCAAATTTTAGAATGGTAAGTTCTACTTCTGTAGTTATTTTGGTGAAAGTAACTCAATACAGGAGTAATGTAACGCATTAAAATTCTGAGACAGTAATATTGTAAGGTAAAGAATTACTTTTAAATAACACTAACAAGTAATCTATAATGTATTACAGTTTGGAAGTAACTTGAAACACTGAAACAGTAAACGAGAAAGCCTTTCTGATAGATCTGCATTTGTGTCATGACAGCATCAGTTTTGACAGTAAAATGTTGTACTACTACCAGCCAAATGCAAGTGTCAATCACAACACAATTGGCAGAACAATTCACTTGCGGTGTGCATCACGTCTTGAGATTCTTTTGCTCCTGTGTTAATGAGAACATAGCGTGTTATGCATTAAGAAAGCAAAGCACACATACAACTTATCTTCCACTGTTTATTTGTTGGTGACTTTACATGTTTAGAAAAAGAACCCAAGGATTTTTCCTCCTGTGTGTTTCCGTCTGGCCTCCTCGTGGTCCATGATGCCAGCTGAGGTTGTCAAAACAATGAATCTGCAAAGAATAAAAAGAGACAAAAAAACATTACCAGGCTACCCAAGATGGTGCTGCCCTTTGAATACATTTCTCCCCAGGCAGATGTTTAGATGATTCTGCACTGCATCACTGGCATTTGCAAGATCGTAAATGTAAACAAAGCAATGAAAAGGGATCATTTGTGACAAATGTAGGCAAATTTGGGCAAAACCAGCCTTTAGTTGGTCAAGAAGACAATTCAGTTACAAATAATGAACAAGTTCAAACCAAACATGACTATAAATGGTTGACCAATGCAGATATTTTTTTAATGGCTGACTTAACCCTCTGGGGTTGTTCGGCCCAAATGGTCCGGAAAATTTCAAATAATTTTTTTTTAAAAATCACAGCTTTTTCGGAATGGTCCGAAATTTGGTGACTTTGTTGGTATTTGGTATATGAACACCCAAAAAAATTGGGGACAGGATGTGAATAGTCTAAGTGGGTGTAAAAAAAATAGTCACACTCAGGACCTTCGGGTCCAAATGGACCCGCATAGGAAATGAATGGGAAATTGGCAAAAATGTGAAAATACAGAGTTCTTTTGTGCGTACAATCTACAAATCAGCCACGATTCAGAAAAAAAGCACACAACAGTGAAGGGGTGAATCTATAAAACATCAAGAGTGCAAAACAGACACATCCACACACACACACACACACACACTTTTATACACATACACACTAATAAATTCAGATTACATATACATCTGTTTTGAATTTTTAAAAATCACAGCTTCATCGGAATGTTACGAAACTTGGTGACTTTTATGGTATTAGGTATGTGAACACCCAAAAAAATTGGGGACAGGATTTGAATAGTCTAAGTGGTTGTAAAAAAAAAAATAGTCACACTCAGGACCTTCTGGTCCAAATGGACCCGCATAGGAAATGAATGTGAAAATGGCAAAAATATGAAAACACAGACTATTCAATATGAAAACACAGACTATTCAAATAGAATAGTCTATTTGAATACTCTAAGTGGTTGTAAAAAAAAAAATAGTCACACTCAGGACCTTCGGGTCTAAATGACCCCCATTGGAAATGAATGGGAAATTGTCAAAAATATGAAAACAGTTTTTTGTGCATACAAATCAGCCAGAATGCAGAAAAAATTACTCAACGGTGAAGGGGTGAATCTCTAAAACATCAAGAGTGCAAAACAGACACACACACACACACACACTGTATTATATATTTATAATAATCTGTATTATAAAGTAAAACTGGCACTTCAAATTACCATTTAAACCAACCAAACAAACAAAAAACAAGACAAAAATAGTCTTTGAGAATCTGTTATTATATTTTAAAATCAACAACCTGAAAAAAAATTGGCATATATTTGCAAAAATCACTAGAATCCCCAAGCCTTTCTACAGAGAGCTGTAAATCCACTAGTGGTAAAAATGTGCTATTGCGTGATAAAAATGCTCAGTGTGTCCACTAGATGGCATCTATTTTTTTTTTTTCAAAAATTGCTTTCATGAGGCCTAGGCTTCACTCTAAAATGTAATACAGCTTTGATAATTTTTTTAAAAATATATATAAAAAAAAAATTTCTATTATGTTCAATGGGAAAAAATGGGTCATAATTATTGTATAAATATTAATTATAAATCATAAAATTATCTCAAAACACCAAAAAAGAAAAGAAAAAATATTATAAATAACAAGTAAAAAAAAAAAGTATGATTTTTTTTTTATAAATATGAATCCCGCCCTTTCGGCCCATTTGGACCCGAAGGTCCCGAGTGTGACTGTTAAATGAAGGACCCCAGAGGGTTAAGTGCAAATGGTCAAAAACCAATATAAACAAAAGGGAGTAATAAAAAATGAACCCACTATTTTAACAGCGTGTGAGCTCAAGTGTGTGCATTGTAACTTAAAGGGTTAGTAGAACGAAAGTCTTACGGGGTTAGAACAACATGAGGGTGAGTAATTACTGACAGAATTTAAATTTTGGGTGAACTAACCCTTTAAGTACACTTGACAGTTTCATGCACTTTTAGTAATTACTAGCGTTTGTTCTAAATGGTCCTGTTGTCTGCTGTGTTTAGACTTCAGTTGTGTTTGCTGCATTCAGGAAGTGCACTTTCTTGGAGCAGATATATAGCTGACTGCTTGTATTCATTGACGAAAATGTAGCCATGTGCGGTAATATTGAAAAGTGAGGATGCAACGTATCGTGATATCAGATCAAAGACAATCGTAAATGAACTGCATCGTGAGACCAGTGACGATTTAACACCCCCAGCATATACGGGTTTTTTCCAAAAGAGAAATGTAGAAAATACAGATACCGTAAACCGCCATTCTGCCAAAAAATACTGAGGCCATCCTTAAAAATATTTTGGTTTGCAGTAACAGCAAAAAAAAAAAAAAAAAAAAAGGGTCGGTAGGTAGGTCTATTTTTTTTTTCAAGATTCAATGTAAAAAAAAAAATTTTACATTTAAAAAAAAAAAAGCTTTTTTTTTTTTTTTTTTATTAATTTTTTTTTTCCACAGACAACTAACAGGCATTAGGACTAACGCAAAGAGGGCGCTTGAGACGCGCACAAGTCAGCAATATTTCTGATGATTTATTGGCGTGAAGTTTCGTGCACAATGACAAACAGGAGTGCAACACTCAGGGATTGAAATCAACACCCTCCAACCAGCCAAATAATGGTAAAAATGAACTTTGGAACCAAATCTGTGTACTGTATTGATCTGTCAACCTAAAACACATTTTTGGTAAAAAAAAAAAAAGGCAATTTAAAAGAAACCACTTTGATTTTAGGGTCAAATTGTAAGACGTCCTCAATAGTTTGAGTTTCCTCCACCAACATTTTAGTGTTTTCCTTCAGGTCAGTCGACACGATCACCGTTAGACAGGGGAGAAGGGAGAGGAAAAGATCTGGGCACAGTTTTTCCAAAACTTTGTGCCAAGTTAAAGCGGTGTCGAGATGTTTTAATTCATTTTTTAGAATGCATTTATTATGACCCATATGACTTTGAACAGTGACCGGGAACATTTTATACTGCATCATTCCTAGGGATGGGTATCATTAAGGTTTTAACGGTATTACTACTCTTACTGATACTGCTTATCGATCCGGTACTTTAACGGTATTCTTATCGGTTCTTTTGGGTTTTTATTTTTATTTTTTTACATTCAGGTAATTAACATTTGCTTTATATTTTGAAATGTAAAATATCTATAGCAAAAGAAAAATCAATGCTTTAACAAAACGAATAAAATATCTAGGCTATTTGTTATGCAGCAGTGTGCAGGCTTTTTTGTTTTATATACATGAGATAGGATACGATAAGCAAAAACAAGTACAAACACATGTTCAAAAAAAATTACAATTAAACAAAGATACAAATTATATACACAGTGCTTTAATTTCAGGAAGGTCTAAAATTATTTTTCAGGTAAGTGTTTCTGTCTGAAAAGAAATTTAATTTAGTAATCAAATGTAAAATAACACTGCATAGTTTATCATAGATAGATTAATGCTTATTAAAGTTTAAGTTATTGATTCAAGAGCTGTGAGTGATTTTCTCTGCCTTTTGTAGTTTGATTCGCATTAATGGCTCAATCGTCACAGGTTTATTAGACGCTGCCCCTTTAAGACCGAGTGCAGATCTGATAGGTGACTGATGCACCATCATTTTCTCCCAACTATTTACGTCCATTTAAGACAAATTGTGTTTCAGTGAATCTCAGGTCAGGTCATTTTTATATTTTATGTATATTTGATCGTTTAGATGCGCACATGAAGCCCAAAGTTAAGTATACTTTTCTTGTCTCGTTGCAGTCCATTTCGGAGCGCGCGTCGCCTTGTGAACAGGGTCTCTTGCGCAGATTTTTTTGCTTTTCGTCCACAATTTAGCGACAGTAGAGTCTGCATTTTACAACAATCACCGATCGTGCTGATTCTGACGGTACGTTTGGGTTTTAGGTAGAAATGACAGCGCATCGCTGTGAAGGGAAGTTGCGCTAGACAGAATGAGTTGTAATTGTTTCATCTCAAATATCTTTTTTTCTAATCTTTGAAAGCCGAAATCTAAAATAAAATTAGAATAATATCCCAGATCTAAAGTGTAACCACGTTTGAATGTTTAGTTCTGTCCTCATTGTCACTCATTAAGCAGGGCTGTCTTGTTGTGCGCGCTGTGGCTCCGCGTGAGAGATCGCTTTCTCTGACTTCTGGACTGCGAATAGCAAAATTGCATCACAGACAAATGGTTTACTATTATCATATATAGAAATGGCTGAAATTCAGCCCCGGGGCCCATTTAATACCGGGTTTCGGTACTCATCCCTAATCATTACCGAGCGCAAACAGTGAATGAAACGAAGCGAATGTACAAGCCATAGTGTGACATGCGGAAACCAATGGTGTAAACAATCAGATGACGATGACGCCGCACGGGTTTTTATTTAAAAGAAAGAACGTAGCCTACATTTGTATGTAGGCATAAGCAACTTTCACAATACTAACTAAAATATAATGAATATTATTTTATTTAATTTGTATTAGTTTGAAGAGTAAAAAAAAAAAAATCGGTCGGTCTTAACGTAAGTTACAACCGGCAAGTCGGTCGGACTAAAAGGGGAAAAAAATAAATTGGGTCGGTCCTAAATTGACAGGGTCGGTCGGGTTACGGCAAACAAGAATATTTTTAAGGATGGCCTGAGAGAAGATTTTTTTCCATATCATTCAGCCCTATTTAAACGGAGAGTAGAACGATTGCTGCTGTGACTGGTATTCTTTATAAGATTTCTTTTATAACAGCTACATGGCCTTATCTAGGGGTGTGCCGGTTTCAGAATCGGTGATGACGGTTATGACGCGAGTCAAATGTGACGGTTCGTAACATAACCGTCGTCGTCGGGGGGTTGTTATAGGACGCTCGGTTGAATAACTGTTCGTCTGTTATAGGACAACTTAGTTTGAATAAACGAGCAGACACTGATTAGCTACTCGCTCTACATTTATTTAAAATGAACAACAAGACAACTAGAAGTGAATGTGCTTTCCATTAAATGAGTCACACACAGTAAACAAATCCTTAACAAAACGTTGCAATGAACGTGCTTTGTTTTAAATAAATCACACAGCAAAGTTTTTTTGTTAAGGTTTTGTTTACTATGACCTTTGCAATTTAGACGCGCAAACTGGGTGCCGGTGAGAGTGAGACGTACATGCCCGGGCAGATTCGGCTTAAGTCGGTCATCCTCGGATGCGGCGTCACGCGCTGTTACAAAAAAAGCTGTGCACACAAGCCAAGCGAAATGAGGTCTTGCGCACCCAACGCATCATTTTTGCCGCGCGCACCTTCGCACTCGTGCGGATGCGTAGAGTATAAACAAGGCTTTAATCCTTGTCAGCGCGCGCTCTGATCGGTAAAGGGGCAAAGATTTCAGACCTCCGTTTATTAAGGTGATCTCCAAGATTTCTCTTCTTGTGAGGGGGTGCACAGACCTCTCCCGAATCATCGCCAGCAGAAACAGCCTCCGAAGCACCACTAACTCCGCCTCCGTTTCCCTCATCAGCTGATATTAGTATTAAAACATTCTCTATGATAAAAAATGTTTGTAAAAAATATTTTAATAGCACGGTTTTGATGGTTATAGAGTTCTAATGACGGTGTTCAACTATAACCATCGGTCTCACGGTTATATAATAGCCGTCACACCCCTAGCCTTATCTTGTCGTTGGAGTAGTGCATATTTACATACATGAATGACCATTTGAAACATTGTTTTTTTTACACAGCTAAAATAGCATGTATTTGACAAATTACTGAATTGTCAAGCAAGCCGACCATCTAGATAGCACGGTAAATGTTTAAATGCTTGGCAACGAATGTGACACTACATCTCATTCAAAATTAAATGTCTTCAATACATTTGGGCTTTAATATTTCCCCAAGAAATAGGCAAGAATGAACCTGATGTCCTTCATGATTACTGTTCTTTCCTACAAAGCATTGAACTCGAACTCATAATCATGACTTCACATGCTATCAGAAATGTTCTACGTATCACTTCTGAAGGCAGCATAAGTCTGCTCTAATGCAAACGAAAGGTTACTAGTATCAGGGGGTTTGGGGCTGGGGTGGCAGACGGACTTATCTTCAATGGCACCATTTATTTTCAAGTATTACAGCTGTATCTTAATGGCATCTTTTTATGAATGAAAGCCAGTATCACTAATATTATAGCTACTGATGTCTCGATGAAAATGATTTCCCCCCAAATTTTAAACATTAGGCTTCAAAAAATATAAAAACCTTTAATTTAAGTGAACGTAAAACAATCCTCACTTAAACCCATAATAAATGTCATTTACCTGTACCATACAGAAATAGAATAAGGTTATAAAACAGTTCGCACTGCATAAATTATAAATGAAATATAGATTAATCCTTATCAAAGCTCCAAGCGTTATTTAGTCAAGAGCAGTGAGTCATTTTCTCTATTCCCTCTGTTCTTTAGGTTAACTTTACTGACAGACAGAATTAATGGCTCCTGTCACTTTAAGATCTGTCGCTGCTGACAGGATCTCACGCATCTCATCTCACTACTATTTACTTCCATTTAAGATTTTATTTAACTCATTTAAGACTGTTCTTGTGAGGATGCTCGACAAAACTGACATTTTGGCATAAGGGTGTTAATTGTTCGTTCAAGCGCGAAAGAGAACTCGATACTGGCGCGCGTCGTGTGTGCGCGCGCGTCAGGAGGACAGTCACTGAAAGCGCGTTCTCTTTTGTCTTGACGCGTATGAGTGGTTTAAAGCATTTGCGTGAATAAGAGTATGATCATAACCCTAGATAAAGGATGACAGAAAGAACGGATGCTGCGTTAAATATTTTAAAACGCTAAAGCTGGACAAAAATGAATCGCATGCGAAAATAACTTTCCTCACGGCCGCACGCCGGAGATCCGGCACTGTGCCGGAATACTTTAAGCCCTGCTTTCATTTTCTTTATTACCTGCGCCTCAGAGCGCACGGATGAAGCAAATGCGGTCATGTTATCTTGAGGCAGGTAATTACACCGAACCACTTTGACTACTTTACTCAGACATTTCAGAACTAAAACAGCATTTGAGATGCTGTCCAACGAGATTGGTCCACTGGTTGATCCAGTTATGCCGTCCCATTGCAGTCACATGACATTTTCTATGCGCATTGAGGAATTTATTTTGTAAATCTTTCCATCGCAGTTTATGCAGGATTTCTTGTTGAATAATTTTTTTATCCGACTCAATTTAGCACAAACGTTTTTTTATGCGCATAAAATTAAGTGGATGGAAACAGCCTGTGAAAGACAGCATAAAGCTATAAAACAGTAAAATGCAAGAAAAAAATAAAAAATAATTTACTGACCCGAACTGTCTGGACGGGAGAAGGTTGTTCTGCCACTTCTCCAGATCCTTCAACTGCACATCAAACCGTGGGCTGATAACGCCACACTGCATTACAGAGAAAAAGTTCAGAAAAACTCCTACTTCATTTACATAAAACACCAGTAGCAAAAGGTAGAGTGCATCAGTAAGTAATATGAACCCATTTATATGATACAGAACCCATAGAATCAATTCAATAAGGCTCGTCATTATGATGTTCTAAAAAATATCTTTTACATTTTAAAACCAGCTGTGGGTTTTACCTAACAATGTAGGATAGCCGGGTCTATATTCACAATATCTACTATATTGCTTAAATATAGTAACCGTGACAGCAAAACACCCATTTACCTAGTTGCTGTCCATTTCACTGGGCAGAACCCATAGACAACTAACCTTGTTGGCACAGGGTGCAATAGTGCCTACATGTCAGGGACTATAACGTCTTACAGAAAAAGGCACTTAACGAATTCATATACAGTTTATGAAAAATGACTAATATTTTCAAATAATTTAATAGAACCAATAAGTGGGGTTGGTTACCGAACTCAGTACTTTTAAGGGCACCGACCGAATTACATTGGTACTACAGAGTACAGATTCACATTAAATCAATCAGTGGCAAATTTCAGTACCTGAGAACGGATCTGGGCGAGAGAGTAAGACTATTTAAATACGAATCCTGCACGTTCTGCGTGTCTCTGTGTAATTGACTGGCGCAGACGTGCCGTTTCATTTAACACACATACACTGAAGCACATTCGGCTGTTTTCAGCCTCTGCAGTCTCACAATATGAGGACATGAATGCATGACCATCTCCAGAGCCGCTCCTCAGCATTTTACAGTTTCATTTAAGAAAAACTATCGTCATAAAACACACGGAAACTCAACGGTCTTCACAGCAACCATTTCATGGAAATTTTTTTTATTTTACTATTATTATTAAAATGGTTGTTTTTATGAATATACAAGCATCACATACAATGGCAGACAGCAACCAAGGCAGCTCTTGCATAGTGTCAATAACACTTCAATAACTGTAAAGAAACAGTCATTTATAGAAGTAAACATGCCTAAAGTACCAAAAAAAAAGATACCGCTGGGTACCAACACTGAATTTTATGCACCGGTTAAAATGTGTACGGTACCCAACCCTACCGATAAGGCACTCCATGTTGTGTTATACTATGAACATGAATTATGATCACTCCACGCAAGTTGTCAATAAACTTGCAACAGTACAAGTCTCTCATACTTCATGGTGTAATTCTAGACATTTGTTGTGACCATGTAGTGAAGGTTTATTAAACCACACTTACCTTGTTCAGCCTCCCTGTGAGATTGACAACAATTTTCCCGGCTCGATGATCATCAATGATCTCAAATTCTCCAATATAACCTGCAAAGATCACAACCAGCTTGAGCAGTTTGTTTCATGAGATATAACATCAGAATCTGCTTTACAAGACACTGAAAGGCTCATGAATTAACTCACCATGCTTCATCATCACAGTAAGAAAGCGCACTATAACTTTAGAGCAGGGCCTGATGAGAACCTGGCGTTTCCCACGTTTCTCAGCATTGTTGATGCTTTTCAGCGCATCAGCGAGAACGTTCATGCGCACCATGATGCCTGTGGAAACCAAAAAAAGAAAAAAAAAACGTGTCATTTATCCGTTATTCAGTTAATATATCCATTAAACAGCCGCATCCTCATAGCCACTCTCACAAGCCAAACCTTGTTACTTTAAAAACCAGGTAGACATTGACAAAGCAGGTTAAAGACAAAACAACTATTTTCGGTTCGTTATATAGTTATATGAAAACTGTATACAATTTTCTCCGACACTATGCGAAATGCTTAACGCTTAGGTAGTGTGTGAATTAGTTAGCAGATTAAGCTACCTTAGTTTGTATTCACAATAAACCTTTCTACTTAAATACAGCATATATTTGTGATTAGAAACCAGGCACCGGACTGCTTGAGGACTTTGGTTTGACTCGGGTTATTAGTGTCTGTCCCCCAGAAACATGGGCAGATGCACTACTGAATGGTGGATGGCGAATCATGATTATAAGGGAAATATATGCGTTTATATAGCCATGATTGACCAAATGACTCAAAAAACTGGCGCTTAGGCTGCTCATAAACACATATTTCAGTCTAGCTGTTGTTGATACACAACGATGTCCGTGATTTTAAACAGATTATTCAAGCATTGTAGGAATCCTGAACCTTACCAGTTCTGCAATATGGCGGAAAGAGGAAGGAAGAGGGGCGCGCGGTGCAATTTGGGAAAATATGTACTCTCGCGAGAGCAGAGAAGGACTGTCTGCATGTTTAATCATCTAATCATCTAAACGGTACTGCCACCTAACTGTTTGGAGCGCCTCTTTGACAAACGTGTTTAACTGAACAGAATATTTTCAAATTTTCTTGTTTGCTTTTTCTCTTTATAGTCAATACTTATTGCAATCTTATATGCACTAGTATTCAGCTTTTTTAGAAAAGGGTCTGTACTATTAATGTTCTGCTATCTAAGCTTGTGCTTAATACACTCGTGATCAAAGTTTACACCTTGCAGAATCTGCAAAATGTTACTTATTTTAACAAGAGGGATCATACAAAATCCATATTATTTTTTATTTAGTACTGTCCTGAATAAGATTTTTACATAAAAGATGTTTATATATGGTAAATGGACTGCATTTATATAGCGCTTTCACAGACCCAATGGCCACCAAAGCGCTTTACATATTGCCTCACATTCACCCATTCACTCACTCATTCATACACCAACGGCGGTATCAGCTCATGGACACCTCGGGGTTAGGTGTCTTGCTCATGGACACCTCGACACTTGGTCAGGTGGAACCGGGGATTGAACCACTAACCTTCCAGTTTGTAGACAACCTACATGAACCACTGAACCACTGCCACCCCTATATATATATATATGTTCTAAAAAATCATATATATGTGTTCTAAAATATCATTCCATGATCCATGGCTGTTGTTTTTTTGTTTGTTTGTTTTGTTTTGTGATGGTTGTTATTGGGTCCCTTGTTTGTCCTGAGAAGTCAAACTGCCCAGTGTTCTTCAGAAAAACCCTCCAGGTCCCACAAATTCTTTGATTTACCTGCATGTTTTGCATATCTGAACCCTTTCCAGCAGTGACTGTATAATTGTGAGATCCATCTTTTCACACTGAGGGATTCAAACACAACTATTAAAAAAGGTTCAAACATTCACTGATGCTCCATGAAACACGATGCATTAAGAACCCGGGGGTGAAAACTTTTTGAATTTGAAGATCAAGGTAAATTGTACTTATTTTGTCTTCTGGGACACAAGTACCGGTAAGTGTCTTCTGTAGCTTCCGAAGGTCAGTACTTAATGAAAAAAATATGATATTTAAACAAAATTGGATATATTTGGACATTTTCATCCTGTTCAAAAGTTTTTACCGCCCGACTGTTTCCTTATGTAGCATCAGTAAATGTTTGAACCTTTTGTAAAATATCTTATTCAGCACAGTACTAAATAGAAAATAACGTATTTTGTATGACCCCTTTTGTTTTGATAAAATAATTAACATTTTGTAGATGCTGCAAGGTGTAGGCCTATGTAAACTTTTGGCTATAAATTTATATATATATATACATGTGTGTGTGTGTGAATTTCAAAAATGCCCTTGAAATCAAATAGTTACCCCTCTAAATTTGACAAATTGATCTCAGCAGCATTTTAAAAAAAAAAATCTTTTTTTTTTCTGACATTTTCTATGGTCCTATTTTCTGCCATCTACTAGAGGTTGGAAAAACAAAACAAACAATAAAAACAGACCAAGCAAAATTAATGCACATTGTTGTTCTAGATAATACTTTCAGATAATCATGTCAGATAATACTTTATAATCTCAACACACTGCGTTTTTATTTTGTATAGCAGTACAAAAGGAGCAGCTATATGCTTAAAGGTAAAAAGACAACAACAAAAAAGCAAGAGTCACTTAAATGTTAATGTCAGAGTAAGCATTGTTTGGGCCATCTAATCTTTGATAGAAGGCTTTAAGTGCCACACAGTAGAACACAAATCTGTCTGGTCAGAGTCTATGGTGAATGTCCATTTTGCTGGTTCTTCAGTAACAGATCCATGTAAGCGCCATCGATCAGATCCTCCTGCTTCACTCCCAGCTCCAGCATCAGCTGGTTTGCGATGGTCACTCCTTCTTCTCTGCTCTGGTGTTCTTTCATCACCACTTCAAGCTCCATGAAGTCCCCCAGGCCCTCCACAGAATCAACATGCACCCTGGTCTGCCCCACCATGTACAGCCTCCTCTCCTTCTTCACCTGCCCCACTTGCCCCAGCGCATCCGTCAGAACCTTGACAAGCCCCTGAGGGTCGCTGGTAGGGGTTATGGAGTAGTTTGACAGCTTGGGTCCTTCTGTATCTGGCCTCTCATAGAAGATCAACTGCCCTGTCCCATCCTGGAAGTCCCTGAGTTTCAGCCGTCCTTCGGGAACTTTGAAAAACGTGTCCTGCTGACGGATCACAGTCCCATCTGTACCGCTCAGTTCCTTTGCACGCTGCGTGAGGTAACGCAGGTCACGCAAAACTGCTTTTATTTCTACATTTGACGGCATGTTCACAATAAATGCTTATAACAATAGTGCGCAGCAGTAGATACAGAAGCTCTTGTTGTTTTCGCGCGCTTACCCACAAATGCACAAAACTTTAAAGCGCATGTGTAGTAGTTGGTGACGCTATTGATCCCTCCAAGTGATTCGAATCTTTTGAATCAGTTCACGAAGAAGAACAAATCCGAAACGTTATGTCACACAGTCATTCGTTAAAAAACTCGATTCGTTTAAAAAGTCAACCTAAAAACGTCTTGTTGTACTTTATTACAATTATTAATAATCATTAAGATAATATTCAAATATCATAAACGCTTTCCTCACAAATTACTACAAAGCACACCCATTCCCCTCCTCCATTTGGTCAAGCTAGGCAACTATAAAAAAAAGACAATAATAATAGCCTAAATAAAATTTTAATTATGTGGTCATCAGTAGTATACAATTCTTCCCTTCCCTTTCTTATCTTGATATGAATAAGATTGACTTGACGAAATAAACATAAATCGATCCGAAAATTAACACGTTTTGTTCAGTGAAAGGAGCGTATACGTTATACAATTATATGTTTTGTGCTATAATCAGTCTTTGAAGGTAGGATGAAAATATGAGATCAGAAGGTGACGAGAACGATTCATTCACTTACAAGATTCACACAAAAAACGCCACTACTGCGCATGCGTTCACAAGTATAGCTTTTCACTGCTGTGGCTGAGGTCAAATGTCGCGTAGAACTCAAATGGATTTCTAAACAAAATATTTACACGGCTTTAATGCATTGACATCTTTAGGACAACTGACATTTTTTAGCTATCGTAATAGCACGTAATCCGTAGTGTCGCTAGTCTTCTTTGCTTTGCAGAGATATGTTTACATCCCAGACCTCTTCCTTCCAGGAGTCCATAGACGTGGATGAAAGGGATGTAGACTTCGACAACGAAGAGATCGCCGGATTCAGCCAGAAGATACAACAGATTAACAGCTACTATGCAATATACTACTACCAAAACACAAGGTACAGTAACGTTAGTCATGAGATAGTGACTTTGTGCCAGCTGTTCCAACTGCAGAATTCTTTGCAAAATGCTACTTTGTTTTAGAAATATTTTGTCCTTTTATGCCTCATATTAAAGAGTATTTGAGATTTATGCATGTGTATTTAGGTCTAGCCAATTTTGCTTCTTTTCTACGTGTATGAGTTAAAATTCACTATTTTTGTGCTTATGAATTAAGAGTTGCATGACATGAAGAGCAATGCCTGACATTGGCAGCATAGTTCATAATAGTGAGTTAGTCTTATGAAATCATATGACTGTATGGATGAGTTATACACAGTAGACCTATATGGACCCTAATATGGATATAAGACATTGTAAAACACCACACATGAACATGTAGGCCATTTATAACCTGGGAGATCTTAACATATTAATGCTTATAAAGTATTAAATGCATTATCAAACTACCCAGATCTGAGGCTTCTGGAGAGAGTGTGGCCTGGAGCCAGAGGAGATCAGACTCAACCACAAGTCAGGATGACTTTAGGTAAAGAGGGGTCCATCATCTCTCAGTCATCGCAGTCCAGTGGCTTTCAATGTTGTGATGGAAGAAAAATCATGGCTTTAGTAAAAAAATGCACACAGGATTCTGCGTCTTGCTTTTCATCATGTTAACTTGCTCATCTCATTCATAACCATTGAACTAATCTGTCTAACGGCAAACTCTTTAGTATATATCTCTGCTAGGTGCCGTTGGTGATTCTGTGAACATCTATGCTTCATTAAGTGCTTGTATGTCCGCTTGTTCACTTTGCCTTTCCTTGTTGATATTATAGTTTTTACAAAAAATTTAACACACATTTTTCACTCTTAAAGTCTCATCCTGCTGGACGCCAGCTTGCCATCCGATGCGGAACCAGAACTACGAAGCTACATCTCCCGCAGGCTGAGCAAGGGCGCTTTGCTCGGGGGTATGGGTAACATTGCCACTGTGGAACTAAGGTACATCGTATCAGTTTTGTTATTGTTAACTAACACTATAAAAAAATCTTTTAGTTAATTGTAATGAAGCTAAAATAAAATATATGTAAAACTTTAACTTTTAAAACGTAGAAATGTTAAATTAATTTTAAATGAAAATTAGAAATATTGCTTTGGCAACTAACTGAAATAAGTTAAAAATGAAGTACTAAAGTTATTAGTTTGTTGGTGTTCAAGCATCCCTGAGCAAGCGGTGGGCTGTTACTGCTGTCTGCTGGAGCAAGAGAAATCTCCGGAACAGCCTGAGGCCGATGGCAACGGCTGGGTGGTGTGTCTTCTCGGAGGATCAGAGAAGGGCCTGAATCTATATCCTCAAATCAAAAATGACTGACCATGAAGTAGCCATGAAACAGAAGTTTTAATAGTCTTTTCTTTTCCATTGTTCCGTATATCCAAGTGAAACGGCTTCTCGAAACAAGTAGAAAAATGTGGAATTGATTGTATGGTTGTAGTTTGCTATGATGTCATGTGAGTGACAGATTGTCCTGTCCTCGCGCCAGTAAACATAGAGAAGAGGTGTCACTGCAATGTGAGGGAGGGGAAGTTGTTTTGATTAAAGATTATGAGGGCACATGAATAAAATAAAATAAAAAAACGATATGCATGCACGGATAAATAATTTATAATAATAAACTGCGATGTTCCGTAAAAAGAACTGTGCATTTTAATTTTTATGGTGACTTTAAACTGAAGAAAAAAAAACAGCATTGTGCATTAAGGAATGAAGTGATATCAAGTTTTACCATTCAAATACTGTTCTCTCTTAATAGGATAATTCATTTTACTTATACTTAACCATAAAAAAATTCAGAATTGAGCTGGACAAGTACGTCCAGGGTCTGCAGGGCTGTTTGACTCCAGAGGTGAGGACAACAATTTTTTTTTTCAGAAACAATAGGCATAACGTACATGTTGAAATTGGTCTGTTTTGTTGAAGTTATAAATCTGCTGGTACACTGCCTTTGATATTCATTTGCTTTAAACATCGTTGGTAACCTCTTGTTACAGATGCATAACTTGGAGACAGATGTCAGGCCCTACCTGAACCAGTGGTATGAAGAGTCAGTAATGCACATTCACAGAGTGGTTCAGCTGTTGCAGGGGAACGTCGGGTACCTTCTGCATGCTGTAAGAAACCACTGCTGTCTAGATCATACACACTTTACATCTGAAAACAATAATATACTGTATTGTATTAAATGAAATGGTAAATGAACGTAACATCACATCTCTGCTACAGGCTTTGAGTCACAAGCTTGTAGAGGTCACAGGGACGGATCAGAAGATAGAAGCAGATGTAGCAAGGTGAGCAGAACAAAGTTCTTTTTACGCAGTACTCTTGCAGTTTAAGTACTGATAGTTACTGCAGCTTGATCAATTTTGTTGATTAGATTCATCAAAGCAGCAAGCCTGCAGGGTCTAGTCCAGGAAGACACCACTACAGCCTCCCTCTGTAAGGCCATGTCAGAGGACTCTCACACCAAACTGATCATCAACTACTCAACCAGCCCTCCCACACTAACCAATGAAGGTCAGCAGGAGCATCGTCATCATAAGCCACTAAATCTACAGGCTTTCTCCTTTCATGTTATTTTGATAATGTTGTGTTGTTATTTTAACCTCTGCAGTCAGTAACCGGTTCTGTGACGACTGGATCCAGGCCTTCCTCAATGCTGCTGAGCGCTTTAACCCTTTCCTCCTCCGTCAGATCCTGGAGAACTTTAAACTTAAGGTTAATGTGGTGTTCACTCATTTTTGTTGTTTGCTCAATTTACTTGATTAAAATGTAATAATAAATATTTATTAATAAATTAATATTACAGAACTCTACTTAAAATACATTTGTGTTAGGAGCACATCAATAATTTTCATTGGCTTTAACAAAGAATTGCTGTAAAGGTTACATTTAGCATGCTAACATGCTATTGGTAGCAAATAGTTAAAGGGATAGTCCACCCAAATTGAAAATTCTGTGACTGTCATCATATACTCACCCTCATGTCATTCCAAAACCTTCTTCTCCTGAACACAAAAGAAAATATTTTGAAGAAAGTTGATAACCAAACAGCTTCAGTTCCCATTGAAACTTTTTTTTTTTTGTCTGGTGGTGGGATCCAAAACCGTCTGGTAAACCAACTATTCTTCAAAATATTTTTCGTGTTTCGCGGACGAAAGGAAGTCATACAGGGTGAGTAAATGACAGAATTTTTGGGTGGACTATCCCTTTAAATGCAGGAGATTTATTTGAGTTATTCTAATTTGATTTGGGTCAAAGAATATTTTTTAAATGTTACATTGGTAACCGTAACACTCTTCTGTCTGGTTTTCAGATTTCGCATAACACTTAGTTGTAATTACTCATTTGTTTCTGGTAACCCACTGCAATCTGTCGTTTGATTTAATTATTAATATATAAAAGTTAGTTTGTTGTAAACATTTGCTCGCAGTATAATGTTACAGTATAATGTATGCACAGTATAGTATGTTAAATGTAATTTAATACATTCGAAAATGAATTATTACATTTTTAAAGTATTAAAAATCCTATTCCAACGTACTTGGTTAAAGCCTGCTTACCTTCTCTATCTTCTTTAATTAGTATACACTCTTCACTTATTTCTGGTATTGTTCCATCTCAACTGAAAACTGCTGTGATAACTCCTATACTTAAAGGGTTAGTTCACCCAAAAATGAAAATTAAGTCATTAATTACTCACCCCCATGCTGTACCAACCCCGTAAGGCCTTCGTTCGTCTTCGGAACACAAATGAAGATATTTATGATTAAATCTGAGAGGTGGATCACTGCTACATAGGCTGCCTAAGGGAATGAATCCTGACGTCCCAGAAAGTCAATGAAGAAAATGTTTAAATATTCCATGTCACAACAGTGGCTCAACTATAAGTTTATCAAGCGACGAGAATACTTTTTGTGCGAAAAAACAAACAAAAATAACGACTTTATTCGACTATTCCTTTTCTTCCTTGTAGGCCTGAAACGAGACTTCAAGAGATTTCCACGACGCATGCGCGAGAATTGCGATCTCCTTCAACTACTTCAGTTAAGTTCTTGCGCTTCGTGGAAATCTCTTGAAGTCTCGTTTCAAGTCACTTTGATAATTTTCGCCTCATTTCAAATTTCCCGTTTCTTTCTAAACTATTGGAAAGGTTTGTTGCAGCCCAAGTCCAGAATCATCTTTCTCAAAGTGGTCTGTGTGAGCAATTTCAATCTGGGTTTCGTCCTTTCATAGTGTTGAGACCGCGTTAGTTAAGATCTTTGACTTATTGTTAGCTGCTGACTCAGGACTTTTAACTATACTAATTCTGCTCGATTAAAGAATGGTTTACTTCAAATCTTCTTAAACTTAACAGCAGTAAAACGGAAATTCTTCTTGTTGGCTCAAAAACCAATCTGATGAAATCCACGTTCATCTGTGAATATCTGTGAATATTGACAACTTACCAGTGTCTGTATCTAAACAAGGTAAAAGTCTGAGGGTCATCCTTGACAGTACTCTCTCATTCGAAGCACACATAACCAGTGTCATTTACTCTGCTTATTTCCATATACATAATATTAATCGACTTCGTCCGGCTCTCTCAGTAAAAAGCACGGCAATACTTGTTCATTCTTTTGTCACTTCCCGTGTAGATTATTGCAACGCTCTTTTTTATGGACTGCCTTCAAAGCTTCCACAAACTCCAGCTAGTACAGAACTCGGCTGCTCGAATCATCTGCAGAACTCCTCTAGCTGAACACATTACTCCCATATTACAACATTTGCACTGGCTCCCGGTTAAATATCGTACTAATTTTAAAATTCTTCGTACTTACAAGGCACTCAACAATCTTGCCCCTTCATCTGACCTTCTTCATATTTACACTCCTACTTGGACTTTAAGGTCATCTTCTTCACTCACACTTGTTCTCCCTTAAACTCGCACTACTTCCATGGAGTCCCAAGCCTTTAGTCATGCAGCTCCTTATTTATGGAACCTGCTGCCACAAGATGTGCGAAACAGTGAAAGTGTTTTAAATCTCGCCGTAACACCCATATTTTTCTGCAGGCTTTTATGTGATTACTTTTACATTTTAATACTAGTATCCAGGCTCTTATAATGAGTATTTGTTTATTGTTTGTTTTATTGTGTTTTTAAGGTGTCCTTGAGTGTCGTGTAAGGAGCCTATAAATAAAATGTATAATAATAATAAAAAAAGTATAAACTTAAATTTAAAAAGTATTTCAAGTATTAACTAATAATAATTACTAATCAGCTAAATTATTAAATGAACAAAAAATCTGTATAATATCTGTATATTATAATCTGTATATTACCCAACCTGATTTAAGAGTGATCCTATTCAGAAATGGCAATTACATCATTATGGCTGTCTTCAACATGCACATTCTTTCTCCATGCAGGCCATCCAGGACATGAACAACTTGAAGCGCTTCATCCGTCAGGCTGAAATGAGCCACTACGCTCTGTTCCGCTGCTGTCTGTTCCTGCAAAGCTGTGGAAACGGGGATGTGCTGCTGCAGAACGCACGCGCCGAGCACAGCAGCTTTCCCGAGGCCTGTGGAATCATAAACGTGCTGGAGGAGTTCCTTAGTGAGCAGGCGCAGGGCACGCTGTACTGACACCTCCCCGTCTGCAGGGGGGCACAGTGTTTCATACACTTACCTATCTGAGAGCACCTTGAAAGGAGTTACCCCTGAATTGCTATTCACCCCCCCATAATCATAGCAGTGTGGTCTGCATTTTGGGCACTCGGAAACACTAAATATAGTCCATCTTTTTGTGTGTTTTGAGGTTCAACAGCAAAGATTGAAAAAGATTTTGCTATGATGTGCTACTGTATGTTGTTGTGGGTGCTTAAAAATTATAATCTGAATAGACCCTATAAAATGGGCCAATGAAAAATCCATGTGATTAAACTTGATTTAAATTCTTCTTCTTAATAATGTGTATATGTTAATGTGTATATGTGTTAAACACAATAGTGTTTAAATGTGATTCTAAGGTGTAGTCTCAGCTGTGTAGCAGTCATTGTTTAGATTTTAAAACAAGTGTTCAGCAGACGGCACTTAACATTATAGGATGCTAAGCACGTACGGTAATCATGAAGCTCTCCATAAGCTAATAGCCTATTATCACTCCACTCTATTTCAGTAGAAAAATGACTGTGCCCTGCATTATGCATTGCCTGTTTTATTTTATTTTTTGATAAGTGCATAATTTGATGGTTTGATGTTCATTGTTGTTCTGATAATCATAAATCGGATGTAAATGTAATGGTTGAAAATAACAGGTTTAAAAACATCATATACCTTAAACATGATATAGGCGACAGCTGTAAGTAGCAGTAATGCATATAATTATCATGTGTGGTTCCCCCTCCTTCAGATTTTACATGACTGTACTGTGAAAAATTTGTTCCAGGAACATTTCATTTGTGTGAACTTGTAAATTAAAGAAATGTATAACACTGTGGATTGAGTTACTGTTAACTCTTTTTACCTGCCATTGACGGAATTTTCCGGCTCTCTGTGTTTTCACTGTTATACGGTAGGGGGCGCTATGACAATTTCTGAAAGAGTACTAAATTTGCTGATAAAAACACAGGCAAAAAAGAACCGAGTATAAACGGACTGTGAAGCTTTGAGGGAGTTGATGGATGGAGCCCATGACCCAGAAAGCGGACATCTCAATTTTCTAATTGTACCGTGAGGAATGAGGAGTGAGGAAGCTTCCTGAAGAGTCATGAGGGAGGATACACACATAGGGATACAAAGGTGGATCCTTCACTCGCCTCGCATAATTAAGAGGGTGGAGCTAAGACGCGAGGGTATTAAACGAGGATGCACAAATAAGAAATGTGAAGCACCCATTGACTCGATCTACTCCATCTATGTTTTGATCATCATTCTAAATCCGACCCAGATGTAGTCTTCGACAAAAATGTGATTTTCTCAGCTTTTTGCTCTAAATTTTTATTTTTTAATGAAACTTACCTATATTCAAGTGTTGATAAAAAGGAATGCATGAAGCTAGAAAAAAAAACACATTTTTTGTGTTTAAAAGGAGAGAGGGTCTGTTCTTTTGAAATTACATGTTCAGATATTCATACAACAAAATATTCAGGGGGCTATGAAACTTTTGTGAAAATGATCAAAAATGCTGGCAGTGGCTGGCAACTTTTTTCAAAAACGCTGGCGGGGAAAGAGTTAACAGTTGACCTTGATTCTTAAATTCATGCAAGAATTAAAATAACACACTGTAAATTAATGCAGACAAAGCTGTAGTTTTTTTTTTTATCTACCTGCTTAAACTTCAAGCACCTCATACGGAATGGAACAAGCAGAGAAAAAAATCACAAGCTTTTTTCACCTGATTAGTTGGTAGGAACCAATTGTAGATTGTTGTAGAATGTTATGTTATATCACTGTTAATTTAAAAGGACTTCAGCGAGAAAGATTAAGTAGGAGTCTTGGCTGGAGGGAACAATCATTTAATACCACACGTTTAATGTATCAGGATTACAACACATAATTGCATACTGGAACTACTGTACTTTAACATGGTAAATATGATCTGTAAGTTTTGTAAAAGAATATCAGGCATATTTCTACAACAGTTTCTAAAGTTTATTTGTATTCAATATATATATATATATATATATATATATATATATATATATATATATATATATATATATATATATATATATATATATATATATATATATTGAATTTCACTGAAAGTCACCACCCCAAAAATTAAATATACAGTGGAGTTACATCCTAAACATTTACATATTGACATTAATTCAAGGAAATATCATTATATTCTTACAAGGTCTTGTTATTTAAAGTTAGAGAAGAGAAGTGAAAGAGAAGAGAAAATAATGCCTCGAAAAAGTATAGGATTAAACGATAGCATGGTTAAACAAAATCACATTTTAAAAAATATTTACTATACACAGCATCACTGCAATATTTGATTTCCACCCAAAATAAAATTTTAAATAAAGATTTTTTTTAATCATTCAACAATATTCCCTTAAAAAGGTTTATGAGACACAAATGTCAAAAAGAACAAAATTAATATACAAATCCAAAACAAATCTAGAAAAAAAATATATATATTTTTTGCTGCTTGTTCAAGTTACTTAATTAAAATGAGTTTAAGCAACACAATTGCTATACATTTTGTCCTAACCTAATTTGATTGTGTTCAATCTGCTTAAATATATGTAAAATTTAAGTTGAATTAATCTGTTTGTGTTGGATTACATGAATGATTTGTTGCATTAACTGAAACTGGGTGGTGCTTAGTTCCCAGCATGCTTTGCATATGGCTGAATTAAGAGAGAATAAATGTTGAAATTAAGTGTTATTTTATGTGTTTTTGAGAAAATGAGAAAAGGGGAAGACTACTTTTAACTGCTCTGGCTGAAGGAGCATGTAAATCTTATTTAAGATGCTAATAAGTGCTATTGCTAGCTAATTGTCATTGTCACCTCACTCTGACCACTCCACATACATTTCGTAATTGCGCCACCTATTGGTCGAAAGTGATAATCCATTAAATCATGTTTGTAGTTACTGTATATATGATTATTCAGCTATTGTGCCTTAAATCATCTTAAAATGTCTTTAATTGATCCTTGTTGCAGTTGGTCTGACACTCCCAGCCATGTTGGAATGTGGTATTGTCATCTTGGGCTTGGCCCCAATAATTGCTGCTTGCAGTTATATTTTGTTTTTGACTTGTCTAGTTGTAAAAGTTAATCTCTTTTACTCAAAAGAACTTAATTTTGGAGGTAACCAAATACAGCTTTTGCTAAGTATGATTTTGTAACATTTAGAAGAACAGGTCCTGTTACCTCTTCTTCTGGATTAATCCCAATTGCCTTTGACCATGCACTGGCTGTTCATTCCACAGTCCGAGCATAGTATAGAACTGTATAAGAGCAAATTATAGGACATTTATAAAAAGGGCATATCAATAACAAATAAGTTAAGAAAAAAAATAATGTCCTATTTATCCACAAATTCACATTTTGAAAGGTATATCTCTAAATATTTAATAATCTTACAAAATAATCTTAAAAAAAAACAAAACAAAAAAAGAGTACAAAAAAACTGCCCTAAGCTGTCAGGGTTTTGTTTAGTTTCATTTTGTTTACATATTCTCTGTTCCCCTTTTTCTTGCACCTGTTCTGTTTTACCTTGATTACTCCCCTATGTATTTAAATCCTGAGTTCTTTGTTCATTGTCCGGTATATTTTTTTATCTTAAGTTTACGTGGAAGTTTTCTATTATTATTATTCCTGATTCCTAATTGGATTAGTGAATAAAAGAATTTGATTTAGGCCTACACTTTGATTTGCAAATTGAGATTTACCCCAAAGCATTCAACACCTTGTAGCTATACACCTCACCACCTGTAGGGGCTCTCAATTTAACATTACACAAATCAGGACAAGATCGCCTTCCTTTTTACGAGGATTAAAGGGTTAGTTCACCCAAAAATGAAAATTAAGTCATTAATTACTCACCCCCATGCTGTACCAACCCCGTAAGACCTTCGTTCGTCTTCGGAACACAAATGAAGATATTTTTGATTAAATCTGAGAGCTGGATCACTGCTACATAGGCTGCCTAAGGGTCTGAAACTTGACGGTCCAGAAAGTCATTAAAGAAAATGTTTATTCCATATTCCATGTGCCTACAGTGGCTCAACTATAAGTTTATCAAGCGACGAGACTACTTTTTGTGCGGAAAAACAAACAAAAATAACGACTTTATTCGACTATTCCTTTTCTTCCTTGTGGGCCTGAGACGAGAGTTCAAGAGATTTCCACGACGCGTGCGCGAGAACTGAGATGAGGACGTTCTTCTTCGACTCCTTCTTGTTACCGGCTGCTCACCGCTTAGAAGTATTACCGCCACCTACCGTATAAGATGACGTGTTGGAAGCGCAAAACTTTCTGTTTACAAGCAGAGGAAGACGCGCGCTGTACATACGCTTTTCAATTCGACACTTAATGTGCTGTAGGTCTCGCTATATTATATACAATGGTTAAAAAGTGTGCATTTCCAGGATGTCCGAATCGTGAGAAACCAACCAGAGTACGTAAAAGTGCTTCAATGTTGCAAAATGAACCAATAGTATCCAGCTACCTTTTTCAAACTCCCATTTAATGATCTTGAGCGACTGAAGCTATGGCTGCTGGCTATTCAGCGGGATGTTAATTTACCACTGAAAGTCGTCAAACATATGAGGTTGTGCAGTGAACATTTTACACCTGACGACTTCAAGCCAGTTGAAAAAAACAGTCGACGATTACTGAAATCAACTGCTGTGCCAAACTTGGTTATACAGAACAACAATGTAAGTGTAAGCGGCATGTGGTGTTTGTTAAAATAACAATAACTTAACTTTATATTAGTTATGTTAAGTTTGTTTACAAACACCACATGCCGCTTACACTTACAGTAGTCTCGTCGCTTGATAAACTTCTAATTGAGCCACTGTAGGCACATGGAATATTTAAACATTTTCTTTAATGACTTTCTGGACCGTCAAGTTTCAGACCCTTAGGCAGCCTATGTAGCAGTGATCCAGCTGTCAGATTTAATCATAAATATCTTCATTTGTGTTCCGAAGACGAACGAAGGTCTTACGGGGTTGGTACAGCATGGGGGTGAGTAATTAATGACTTAATTTTCATTTTTGGGTGAACTAACCCTTTAAACCATGAAGTACCACTACTGAAAATAGACTTGTCTCATGAAATTGTGAAACTAGAGGTTTAAACTTTCTATTTTGAATTACAACAGGACAAAGGAAAGGAAAAAGACATGTTATTGGCACTTCCCTGTTTAGCGTAGATGCCCAGGGACAGTTTGAAACTCCACAATGAACACAGATGAATCATTGTTCTACATTACCGATGACAAGTCTGGATGGAAAATGAACAATATAAGGTTTAATCCATCAACACATTTATTATCATCCCAGTCTTGCTAAAAGTGACTCAGGCTCACAGAGGAGCAGTTTTGACCCAGGCAGCAGATTCACGGTCCAAACATGCTATCATGTCATTTAGAAGATCATCACTCTCAGGACTCTCACTACTGCTGCTGTGAGATTCTGCGAAAAACAAATCACACATCCACTGGTTTGGTAAGTACATTTCATTTTCAAATACATAATATTGCAAATATGTTGAGCTGACCTAGTTATAACTCCTGAGTCTGACACTTGATTAAAGAGGAAATGAAGACACTGAAAATCCTATATTCTCTACACTTTTAAAAATAAAGGTTACTTATTGGCATCAATGGTTCCATGAAGAACGTTTAACATCCATAGTGTTACCACAAAAGGTTCTTTATAGTAGAAAAATGTTCTTTAGATTATTAAAAATGGTTCTTTTAAAAACTGTTCACTGAAAGGTTCTTTGGGGAACCAAAACCAGTTCTTCCATGGCATCACTGTGAAACCCCGCTTTTGGAAACTTTATTTTTAAGAGTGACAGAGGCAAACACAAATATTGTAAAATTGCCCATCAACCTGTCATTTTCTAAGATCTTACCAATTGTATGTTCAGTCAGTTTCCTAATCAAAGCGTTTGGGACATCATAGATGCTCTCAGTCACCTCTATAAAATGGAGAACAATCAGCACACTGTGCGAAATATATGAATGTTTACAGTGTAAATGTATAATTTAAGTGTGTGGAGACTTGCCATGCTCTCCCTCATTGGTTGGCCATTTGGAAGGGGGAGTGTCATAGATGACTTCTTCAGCAACTGCAATCAATCATTAGAAATCATCATCAATCAATTATCAAGAGTAATAGGTTCATAAACAATCATTTTTACCAATGAGTAAGTATACAGCTGGCAAGGCAAACCGTAATGCAGACATGTGAACATTCTAAGTTAAAATACTATATTATATTTCACAAAGCATTCATGAAAAAAAGTTCATACACACGTTTACGAGATGGTAGAACGTCATATTCATAGTCAGCCAGTATAAACTCCTCAGTGCTTTGCTCCATTTCATTGTCTGTGTGCAGAGTTTCTTGAGTCTCATCAGCATCTGAGGACGCAAATTCTTGTAAGAGTCTTTCTTCATAGACATTCATAAAAGTACTTCAGTTATTTATTTATTGCCTGTGATGTTTCCCAGACACAAGGTTGGCAAGAATATTAATCTGCTAAATAGAATATCTTAAAGTGATAGTTCACCAAAAACACGTGTAACTAAGGTAGGAATAAACAATGGACTTATTTTAAAAATTCAACAACACATCGTTAATTCGACAGACGGACAAAACCATATACCACAAGCTTTTATAATGGTTTGTAACATTTAACATTACAATTTAACCAATTAAAAGTATGATAACTACTAAATAAACAGCTTACCACTGCGAAACATCCTGCAAAAGTCGTGTTTGAACAGGTTCTAATCGATTCTCTTCATCTATGTTCTCCGGGTCTGATTCCGGCTCAAATTGATAAGGTAATATGTTTGACATTTTTACAATAACAATCAGCGCATGCATCTCCAATTTATGGTAAGAGGCGTGACCTTTCCGGGCAACGTGCGATAAGCTGCTGTCGAATCACAACACAGGAACCGCTGGCACAATCAGAACTCGTTACGTATTTCTGAAGGAGGGACTTCATAGAACAAGGAAGTCATCCGGCCGTTTTTTGGACAGTAAAAACAGCGGTATGCAGATAAGTAAATTGTGTGAAAAAATACTGAGTTTTTTTTTACACGCGAAACATGAACACATGTTATATTGCACACTGTAAACACAATTAAAGCTTAAAAAAAACATAAAGAACAGGACCTTTAATAAGTTTCCCCTCCCTCTTGGATCAACATTCGCTCGATGTGACGGTGGGACAACCCGTCACTCACACGAGGTCACAGCAATAACAAACCACCACTATCCAACAATCCAATCAATTTGCGATGAACAAAATAAAGTCCCGCCCTACATTTTTTCTTGTTCGAGAAGCTGTTTAACTTTAATAAGTCACAATAGGAAAACTATCACAGAAGAAAACCTATCACAAATTTTGTTTCATGTCAACTTTAAGAGTGACAGTTTTGAATTACAGAAGGTATTACAGAAAAGCATTAAAAGTCAGCAGAAAGTGGAACTGGAGAAAGTCGAATCATGAATGCGGGACATACCAGTGAAGGACTGGAATGATTCTTGACCAATGGAGAGACATCTACTGTCCATTGAAGTGCTGCCGGTCTCAGTACTTGATCCTTCACACCGGCTAGACCGAGCTTCAGGGTTGTTATCTGGCACCAGCTCCCTAATCTCAATAACACACACACAACACATTCAGAGCGTTATAAATCTCATACAAATACAAACACTGACATGAAGCGTCTTAAAGTGCAGCGGTACCCATTAGAGACAGATCCAGTTCTGTCGGGGCCATTGAGCAGCATGGCTTTCCAGAGCTGGTCCATCCACTCCTGCCTGGCATCAGCTGTATCTGCAGCCTATTAGCACACAATTCACAAATGGATTGCAAATGTTTATGGACAAAAGAGGCATAGAGAGGGTACTCACAGTGCAATGCATTTTCCTTTTTTAAACGAAACTATTATGACAGTCCTGTCCTTGTCTCAACAAAATAACAATATTCACAAGTGGTTGATGGCAGACCACATCCTCAAACAGATTATAGACACTCTCCTGATTAACGTGGAAACTCACCAGCATTTTCTTCTTCCCATTTTTCATTGTGATCTCAAATAGATAGCGATTGTTCTCCGATCTGTTTACCTCCCGCACAGACTGAACCTGTTAAGCCATGTTGTTAACATGCATGAGCACTTATTTGACCTTCTAATCAGTTTACCAGCATCTACACAATGATACTATAATATTACAAATCAACTTTACCTCATATATGTAATATTGTCCCCTGAGGTCTAACTGTTGGGGTTAAAGAAAAACAATAGATTAATAACCTTACAAATAAGAATATTCGACGAAACGGCAGTAAATTGCATTTTAATTTAAAGCAGAGGTCTTCAACAGGTGGTCCATCTTTTTTTTTTTTTGTCTCAAACATTACATTACACAAAAAAAACCTTCAACCAAATTCTGACCTCTGAGGTCCATTTAAAATGCACAATAAAAATATTAAATCAAACACTTAAATACTTACAGCACTCCCATGTTTCTTAGTGTAGAAAAAAAGTGTTGTATTGTAAAGTCTGAACCAGTATGTCACCCACCGAAGCCTCTGAGGAAAATATATTGAATTACTGAGTAAAGAGATTCCCTCAGGTCAAGGTCAAAGTTTATTTCTATAGCACCTTTTAACAACACGAATGTTGACCAAAGTGCTTCACAGATACATCAAAAGTACACATACAGTTAAGTAGAGCATATAAAACAAATAAAATTCAAACCACGTAGACCTAAAAAATAAATAAATAGAATCTTTATAAGTCCAAATTTTAAACCTAGCGACCTCACAAGAACTGCAACCCCGTAGTATTTCAAAAATGCAAAAAGCATTTTTAAGCGTGCATATATTAAGTAATGAGTATTAATTATATCATAAATTAGATAATGTATAAAATGCAACAACTGCTGCTGCTAGAACTACTTTTAAAATAAAGTATTTATGAGAAAATAAGTATTCCGCAACTACCTTTTAGACTGTCTAAAAGACAAATGATTCCTCCAAATGACAGACATGAAACACTAGCAATATGTACATTATATACCATTTTGTCCTTCCGTTTCTTCAGAAAGCCCTGGCAGAGCGGAGGCGGCACTCCTCTTCCAGTCGACATGCTCATGCTTAGTTTTGTAAGCTGAAAGTGTTCACACTTCATCATAAACATAAATCAACATCATGACTTCCCCTTGAAACTGTCACATCCTCACTTCAGATTTTTGTAGAATAAAGAGATGCTGTCCTCAGTTAAATGCCAAAATATGGGGGAGGTTCTTGTTCATTTGCTTTGCAGTTCTCAATTTTATTCCATTTTTACACACCCAGTAAGTGTCACTATAATGTGATAATACTGATAAAAAACTATACATTACATACAAACTAAAGTATTTCTATAACGGCTTTCAATATTTAGAGTAGTTTTTGTTTCACAGTAATGTATTTAAGTGCCATGAAAATGTCTTAAAATAAAAAAAAAGTAAATTAAAAGGTAAGTAAATGGGCTTAATTTATTTTATGCAAAATTATTATTTATTAACTATTATTATTATGGGGGGGGGGGGGGGGACAATTATTTGAGCATATAGTAATGCAAAAAAAAAATGCAAGTAGGCACAGTGTCTCTGAAGTAAACAAGAGGCAGATTTATTCACACAATTATTTATTGTAAATATTTGAAAACCCACAAGTGCAACAATCCCATGGTTTTGAACAGAACATTGCATTGAAAGTTACCTATGCATAAGAGCTAAAACATTAGACAAACAAAATGACTTTGTCTCTACATGATTGTTAGTTGGGAAGAATTTCATACAGTCCTTGTTATGGAGTAAGGAGGAACTATTTAGTCTGGTTTGGAACAAACCTAGTTATGCCATATTACAGAAAATAAAAAGTTTTTTTTTCTGTGCATAATCTTTATAAAGGCCATGGGTAGTATGGAAAAGAAAAGAAATAAATCTTAAAATAAAAACCAGATATTGCATAAAATAATCCCTTGTTCTATGCATGTTTCAAGCAATGTCAAAAACAACATAGAAAAGGCTAATAAATTAATAAACACAGCTGTGATGTACTAAGAGCAAAATGACCTTTACATTTGAGAAATGGCTTTGTTTCAGTGCTTCTCCCTAAAGCACGAGTGTCTATGTGATACAGTTCAAATATGGTTTGTTCACTAGCTAGACACAATATTATAATGTCCAGTAAGATATATACATATATAAACAGAGTTCATTCACCTATCAGAGTAAATCCTGACGCTCTGCTGTCTCTTTTCAATATAGGTCACACCAATTATACTGACCTGAGGAAAACATCAGTGCGCATCAATAAAAACCTCCTGTCAGATCAGCAGAGGACGCGATTACAGCTCCTGCCATACTGTAGATGTCCTGTTCCAGTACACGGCTGATGAGGCGAGTTCCAATAACATTTGGTTTGGAAAAGACAGTTTTTATACAAATTGTAGCTAACTATTTCTAGGAATCTTCTGTCCTAAATGAAATAAGGATGGATTTAGGGATAATGGGTTTTGTAGTTTTTTAAGAGGGCCTGGGTTGCTGTAACATGCCGGTTGCACTGATCACCGTTGCTTGAGGAGAGCTTTGTACATGGCGAAGCCAAGAACGGCAAACACGGTGGCACCGACACTCGCCCTCAGCCAAAATGTAGAGTTTTTCAGGTCAGCTTGGGTCATGTGTCTGTAGAAAAGCAAAAGTAAGAGAAACAACAGGATTGTTAAGACAGTTTTCATACGGTTTGTGAGATATGCCAAAATGTCTGAATCGCCAAGTTAGTATTTTTACACACACAAAAAAAGTGTCAGTAGGAAATATCAGTTTACATTTAATGGCAAAAGGAATGTTTGGAATTGTAATAATCCAGGGAGACAACAGCCGGTATGATGCACACGGAGATCTGATCTCACCATCATCTCAGTCCATCTGGGATTACATGAACTTGAAGAAACAGAAAAAACTGACACCGACTAAATCCAGAAGAACTGCGGCAACGTCTCCAAGATGCTTGAAGAAACCTTCCTGCAAAGTTACAGTACTGTGAAACGTTTTAGGCACTTGTGTAAAACTGCTTTAAAGTGAGGATGCGTTCAAAAATAATGTCATAGATTTTATTATGAATTAACTTCTATTAACTAAATCAAATCAATATTTGGGGTGACCACCCTTTGGGTTTAAAACAGCTTTTGTCCTAGATAAAGTTGCACATAGCTTTTCAGGTAGATTTGCAGGAAGGTTTACATACTGTAAACACGAAGGTACCGTCTGTTGTCAGACTCCTTGTCCATTTAACAAATCTCACATGATTATTACAATTAATGACAAAAGGAATGTTTGGAAATGTAAACTGATATTTCATGAAAATTCACAGTGATAGACAATTATTTGATCATATAGGTATTTTTTTATTCCATATATAGGCATTTAAGCATACAGTAGGATTTATACTTTAAAATTAAATTTTGTTATGCTTTTGGACATCTGATATATACAAATACAGTGGAACTGCTGAAACTGGAAAAGAGACAGCATGGGAAAGCAGGAATCAGTCAGCTAATGTTTTCATGGGCAAAAAGCCACAAATGTTTAAAGAACACTGTTCAGACGGTAAAGACAGGGTGAAAGAGAGAAACACTACTGGAACAAGAGGTTTCTTGTGAGGTTAAACTCACCCAACACACATCCAGAAGGTTTAAACAGCTCAACACTACCAATCCAAAATCCAGGTTCAGACACAAAACTTTAAAGGCTTATAGCAATGTTTGTTTGAGTGAAACCTATTAAAAATATTATGTAGCTAAAGGGGAAAAAAGCCCATCAAAGCAACAAAGGTGATATGGCCTTCACAAAGCAACAAATAATACAGAGTAATTTGCAGAATTCCATCCAGACGTCTGCAGATACCTTAAGGATGTGGTGAAAAACAAATAAGTAAAAGTGAAGAAGAAATTAATTTTATTTAACCACCTGACTGTAAACCGGTCAAATGATTTCTTCTTTAAACTTAAAATCCCATTTAAAATCCCATTGTGGCACTGGCACCTTGTACCCCAGGAAGGGGGTCTTTACCTGTTACAAACGGGCAGATACGGGTTGACAGCCGACTCCATGTAGACAGAGTCCTCTACAAAGCTGACTGCATGAACCTGATGGGTGAGGCCGGACTCCTCGTCAGCCAACAGAAACGTGCCCACATCTTGTATAAAAGATCTCAACCTTATACACACACACATGCACACAGCATGGCAGTTCAACAACCGCACACCTGACAGGATCACCCCAACATACCCCACTCCTCACCACATGCTGTAAACATACAAACCACTATATAGTTATTACTGAGAAATATCTGATTTGTGTGTTTTTAAGTTTGGCAATGAATGCCACTTTAAATGTAATTATATATATATATGGGTTGGACTATGAAACTGAAACACCTGGTTTTAGACCACAATAATTTATTAATATGGTGTAGGGCCTCCTTTTGCATCCAATACATTATCAGTTCGTCTTGGGAATGACAGATGCAAGTGCTGCACAGTGGTCAGAGGGATTGAGGCATTCCTCTTGCAGAACATTGTGATGCTGGTGGAGGAAAAAGTTCTGACTTGCTTCTCCAAAATGGCTCAAAAATATTTAGATCTGGTGACTGTGCAGCCCATGTTCAACTTCACATTCATGTTCATCAAACCATTCTGTCACAAATCTTGCAGTATGTATTGGTGCATTATCATGCTGATACACAGTACCCCCTTCAGGATACATTGTTTGACTTTGAACCATCAGATGCACATAGTTCTCCAGAATGGTTCAGGAGTTCTCGGCAGTAACAAATGCTTTTGAATGCCCATCAAGCACAGTAGGGAATTCCAAGATTTTTAGGGAATGCCAAGATTTTTGATGCCAAGATCAGTCAGCGATCCCAAACCATCACTGATTGACCCGTGCTTCACTCTGGGCGGCGACAGTCAAGCCACACCATAAGCCACGGATGTTGGAAAGAGAGTGAAGGTGGACTCGGAGAACAATACATTTTCACATTGTCCACAGCCAAAGATTTGAACTATTGGCACCAATGAAACCAACATTTGTGTGACCAAAGCTATAGCAGCCCGATTATGGATATTGACTGTGGAGCTCCCGATGAACCGTTTTGGTGGAAACCGTTTCGGTTTCTCTATCGGATAGGTGTAGAAGTCAGGCCACTCAACCGGAGGCAGCGTTAACGTTAATCCAGTCAGATCGTCCATCCATTGAGTGAGCGTGTGTACAGTACGGGTCAGCCAATCTGGTTCCGTCCATTAAAATGAACTTTTGCACACAAAAATAAATAAATAAATAAAAAAATCGCATTCCTGGACACTGAGTGACCTAGCACATTAAGATAAAATCGGATTTTCTCCAGTCATTGTTAAAAAACAAGCTAACAAAACTTGCAAACTAACGTTAGTGAAGCGGAGGGATCGTTCTGCCTTCACCTAAGCTCCGCCCACAAAAAACATCACCATGTTTACTAACTGAAAAGGGGTCTATACCTGGACATCCCTTTCAGACAGCTTTCTTGTGTCGACAGTTACTCCTGTTGGATGTGGTTCGGGTCCTTTGTGGTGCTATGCCAACATTACCCTGGATACCATAGCGCTCCATACACCACAAAGACTGAGATGAGCCAGCGAGACACACACCAACAATTTGTCCTCTTTTGAAGTGAATTAGCAGAGCAATAGCACAGCTGTATGGGAGACATACATCAACCTTCACACTCTGATCTTACTGATGGAATGTAAACATCACTGAAGATCGGCCACCAGGCCATGCATATAGGTATGAAATCTCCAACACTAATTGCCAGTGTTTCAGTTTCATTGTCCAATGTGTGTATGTGATTACAATGCATATATACAGTTATAACCAAAATTATACAACAGCCATTGCAAATCAGGTTTATTGGCAAAATTTACAGACTTTCAGCTGTTTGCAATGAACAAATCAAACAAAAGTAATTGAAATAGCTCAACACAACAAATGTTTCAAGTTTTCAAGTGGTTTGCCCAAATTCAACTGAAAATAAAAATGAATGATTTCTGCAGTCTCAAAATTATTCAACCCCCTGAGTAGAATAAGTTAAGACAAAAGTTAAGAGAAGATATCTTTGCCCTTCACAAACAAGAAACAGGATACAAAAAGATAGCTAAGGCACAAAATTTTCCTAGAGACACCGTTGGAAGCATAGTTTGCAAGTTCAAAGTAGGGGTGTGCACGAATATTTGATCTGTAATTATTATTTGAAAAATAAAATACTGAATTTTACTACGTTGCTTTGCTGGCCGTAAATGCATTGAATCCATGATAAATCCCAAGCACTAACTTGAAATTATATACACTGGGTGGCGCTGTGGAGCGTGTTAACAAGTTATTTGTATTTAATCACATAATGTTGTTGTCTGACTCGGGAAGTTTGGAATTACTTGAAAATGATCTTACAAAATGGAATTACTTTTGATCAAATTAATTAATTATCTGAAGTTATATTATCATCACCACAATGAGAGATCACATGTATGTATGTATGTATGTATGTATGTATGTATGTATGTATGTATGTATGTATGTATGTATGTATGTATGTATGTATGTATGTATGTATGTATGTATGTATGTATGTATGTATGTATGTATGTATGCATGTATGCATGCATGCATGCATGCATGCATGCATGCATGCACACTCACCTAAAGGATTATTAGGAACACCATACTAATACTGTGTTTGACCCCTTTCGCCTTCAGAACTGCCTTAATTCTACGTGGCATTGATTCAACATGGTGCTGAAAGCATTCTTTAGAAATGTTGGCCCATATTGATAGGATAGCATCTTGCAGTTGATGGAGATTTGTGGGATGCACATCCAGGGCACGAAGCTCCCGTTCCACCACATCCCAAAGATGCTCTATTGGGTTGAGATCTGGTGACTGTGGGGGGCATTTTAGTACAGTGAACTCATTGTCATGTTCAAGAAACCAATTTGAAATGATTCGAGCTTTGTGACATGGTGCATTATCCTGCTGGAAGTAGCCATCAGAGGATGGGTACATGGTGGCCATAAAGGGATGGACATGGTCAGAAACAATGCTCAGGTAAGCCGTGGCATTTAAACGATGCCCAATTGGCACCAAGGGGCCTAAAGTGTGCCAAGAAAACATCCCCCACACCATTACACCACCACCACCAGCCTGCACAGTGGTAACAAGGCATGATGGATCCATGTTCTCATTCTGTTTACGCCAAATTCTGACTCTACCATCTGAATGTCTCAACAGAAATCGAGACTCATCAGACCAGGCAACATTTTTCCAGTCTTCAACTGTCCAATTTTGGTGAGCTCTTGCAAATTGTAGCCTCTTTTTCCTATTTGTAGTGGAGATGAGTGGTACCCGGTGGGGTCTTCTGCTGTTGTAGCCCATCCGCCTCAAGGTTGTGCGTGTTGTGGCTTCACAAATGCTGCATACCTCGGTTGTAACGAGTGGTTATTTCAGTCAAAGTTGCTCTTCTATCAGCTTGAATCAGTCGGCCTATTCTCCTCTGACCTCTAGCATCAACAAGGCATTTTCGCCCACAGGACTGCCACATACTGGATGTTTTTCCCTTTTCACATCATTCTTTGTAAACCCTAGAAATGGTTGTGCGTGAAAATCCCAGTAACTGAACAGATTGTGAAATACTCAGACCGGCCCGTCTGGCACCAACAACCATGCCACGCTCAAAATTGCTTAAAGGGACTATAAGTAACTTTTTAGGTCATTTATAATCTAAAATCAATATTTTTATTCATAAATATGTCCTCAATGGTGCACAAATACCTCTGCCAATTATCAGATTTATCCTCGTAAACAAAGAATTTATTATATTTATATACATGGGACGGGTAAGTCCAGGGAGGCTTCCATGTAGTTCCGCCATCTTGAAAAACTATAATAGCAGAGAGGGACAAAAAGTACTAGGCCAACGCGTTTCCACAACACGTTTTCATTCAGAGCCGGCGTGACGTGACTGAACGCAGCAGAAGCGGAGGAGCAGAGCAGTGAGAGGCGCTTGTCACTGCCCCGGCAAGTTTAAAAGGCTGCATTGCAAATCCTCGTCGCCAGAAAAGTCCAAAATAGATCGTAAAAGGAAACGTGACCGGAGATAACAAAAAACTAGGGCTGTCAGTTAAACGCGTTATTAACGGCGTTAACGCAAACCCATTTTAACAGCGTCAATTTTTTTATCGCGCGATTAACGGCCTTTTTGGCCTAGCAAACTTTGTAGTTTTTTTCACATGCTGTTACAACAGGACGCGGCGCTGCGCTATGAAACCCTTTCATTTCAATGGCTTGCGCCACGCGAGGGCGTTTTGTTGCTTCGTGGACCAAAGCGCAAGCGGATCTAGCTATAGACCGGAAATAAAACAACAGGCGCGCCGCACACACTTGTTTGGGCGTGAAAGCCGGTCAAATAGTTGGTTAACGTTACGCTTTGAGTGGATGACGAGCGCGAGACGCCGAAATGAATGCCAATAAGATTCTGAATGGAAAGTTTACTTTTAAAAAGTTGCCAAATGGTTCCATTGACGAGACCAAAGTGATCTGTGTGTTTGTCGTTGTGAACTGAGCTATCATCATCGCAGCGCGTCCAGTCTGAAATACCACTTGATGGCCAAGCACACACACACACACACACACAGCCTTTTATTAATGGACAGTGTTACATTGAGAGATTATTTGCTCCAAGTGAGAATGTTAGTGTGAAATTGAACACAGTATATGCCAATGTTGTTTTCAATAAAAAACATTTGCACAAAGCAAGCCGATCCACTTTTCCATGTTGATAAGAGCATTAAAATGAGAAAAAATAATGGGACAAAAAGAAATTCAAGAGACATTTAGAATAGATAAAAATAATTGCGATTAATCGCGAGTTAACTATGACATTAATGCGATTAATCGCGATTAAATATTTTAATCGTTTGACAGCCCTACAAAAAACACAAGTTATTGTCGGGATAGCTTTTTCCAGGTGGATAGAGCTAATGCAGGAGAAAGATTTCAAAAGAGACACTGACTTGCCTGTCGAGAAGAAAGCAGGACTTCAATGTTACAGTCTTAATTACAAGCTTTTTTCATTGTTTGGTTGTGTACTTTATTTTATAGACAGATGAACATGTATAGTTAAAAGTTGATGATGATATCTAACAATGCACGTAGGCTACTTCAGAAAATATTATATATACTTCATACTGTAACATTCGTTTGTTCGTTGTGTCAATTTGAAGTTTGTTTGAAATAACAAACCTGTTCACCCGAAGGAAAACTCGAAGTGCTATTAGAAGACATCCTGTCATAGCTTTTTGGTACATAACGGCTACCGTAGATGCAACACGCATTTGAAAACGCGAGGCGCTGGAGAGCACAATTCGTTTGAATGCAAAATACAATTTCACCGCTAGATAGGAGTAATTCTTACTTCGTGTCCCTTTAAATCACCTTTTTCCCATTCTGACATTCAGTTTGGAGTTCAGGAGATTGTCTTGACCAGGACCACACCCCTAAATACATTGAAGCAATTGCCATGTGATTGGTTGATTAGATAATTGCATTAATAAGAAATTGAACAGGTGTTCCTAATAATCAATATGTATGCGTGTTATACAATATGTATAACAATGTGTATATGTGTGATGCTCTGTCTCTGTTTTTAGGGTGACCGTTTAACATTCTGTCAAGGGTCTACCGATGAAAAATAGCCTCTTGGGCTGGCACGTTTATTCTGGCACGTTTACACTTGTTTATTAATGTGCATTGACCCCGTAAAAAAATAAAATAAAAAAATAAATGAAATAAAATCCTTTAGGTGAGTGTATGTATGCATGTACGCATGTATGTATGTATGTATGTATATACACACACACTAAACGCATGCGATTTCCATGCCAGAACTCGTTCACCACTACTAACCCAAAAGAACAAGAAAAGCACTCAAAATCATAAATAAGCCAAAGAAGTTTTGGGATTCTGTTCTGTGGAGTGATGAAGCAAAATGGCTCATGAATCTGCGGTATATCTGGAGGAAGAAGAATGAAGCCTCTGCTAAAAAGAACACTGCCTACAGTAAAGCATGGTGGGGCTCGGTGATGCTCTGGGGCTGCTTTGCATCCTCTGGCTCTGGAAACCTACAGCATGGAAGGCAAGATGGATTCATTGAAGTATCAGGACATCATGCTGTCAGTGAGGAAGCTAAAGCTTGGGTGTTATTGGACTTTCCAACAGGACAATGATCCCAAGCATACCTCAAATTCCACCAAGACTTGGTTACAGAAGAAGTCCTGGAAGATTCTACAGTGGCCATCAGAGTTACCTGACTTGAACCCCATAGAAAATCTCTGGTGGGACTTCCGGTGTGGCGATGTAGGAGAACGCAGCAGAAAGGACGGTCTCCCGATTTTTTCCTTTTCATACACACCTTTTGCAGTGAATTTCACTTTAAAACCGATTAAGCAACCAAGGAAGAGTTTACACACTAACTGGTGCATAATGAGTAACGTTAATCCTAAACAGAGAAGTGCAGCGTCGCAGTCGAAAAAGGCTAGCGTCGCTAGCAAACTAGCGAGCATGGTAGCGGCGTCATCTCAAGATGAAAATCAAGATTCGGAGGGAAACATGGACGACTCTCTGTCCATGACACAACTCATTGCTGAACTAGCGAAACAACGGGAAGTTCTTAAGGAGGACATGGCTGCCCTGATACTGAACTCTGTTAAACCTCTCCAAACATCGGTGGATGCGTTACGCGAGACTGTAAACTCCTTTCAGAGTCGTCTGACATCCACAGAAACCATCGCAGGAGAAAACTTTGAACGTCTTGTGGCTGCGGAATCTACAATCAGCTCCCTTAAGGCTCAAAACACTCTGCTACTGGATCGTCTGGACGACCTGGAGAACAGATCGCGCCGATTTAATCTACGTATCCTGAACGTACCTGAGGGGAGCGAGGATGGCAAAGACCCCACCGTATTCGTTTCAGAACTGCTGGCGGAAGCCATGGCTGAGGTATTCACGAGCCCACCACCACTGGACAGAGCGCACCGCTCTCTCGGGCCTAAGCCTATAGCGGGTAAGCCCGCGCGTGCCTTTGTGCTGTGTTTTCACCGTTATAGCGACCGGGAGCTTGCCTTCAGATGGGCCAGACAACATGAGGTGAAGTTCAAGGGAAACACGCTGAGGATCTATCCTGATTTGAGCGCCGCCCTTGCTAAAAAGCGCGCCACGTTTAACCCGGTGAAACGAGATCTGTATCAGCAGGGCATCCGATTTCGGCTGCTGTACCCCGCACGCCTCAAAGTCATGTTCAAGGGAGATAACCTCATTTTCGAGACTCCAGACGAAGCAAATGACTTTTATGAGAAACAGGTGCTTGCTCAGAAGGGAAAGTGAGATTTCGTTCTTATTAAAATGACGGGACTTTTTCATTCGAGAGACTTCTTCATAAAGTAGACATGTAACATTGTCCGTCACCAGGGGAGTGGTCGTGACTAAAGTATTCTGGAGTTTTGGGAGTTCGTTCATTTTTTTTCTTCCATATTTGCATGACCTGTTTGCGACGTGCGGGTATCTTGGACAGATTATATTCAGAGGTACTATTTTTTTTCTTTCTTTTTTTCTTTTTTTTTTTTTCTAATCTTATATGTATTTATCACTAGATGGTTAATAGGTGGTAGTACCAACAGTTCAAATGCTCTGGGATATACCCTTATATAGTGTTCGTTACTTATTTTATACAGTCTTCTAAGTTCGCTGTTATGTTTGATAATCGGGAGACTTCCACAGGGAAATCTATCGCGAGACCAACGTATAATGGGGTAGTCAGCATATCGGAAGCATAATGGTACAGGGTTACAGCCTTCTTGTATAGGGAAGGGGTTGGTTGGGGATGGGAGGTTTCTTACTTTTTGTTTCATTTATTTTTTTCTGTTTGATATTTTGTTTGTTTTATATTGCCTTACTTGCTGGGTGCACATTGCAGTTTTTGGTTTAGACTTTACAACTATATACCTTGACGGAGACAACACACGGTTTAAATTTTATATCTTCTACTCTTATACGACTAATAATCTATAAACAAGAAACATATTATGGGATTCACAAAAATTATTTCATGGAACATATCGGGATGTAACCATGTAATAAAGCGTAAGAAAATCCTCACCTATCTCAAGCAAAACAAATCAGACATAGCTATGCTGCAAGAAACTCATCTAAGTGCTGAGGAATCTGAAAAATTTAAAAGGGGATGGATTGATCAGGTATACTCAAGTACGTTCAACACTAGGAGTAGGGGCGTTGCTATTTTGATTAGAAAGGGCCTAGACTTTAAAGTCCACAAAGCATATAATGACCAGGAAGGCAGGTGGATAGCCTTGGACTCTAGCTTAGAAGGACAGAAAGTTACAATTATGAATATTTATGCCCCAAATGTGATGTCTCCTGACTTCTTTAACGAAATTTGCAATATTATTAGAAATATTGGTAATCATAATATAATACTTGGTGGGGATTTCAACCAAGTCAGGAATGCACAGCTAAGTCAAGCTGCAAACAGGCCATACCTGTAATGTACACAGCCGTTGATACTATGGTAGATGAGTGTGGCCTAATAGATATATGGCGTACACTTCATCCTCTAGAGAAAGATTTTACATTCTTTTCCCATCCTCATGGGTCATACTCAAGGATTGATTATATCCTAATCTCAAAACAGTTGGTGAGTCAGGTTCAATCTGCTTCAATTGGGAATATTGTTCTCTCAGATCATGCCCCAGTAGAAATGGTCCTTACCACATCGAACTATAACAAAAACACAAGATGGCGCTTTAACAACTCACTATTGCAAACTGAGACCTCATGTTCCTTTATACAAGCAGCAATAGATGAATACTGGCTTTACAATGACGGCTCTGTCCCTGATCCTGGTATAACATGGGATGCCTTTAAGGCTTTCCTGAGGGGACGGCTTATCCAACACTGCTCGCTACGTAAACGCCTGGAACGTGAAAAGCTAGTTAAATTAGAAGAAAAGATTGGGACCCTGAAAAAACAACATATTAATCATCCAGACCCAGTAACTCTTAATAACTTAAACAGTTTAAAATTGGAACTAAATGACATTATACAGAAAAAAGCGGAATTTGCCCTATTTTGCACAAAACAAAATTATTATGAAAAAGGTGAGAGAGCAGGTAAATATCTAGCCCATAGAGTGAAACAGCTTAGTACTCAAAACTTAATTCCTTCTATCTTTGATGACAAAAATAAACTGACTACAGAAACCGGGGAAATTAATAAGGCTTTTAAATCTTTTTACCAGGATTTATATACATCGCAAGGAGAAGTAACTTTAGAACAGTATGACCGATTCTTCTCTTCCCTACAGATTCCATGTCTATCCACACAAGATAGCAAATCGTTAGAGAATGACATCACATTAGAAGAGATTAAGATGGCCATACAGGACCTCAAACCGGGTCGTGCCCCCGGGGAGGATGGCTTTCCCTCTGATTTTTATAAAAAGTTTTCAGAGGTGCTGGCTCCTAAATTGCTTTATGTCTTTCAGAATGCTCTGGCAAAGGGTAAGCTTCCAGAGAGTATGAGAACCAGCATAATCACTCTCATTCATAAAAAAGGGAAAGACCCTCAACAATGTACAAGCTACAGACCCATTTCACTTGGCAATGTTGATGGGAAGATATTAGCCAAAATACTTGCAAAAAGACTTGATAAACTACTACCTACTATTATACACCCTGACCAGGTTGGTTTCATCAGGGCTAGGTCTTCAGCAGACAATATGAGACGATTATTACACCTTATGTGTAGCTCTAGAAATAACACTGACCCTGTCATGGCTTTCTCCCTAGACGCAGAGAAGGCTTTTGACAGAGTTGAATGGGGCTTCTTATTTCAAACACTTAAAAGATTTGGTTTTGGACCTTTATTTACTAAATGGGTAAACTTACTGTACACTGATCCAGTGGCCTCGGTATTATGTAACGGTGTAGTGTCATCGCGGTTTGAGCTACATAGGGGCACAAAACAAGGGTGTCCCCTCTCCCCTCTTATTTTTGCACTGGTCTTAGAGCCATTAGCTATTGCAATACGTAATAATCCAAATATTAAAGGTATCATAGCAGGCCAGCAGGAGCATAAGATTCTTTTATATGCTGATGATATCCTACTTGTCTCCAGTAATCCACAATTGACAGTGCCCACAATGTGTTCTTTAATTGATGATTTTTCCCAGATTTCTGGCTATAAAATCAATTGGTCAAAGTCAGAAGTAATGCCCTTGTCTAAGAATTGCCATGGGATAACAGGGGACCAATGGCCATTTAGGCGGGTCTCATCAGGCATGGTTTATTTGGGAATTAAACTTATACCAGGATTGGAAAAAATAATGCAGACTAACTTTCAACCAATTATTCAGGATATCCAAAATTTGTTACAGAACTGGAGTAAACTTACAATGTCCATTCTGGGTCGTATTAATTTAGTTAAAATGATAATCGTACCTAAAATTAATTATCTATCATACATGCTTCCCCTTGGGATGCCTCCATCCCTTCTGAAGGAATACAATAAATATGTAGAATCCTTCATCTGGCAGGGGAAGAAACCCCTTTTTAATCGTACTAAATTGTATTCTGCTAAAGGTTCAGGTGGGCTTTCTCTTCCCAGAATTGACTGGTATCATTGGTCCTTCTCGCTCTCGCAGCTGGCTAAAAACAATATGGCTTTCAACGAAGCCCCCGCCTGGGTGCATATTGAAAAAGAACTAATTGCCCCCTTTCCAGCGGAGGCCTTCTTGACACAGCTTGCCCGATCAATACCAGACCAAAATCCAGTTCTTAAATTTACTAGGGATAGCTGGAAATTGTATCACCAACATTCAAAACAAACCCCGTGGCTAACAACTAGAGCCTCGGTGTGGCACAACACCAAATTACGAATAGATAGGAGGGCTTTCTGCTGGATGCAGTGGGCTAAAAAGGGAATATGGTATTTAGATAACCTGTATGAGGGTGAACATGTGGTCTCATTTAATCACTTGAAACAAACCTACAAACTATCGAACACTGACTTTTGGGAATACCTTCAAATAAGACATTGTCTCCATGCAACCCTTAAAAATGGTCCTGACCCACCAACAGATGTACAGCTTCTGTCTGCCGCTAACAGTCACAAAAAGGGGATGGGCTCAGCTTTCTACGCTTATATTAGAGGTGTCAATGCACCTAATTTAAATGGTCTTAAAGTGGCATGGGAAAGAGATTTAGGGGGGGTGATCAATGAAGAAACCTGGAAACAGGTTGTATCAAAATGGCATACTAATGTTCGTGAAATTCAATCCCAGTTGATAAATTACAAAATTTTGAATAGATGCTACTGGACTCCAAGCAGACTGGCTAGAATTAAACTGAGAGATAATGCACTATGCTGGCGATGTAACAAAGATATAGGAACTATGGTTCATATGTTATATGAATGTGACATGGTAGAGGAAATGTGGGAGAAAATTGTACAATTTGTTAATAACATTTTTTGTCTGTCATTATATAAGAACCCTGCCTTGTGTATGTTGGGTATTATACCAGAGGATATGCGAATATCTCGACAACAGATGCTATGGTGCCGTTTAGCTATGGGTTCGGGATGCAGAGTCATTCTGAGACATTGGAAGTCAGACACACCTTCTTCATATGATGAATGGTTGGAACTTATGTCAAATATCGCTAGTTATGAACGTGTGATATATAGAGCCTCGGGACGTCATGATTTGTTTATGAAAGTATGGGGTCCCTTTCTGTCCCAAATTGAGAATGCACTATAAAAAGTGAGAAGGAAAAAAAAAAAAAGAAAAAAAAAGAAAAACTATTCTTTTACCTATGTGTAAACTTACTAGTCATGTAAAGTCTAAACATTGTTTATTTATTGTCTTCTCTGAGATCTAACTCCTCATTGATCTGTGTAATTGTTATTTATTTTCCCTTTTATCTGTGCTATTCTGTATTTTTATTTTTTTTTAATTTTTTTTTTAATTATTATTATTATTATTATTTTTTTATTATTATTTATTTTTTTGGGGGGGGGGGGGGGGGGGATTAAGCTGGGATAAGGGGTAAAAAAAAAAAAAAAACTAAATCATCACTGTTAACACTTAATTTTTGACTGATGTTCATGTTCAAAAAAAGCTAAAAAAAAAAAGAAAAAAAAAAAAAAGAAAATCTCTGGTGGGATTTGAAGGTGGCGGTTGGAACGCACAAACCCAAGAAAATTACTGAACTGGAGGCAATTGCTTATAAAGGATGGGCTAAGATTCCTCAGAAACGCTGCCAGAAGCTGGTGTCTGGGTATACATCTCGTTTGCAGCAGGTCTTAACAGCAAAAGGGTGTTACTACAAAGTACTAAAGATGCTTTCCATGAAGGGGTTGAATAATTTTGAGACTGCAGAAGTCATTAAAAGTTGCATTTTCAGTTGAATTTGGGGAAAACACTTGAAACATTTGTTGTTTACTTTTGATTTGATCATTGCAAACAGCTGAAAGTCTGTAAATGTTGCCATTAACCTGAATAATTTTGATTACAACTGTTTATATATGCATGCATTGTCGTAAAAAAAAAAGAAAAAAAAAAAAGGATTTTTTTTTTTTTTATATATAAAATGTACTTCTGCCATCTACTGAGCACTGCGGTATGGACAACCAATAAATGACCTGAATGAAACCTGAATTTGAAGACCATACAGATCTTAAACATCAGACTGGCTATAAAACACTGACTAAACGACATATACAAGAACAAAATGGAAAAAAGATACTATTCGTCAAAGCACCAAACAATAAATGGCAAGAGAAGCGTGTTTTAGATTAAAAAATACATTAGCAGCCACGGGTTAGACATGTTAGCCATTCAAATAGGGACACACTGCAACACAAACTAAGCCCCTTAGATGTCAAATCACTGCATATGAACAGTTAGTCCTGAGGAAGCTTTCTTAATTAGTGCTGAGAAACATGACATGGTTAGACTCCATTAGGGACTGCTAACATGACGTTAAGAGATGCAACACAAAGACGAAAAGGGCCAGCCAAACAAATGAAAAGGAACACCTAAGGAGGGACAGAACAAAACAAATTCACAAGATTACATTTAATAGACAGAAGGACTTTGATATATGATTTTCGTGCACCAAGAACATGACATTAAAAACCATAAACGTGTAAGAAAGGGATATGCTTAGAAGAAAATTATATTAAATAAAACTGTTTTAGTCATGCACTAACATGCTAGACTAATAATGATCACTTATTCTTTACTATGTAAATAAGGAAATAGTACAACTCACACCCATGCATTTCACCTGGAGTTACATTTTATAGGCAGTAAGAAAGATTAGAAGTTCTACCAAATCTAAGAGAGCAACTGCAGTATGAAATAACTCAGTAAGAATTGCAACCAAAAATGAAAGGCTTATATGAACCTTGCGGCCACATTTGACCCTGAAGCAAGGATGAGTGAATTAGTGCAGATTTACAGCTTGCATATCCACCTCAACTGATTCAACATCACAACACGAGGACAAATGCAAATCTGTCTCATTCTGTCCAAAATCCAAAGGATGCCTTTATAAACATGTGTTTTTAATGCTTATGGCATGTTTGAGAACAACCGTATCCATTTTCAGGAATTATAAAAGGAAACAAGGCTGCATGACATTTGAACTAGAAATGGAAATCATAAGGAATTTATGATTCTGACCATACAAAAGTTTGGGATCAGTACGATTTTTGAATTAAGGCCTTGTCCACACTAATACGTTTTCGGTTGAAAACGCATCTTTTTCTCTCCGTTTTGGCCTTCTGTCCACACCGAGACAGCGTTTTTATTAATGAAAACGCTCTCCAAAGTGGATAAATTCAAAAACAGCGTTTTCGCAATGTAGAGTGGACTGTCAAACCGGAGGGATTTAAAAACGATGATGTAAGTTTAGTCATGTGACACATTGTACTAATAGATATTCATGTTTATACCGGTATTGTGCCTGTTATGTTCTATTCACTTTAACAGCGTTGCTAAAATAGGTTACTTTGCACACTCTTCATATCACAGTTCTGCAAAGATGACAGAAATGTACTCACATTTGCTGTCCTGCGGCAATACGGGAGAGCAGTTGCGTTTTAGACCAAACATATGGTGACTGAGTGCGACCTGGATAAGTAAATGGTGAGATATTTTGCTAAATAAAATGATCCTGTCAAAAGAATTGCGCGATAACTTTATTATTTATTTTTCCATCTGTATCGTCTCAGTGAGCTTTTGTGAGGTTTTACGCATGTGTATGGAAGTAAAATAATGTCAAATGTTTTTGAAACAAAAAGCATGTTGAATTGCACCAATTGAAAAAAAATATGCATTGCGTTAACCATGCTTGTATTTTAATCCATTGTATTTTTAAGGCTTGCATTTTTATGGGCTGAAATTCAACATGGTTGAATATTTAAGCTGTGAATATTTCAATTAAAAACATTTCAAACACATTTTCAATATTAAAAATTCAATAATCCATATTCACCTTTCATATTTCACTTCCAACATTTTCAAACTGTTTAAAAATACAACCTATAATATTCAACAAGCAAATTTCGGTTCATTTTATTTCACCTTGAAAATTCGCTTCCACAAATTCAGTGGTTCAAATTCGACAGTAAATTCAACGTCGACATCCAGGAACTGCAGGAAAAGCAGTAGATTACCGATCATAATCTCCATCTGCTGTAGTCGGCTTTACCAGCAGGGGGTGCACGCGCGTGTTGACAAGCACCAAAGCAACAGGAGAGGCCTTCACAAAACGTCATTTGCTGAAATGGACAGAGCGATGAGTACGAGTTATAATTTATGTGTGTATGGAAAAGGTTGATTAAGACACAAAACACACGAGCGTTTACTCAAGTGTCTTATGATACTTATTTTACCCCCGTGCAAAGTAAGGTGATTTGTCCACTGCAAAAATAAATTCTCTCGCCGTTGGCATTGATATTAAGTTTTAGTAAAACAACTGTAATACACTGAGACAGAGTGAATTGTTTGTTTTAGTCACTATGACGGAATACTAAATTGATGGCTGGGTTTTGGCAAAGGCAATTTTATTTAAATATAGCATCATTAAATACAACCCAATTACAATTATAAATTAAATTCAGCAATTATAAATAAAAAATTACATCTCTACCATGATATCTGGTAATCTCTGTGTTATAACGTGAATTGTCTCCGCCATTATCCAGGGCTGCGTACAGTAGGGGTATTTGTCATCTTATTTTATATCTTTTTGTCCATTTGGAGCGCGCGTCACGTCACCTATTAGTGTCGCGCCTGCCACAAGATCTCTCACTGTTTACATGAACCAGACACTCCAATGAGAGCACATAAAGTGCAATCCATCTCTTATTTACCATTTTTTCATCTTATCGTATATTTTATTCGCTCCTTTGCCCGTATTGGAGCGCGTCTCGTGGCTCTTACTAGCGTCGGGCCAGCCACACGATCTCTCACTGTTTTAATCTACCAGACACTCCGTCCGATTTATGCACGAAAACACAAAGCCAATGTAATCCTGCTCTTAGTTACCCTTCTGCCATCTTATCTTATATTTTATTTGCTCGTTTGTCCCATAGAGCGCGTCGTTTCGTGGCGCGCCAGCCACAAGATCTCTCCCTATTACAGTTGCCTGATTCTCCGATTGACATTCTGAAGGAGAATGATTTTGACCACTCCATTACGTTTTGTTTTTTTATAAAGCCTTTCGTTAAGTGAATTTCGTTTTTAATAAATTGTATCTTAATTTCAATCAATTTCACACACACCCTGACGAAGGCAATAGCCGTAACGCATAGGTGTCTCTGTCACCAATTCTATGGATAAAAGCCATGATTTAATAAAGGCTTTTTAATTTTGTATACACAATTCGAGTGCCTTGGAGTATTACTTTGATTTTTAGCATAATTATCCCAAGCAACCAAAGAGCACCGAGATTTCACACCCTGTGCAGAATTGCATTTTCTGCTGTGATTAATTTCAATCAATGTTTGATCAACCAATTCCCTGGATTTAAGAAGCAAAGCAGACATAAAGGCATAGGCATAGCAATAAATTCATGCAATTTTTGCATTGCACATTTCTTACAGGCATGATAAATACATCAAGGTAGAAATGTCTATCCTACTTTTAAACGAAACAATTCAAAACGAAAATAAATAGACTACTCTCAGATAATGTAATCTGTATGAAATGAGCATTTCTCTCGGCGCGTTCACTACTGCGAAGATGGCTCCAATACGACGTGCGCTCCATTATGGACAAAAAGAGCGAATAAAATAAGATGACAAATAGATAGGCTACATAAGAGCAGGTCAGGATTGCACTGTCTGTTTGCACATGTGCATCAATCGGAGTGTCTGGTAGATTAAAACAGTGAGATCGTGTGGCTGGCCCGACGCTTAGTAAGAGCCACGAGACGCGCTCCAATACGGGCAAAGGAGCGAATAAAATATACGATAAGATGAAAAAATGGTAGAGATGGATTGCACTTTATGTGCTCTCATTGGAGTGTCTGGTTCATGTAAACAGTGAGAGATCTTGTGGCAGGCGCGACGCTAATAGGTGACGTGACGCGCGCTCCAAATGGACAAAAAGATATAAAATAAGATGACAAATACCCCTACTGTACGCAGCCCTGGATAATGGCGGAGACAATTCACGTTATAACACAGAGATTACCAGATATCATGGTAGAGATGTAATTTTTAATTGCTGAATTTAATTCATAATTGTAATTTGGTTGTATTTAATGATGCTATATTTAAATAAAATTGCATTTGCCATCATGTAAAACCCAGCCATCAATTTAGTATTCCGTCATAGTGACTAAAACAAACAATTCACTCTGTCTCAGTGTATTACAGTTGTTTTACTAAAACTTAATATCAATGCCAACGGCGAGTGAATTTAGTTTTGCAGTGCACAAATCACCTTACTTTGCACGGGGGTAAAAATAAGTCTCATAAGACACTTGAGTAAACGCTCGTGTGTTTTGTGTCTTAATCAACCTTTTCCATACACATATAAATTATAACTCGTACTCATCGCTCTGTCCATTTCAGCAAATGACGTTTTGTGAAGGCCTCTCCTGTTGCTTTGGTGCTTGTCAACACGCGCGTGCACCCCCTGCTGGTAAAGCCGACTACAGCAGATGGAGATTATGATCGGTAATCTACTGCTTTTCCTGCAGTTCCTGGATGTCGACGTTGAATTTACTGTCGAATTTGAACCACTGAATTTGTGGAAGCGAATTTTCAAGGCGAAATAAAATGGACCGAAATTTGCTTGTTGAATATTATAGGTATATTTTTAAACAGTTTGAAAATTTTGGAAGTGAAATATGAAAGGTGAATATGGATTATTGAATTTTTAATATTGAAAATGTGTTTGAAATGTTTTTAATTGAAATATTCACAGCTTAAATATTCAACCATGTTGAATTTCAGCCCATAAAAATGCAAGCCTTAAAAATACAATGGATTAAAAAGCAAGCATGGTTAACGCAATGCATATTTTTTTCAATTGGTGCAATTCAACATGCTTTTTGTTTCAAAAACATTTGAGATTATTTTACTTCCATACATGTGCAGTAAGGTGAATTTAGCGTTTTCAGGCATTTTCCTAAAGTTTCTCATCCATACTGAAACGTAAGCTCCCATGCTGCATTTATTTGATCAAAAATACAGTAAAAAACATTAATAGTGTAAAATATTACAACTTAAAATAACTTTTCTATTGCAATATTTTTTTAAATATTGGGATCAAAACTGAATTTTCAGCAGCATTAGTTCTAGTTTTCAGTATCACATGATCCTTCAGAAATCCTTCTAATATGATTATTTGCTGCTTAAGAAATATTGTTTTATTATCAATGTTGAAAGCAGTCGTGCTGCTTAAAGTTCATTGGAAGCCAAATAAATTGTAATAATGTTTAAGTCTTTACTGTCACTTTTGATCAATTTAATGTGTCTTTGCTAAAAAGTAGCAATATCTTAATAAAAAATTTTTAAAAAGATTTAGTGAACAAGTTTTGTATTTAAAAAAAAAAAGATTCCCATCTCTAGTTTTACTTAGGTTTACATTAGTATTAATCTCAAGCATACAAGCAATATTCAGTCTGCACTTTACAAAATGAGTTAAGATACGGTTGGTAAGATGCATCACAGGCTGAAGCAGAAGTGAAAGTGCGATATCATGCCTCAAATGCACCACTGATACTTATATAGAAAATGCTAGATTCAAATACAATGTTAATCAATAGGAGCTGCTATAACACCATGTTTGGGGCTTGTGTGAATGAAATACATTATTCTAGCCGACCAGTCTACTTTAGTTATGATAAATTTAGTGACAAACTTTAAAATAACACAGCCTTCATCATTTTAACATATAGCCAGAAAATTTCCCAACATCCCTCTGTGGATATGCAATGTAAAGGTGTCAGGCCAACAGCAAATAAAAAGGTGTTAAGAAGCCGAGGTTAGAGATCGCCCTGCAAAGAGAGAGAGTGGTGGTATATAGAGCTGCACTCAAGAGACCTGTTCAGAACTGCACTGTAGATTTTGGCCTTTACAGAGCGGACCAGCTCAGAGTTCAGGAGGTTGTGACAGATGCAAAAGGTACACCTGTTGCAGCAGCACATGCAGCGTAACTTGGCGTGGCTGCAGAAACACACACAGACAGGAAGAATCAGCATCACGTGACAAAGTTCCAAGAGAGCTGGATCCTCCACTTGGGCTTGGACATGAAGTAGTGCAGGGAGGTAAGCACAGTAAAAAAAACTTTAAAAAAAAAAAACTACTCAATTGCTGGGAGAAGAGAATTGTGGGGCAAAACGGTAATCTATTGACAAGTTATACAAAAAAAAAAAAAAAAAAAAAAGCACGCTGGAAGGCTTGAAACATCATAATCCAAACATATAAAAAGGAAAGATTTATACAACTTGGCAAACCAAGCTCAAGCAAAAAGCTTGAATAGGGCTGCACTATTAACTGAAATAAAACGGAAATTGTGATATGACAATGCAGTCATCAAATCGTATAGGCTGCAATTTAGTTCTATAAATATTTGCAGTTTTGCACTGCATGTCTCAGAGGGAAGCACACGGTTTGCATTTACACGTGAGCAGCTTTGTAACAGCTTTTTTGCCAAACTGTGCAGCCCTACCAAAAAAAAAAAAGAATTATTTAAATGAAGACAGTTAAAAAAAAAAGTATAATTTGAATTACATTTTTCTACCTAAAGTTCTTTCCTAAGAATTGCTTGCCAAAAATCGCTTACTATTGTATAAACTGGACCATGAGTAGGTGTTCACACACACAGCGTTTTCCATAAAAAAAAATATATATATATATTTTTTGTTTTCAAAATCAGTTATTTAAAACAAAGTTCTTGTACACAGCCTTAGGAAAGAACATAACATTCATCATCACCACCACCAGCCACTACAGAACCGTTTTCCCTAATGTTATGCACTTCAGTAAAAGACCATGGAACAAATGATACTTGAATGTCTCCGAAACCACACCAATGAAACAGCTTTCCAAGATACTGCTAACATGACACCTACCTAACAGCTTTAAAAGCACAAGGAGACTATAACTAGATAGACAAACACAAAAGAGGCGAGCAGGGAGAGCCGGAGGAGCCAATCACAATCTAACAGGAGTAGCAGACAGTGGGGCAGATTGCTCGGGTTAAAGAAGGGGCTACAGGATATACACTCACGGATACATGGCCATAGTGGTGAGTTTGGTGTAGATGTCTTTGCTGGGTGCTTCGGCAGTGTTGCAGGTGAACAGCTGTGGTGGGTGAAGCTTGTGTTTCCGGCAAAAATCCAACGGGGACAGGCTGTAGTACTGACGCGCTTCATGCAGGTCTGACTTGGCAGCAATAATCACACAGGGTGTCTTGCTGTCCATGTAGTGTTTCTGTGAAAAGACATCATGGTGTTAAAAAAAATCCTTAACCTGTATTACAACATATATTTGGAGTTATTTCTGTGTTTTTGTTGAGCTTAAAAAACGATGCAAACAAAAGCACAATTCTTTCCCCAAATCTCATCCTGAACAGTAGGAAAGAAGCTAGAGATGTACACACAGATGTCATTCCAGTGGAAACCGACCAATAGATTGCTGACCCTGCCCGTCGAGCTTTATCTTAAAGGGATAGTTCACCCAAAAATGAAAATTCTGTCATTAATTACTCACCCTCATGTTGTCCCAATCCGGTAATACTTCATTCATCTTCGGAATCGGAACACAAATTAAGATATTTTTGATTAAATCTGAGAGCTGGATCAATCCACCATAGGCTGCTAGGTAATTGATATCTGACAGTAGTAAAGACATCATTAAAATAGTCCAAGTGACTCAACCTTAAGTTTATCAAGCGACGAGAATACTACGTTGTGAGCCTACGTTCTGACGTACAACCCAGAAGCGCTGCGCTGGTACACTACGTCAAAAGCTTAAGAGAATGACATGGAAGAGAAGAGATGGTTGATATGGTTTTTTTTTGTGCACAAAAAGTATTCTTGTCACTTGATAAACTTAAGGTTGACCCACTGTAGTCACTTGGACTATTTTAATGATGTCTTTACTACTATTCTGGGCTGGCAGATATCAATTACCTAGCAGCCTATGGAGGATTGATCCAGCTCTCAGATTTAATCATAAATATCTTCATTTGTGTTCCGAAGACGAACGAAAGTCTTACGGGGTTGGTACAACATGAGGGTGAGTAATTACTGACAGAATTTTAATTTTTGGGTGAACTAACCCTTTATACTAATTCACAAAATTGACAAGAGAAATAAAAAGTTTCACAATAAACAACTTTGAGAAACAAGTGGCAGTTTTTGCTTAGTAAACTTTTTTGGATCCACAAGACGACACTGAAATAATATATAAGCTGTTATTTTAAATCCATACATATACATTACCATTCAAAAGTTTGTGGTCAGTACAATGGTTTTTAATTAATACTTTATTCAGCAAGGATACATGTACTTGATCGAAAGTAAAAGTAAAGACATTTATATTGTTATAAAAGATTTCTATTTCAAATAAATGCAGTTTTAAATGTTCCATTCATCAAAGAACATCGTTTTCAACATTAATAATAATTAGAAACGTTTATTGAGCAGCAAATCATCATATTAGATGTGACACTGAAGACTGAAATAACAGCTGCTAAAAATACGGCTTTGACATCACCGGAATAAATAACTTTAAAAAAAGCAAACAGTTATTTTAAATTGTAATATTTTAAAATATTACTGTTTTCCAGTATTTTGATCAATTGGTGAGCATAAGAGACTTTTCAAAATCAAACAAAAATTGTACAGACCCCAAACTTTTGAATGGTTGATGACAATTACATTTATGTACTTTCTTACTAAAGTGACTTTCAGTAAGTACATAAGTTATGTCACATAACCAGAACAAGTAGCCAAGTGTATATGCTACATGCTAGGCTAGCCCTCTCCAAGCTTATATGAACCCAAGAAAACCATACAAGAAACCCACAATAACGACATTCAAACTTTAAAATGAATTTGACACTAATTCAATACATAGCTTTATTGCTACTGCACAGACACAATCTACAGCTGGGATGCATGTTTACAAAAAAGGCCCATTTCAGCAACATAACCAAAAACCTAATTTACTGAAACCACCATATCAAATTGAACGAAGTCTTGACAATAAACATATTTTAAAAATATACTGACCTTGTAGACTTTAGTGCAGTACTCAAATGAGCACGGGTTGCTGATGTCATACACCAGGCAAACAACATCACAAGCCACATCAGCCTCAGAAAGTAACTCAAAGTCTGGCAGCACCTCATGCAGCTGAGAGAGAAAGAACCGCTAATCAGCACTGGCCAGACATGAAGACTACCATATATTAGTGTAAAAAGCAAAAGAACTTTGACTTACGAGCAGATATTTCTCTTGTCCATAAACATAAGTTGTGCTAATGGCATAGTAAGACTTGTGGTCTTCTCTTATCTTCTTCTGACGCTGCAATATGAAGAGGGAGAAATTCAAAATCAAAGTCAAAGTGCTAGACACTCCTGTGAGGTATTTGTACTCACCGCAAGATTCCTGCCCAGGAAAGCCTGCAGAAAGCCACTTTTACCACTGCCCCGAGCACCTAGGACATTGCAGCGGAAAACACTGCGCTGGGTCTGTTTCTTCTGCAGATCGATGCGCTTATTCCTGGTGACTGCACAAGGAAGTACACAATAACAGTTTATAAATCTGCCTTACAGATAAATGAACGAATGCTCAAACACACTTACTTGTTATAGCGGCTGCCTGTGACTCCTGTTCTTGGATAATAGAGTAACCAAGATAACCCAGGTACTCCAAACATCGCTGCACATCTAGGTATGTTGTTAGCCTGAGATGGAGAAATTATGTTCAACATTTGAATGAATGACTTCAGCAAAAATCTAAAGGTTAATTTTTTCCAACTTCAAATCCTGCGGGATTGCACTCACGTCCACTGGGAAAGATAGCCTTGGTAAGTGATCCAGCCCTGCTCATTGGTGCAGACCGTGTGGTTGACATCAGGACCCCAGGGCATGTAAGGAAAGACCTTGAACAAATCCTTCAGCTCATCGGGAGACAGGGAACAGTCTCGATCCTGACACAAACATTTAGAGTGGGGAAAAATAGAGATTCATTTAATAAGCCATTCCTAGTGTTCCCCAATCATTTTTATATTGCTTTTTCTACATAAAATAAGCGACATATGGGCATCTTTAACTTTTGCATCACGTCTCACTACTTTTTCAGCATCTTGTGCCAACTTATAAAAATGCAAGAATGCGTGTGAATGGCCACTATAATGTCATTCTTCTAGGTGCTGTAAAATACACCTTTGTATTATACAATTAAACAAAAGGCCAGGCCATTAATCATAGAAGGTTCAATCAGCTTTATTCAAACTCAAGTTACAACATAGCTGTCCTTATCAGATGCAGCTATTTGGGAAACTTTTTCCAATTTTGCTGTGCTCACCTTGTCATGCTTGTCAAAAACGCTCTGGAGGAAGAGGTAGGCATTGTGGTTCAGCTCTGTGGTGCAGTCTGGGGGTATTTTTAACCTAGATAAACAACTGACCTCATTAGAAAACATTTCTTTGATTATTTAAAAAAACCAGGACAGTGCAACAGATCTGCAAAAAATGTGATCCAATCAGAGATTATGAGATACTTAATGTGGCATGATTAATTTAAAGTTGAAATACTGGATTTGGGGTGGGACTCACAGTGGAAACAGGTATTCTTGTGTCAGCTCCAGATCATCATCATAACCAAACCTCCTGAGCACGGTCCATGTGGTTTCATGCCTTCCCCGCTGAATGAAGAGTGTATGAAGGAACAGGAAACCTAGAAAACAGACAACACACATCAGACACAAACAGAACATGATGGATGGACGAATTACAAAATTTCATATAACATTTATATATTATCTACTATTATAGTAAATTAATTATAAACTTTAAAAAAAACAGGAAAAATATAATTACATTATCTAAGATTATTATATACTATTATAATTTAAATAATTATTTATATACTTACAAATCTTATATATATATATAGATTAATAGATATATTCATACACTTAAAATATATAATAAAATAATAATAATAATTTTTTTTACAAAATGATATCTATGGGATGCCAAATACCACTGTGATATAAAAAGCCGGTGGCATTTGCCTTTCTTCTCAGCTCACCCTTCCGTGTGAGGCCGTTGTCTTTTACCCCCTCTGACATATTTTTCCGCACAACATTCTTCACGTCCTCCAGGGCTTGAGGTGCAAGGGGTATGTTAAAACAAGTTCTCTGCAAGGCAGGACCACCAATCATCATCAATGTTGCTTAAGAAAATATGATCATTTTCTTTCACTCCCATTAAGGTGCAGTTTGTGCAGCTGTGTACGTAATCAATCTCTCCTGTCACTTATCTGAGGAAGTATAAAAATGCCACAGCAATTTGAGCACAAAGTGCTGAAGAAACCTGCTCTCACCTGGAAGAAATTAAGCTCATTATCATTCAGAATGCCATCATTGTCAAGGTCTGATATTTTGAAAATGCGAGTAAGGGCCTTGATGCAAGATGGCTTCATCTGGAGAATAAACAGAAATAAACTCATTACTACACAGCATTACAGATCATTGATCATTTTTAGATGTAGGGATCCAACCCACTCATGTGCTTCTTTGCAATAGAAAGAGGCCAGATTCAAGTCCAACAGAAGTAATATGAAGTGCTAAATCTCTTACCTCTTTCTCTTCTGGAGAGTACAGAGGTCCTGTTGGGTGCAGAACGGCCTTCTGGGCGTAGTAGAACAACTCTGAGATATTCTTCAGGTTTTTGGCTGAACACTAAGAAAGAGTAATAAAATTAAACCATGATGGGCTTTCCTGATGAACAGTCTTTTTCAAGCATTTTTATTTCTATATTTCTTTTACTCTACTTCTAATATGCTAACAACTTTAAAGGGTAACTAAACCCTAAAACAACTTTTTTTAGTTAATGATCTGTAAGACTGGGGCTTTATTAATGCTGTTCATTGATTCAAGTAATTTTTTTGACATTTGGGTATAAAGTGTTTTAATTCTACAGTATATGGTGTAAAAACGTCTGCGTGCTGCCCTCTTCAGGTTGAACGGTGGCTACTGCAGTTGAATTTTCCTATTGGAAGTTGTGGTGCCCTGTGATGCAAGCAGGCACCAGCTAACCATGCCCTTGCCTACAGAGACACCCGTCTCAGGTGCACGCCCCCCCTCCCTCCGCTGGGCTCTGCCCACTTTTCCAGCATTTTTTCAAATATTGCCAGTGGGTGGAGTCAGGCTTAGTTACCCTTTAATTTAATAACGCTCAATAATAGTGGTTTTGATCTTTATAAGATGGGGTCTTTAAAGGGTTAGTTCACCAAAAAATGAAAATTAAGTCATTAATTACTCACCCCCATGCTGTACCAACCCTGTAAGACCTTCGTTCGTCTTCGGAACACAAATGAAGATATTTATGATTAAATGTGACAGCTGGATCACTCCTCCATAGGCTGCCTAAGGGATTGAATCCTGACGGCCCAGAAAGTCATTAAAGAAAATGTTTAAATATTCCATGTCACAACAGTGGCTCAACTATAAGTTTATCAAGCGACGAGAATACTTTTTGTGCGGAAATAAAACAAAAATAACGACTTTATTCGACTATTCCTTTTCTTCCTTGTAGGCCTGAAACGAGACTTCAAGAGATTTCCACGACGCACGCGCGAGAATTGCGATCTCCTTCAACTTCTTCAGTTCAGTTCTCGCGCATGCGTCGTGGAAATCTCTTGAAGTCTCGTTTCAGGCCTACAAGGAAGAAAAGGAATAGTCGAATAAAGTCGTTATTTTTGTTTGTTTTTCCGCACAAAAAGTATTCTCGTCGCTTGATAAACTTATAGTTGAGCCACTGTTGTCACATGGAATATTTAAACATTTTCTTCATTGACTTTCTGGGACGTCAGGATTCATTCCCTTAGGGAGCCTATGTAGGAGTGATCCAGCTGTCACATTTAATCATAAATATCTTCATTTGTGTTCCGAAGACGAACGAAGGTCTTACGGGGTTGGTACAGCATGGGGGTGAGTAATTAATGACTTAATTTTCATTTTTGGGTGAACTAACCCTTTAACCTTATCAACCCAAGAATCCATTAACTAAAAATTAGCATTTGTTACACTATTTATTAATCTTTGTAAACGTTAGTTAATACAAATACGACTGTTCAGTGTTAAAAATGCAACCTTATTGTAAATTTTACAAATAATCATTATTGATGTAGTGTCATATACTTGTACAGTGCATTAGAATTTCTTAACACATTTTAATCAGTCCTTCCAGAAAATTTTTTGCGGGCAAAAAAACTTTGATTATGCGGCCCGTTTTCTTTAAAAATGCGATGGAATATGCGGGATATTTATACAATTTTATGCGATGAAATTACTTAATTGATCTTATTCATTCCTATGATAAGCAAGAATACTACATCACAGAAAGTGCTTGAAATATTTCATTTCTCATCTTGTTTTATTTCAGACTGTAACGAGTGGAAATAAGGTGTGTGGCCCCTTTAAAAGCTGCACGCTCCCTGTTGAACTGTCTGCAGTATTATATTGTATGTGCCATTAGCCTCGAACACCCCATGTGTGCGGGTAATTTCTGTTTGATGCTACTTCTTTTATCTTATTTTTAGGGCCGGGACTCGATTAAAAAAATTAATCTAATTAATTAGAGGCTTTGTAATTAATTAATCGAAATTAATCGCATTTTAATTGCATAAATATTTGACCTGAGAACAGTGAGAAGTAATTTTTTTCACATGGATTTTTAGTATACCATTGAATAATGACTGAATACATAAGCTTAAGCAACAAAATATTGTTTATTTTTGTTCAACCAAGTCCAGCAGACCAGTGTTTTTTGCCATTAAGTGTAGCAATAGCATATTGCTACACTACACTAATAGCAATAGCGAATTCCTTGTTGCATAGCTTGCACACAACCATGCTCTTATCGACGCTTCCATCCGTTCGTTTTTGTAACAAAATTTCCCATCCACCGGCCAACCAAAGTGATCTCGTCAGCTTCTTCGTCATGAACGCTAGTTGGTGCGCCAGTATAATCGGTCCGCCGAAACTCATCCAGTGAGAAACGTTCCGCGGTGCAAAAATAAGTGCGATTAAAAATAATTTGTGTAATTAATTAACGCGTTAAAGTCTGTAGTTAATTAATCTTAATTAACGCGTTAAAGTCCCGGCCCTACTTATTTTGTTTATTAAGTAACGATGTGGACGGTAGAACGTGTGACAGACAGTTACGAGTTCGATTTGGGAATAAAGTGCGAGTTGTGAGATGCCAATCGCCTCCGTGAGTCTGTCTGGCCTCTGCAATAACTTCAGCTGTGAACTATCCCTATTTTTCTACTACAAGACCTTAATAAACACATCAAACTTACAAAACATTGATGAGTCAAACAAGTTCTGTAGCTTTACTAGAGGAATATGCTACAACTTCAGTAAAAATGAATAAATGAAATATTTAAAAATAAAGTGTGCTCCTGTTTTACAGCTTTTCGATGATGTTCACGTCGCGTAATTACGTCACTTCATAACGTTCCCATGGCAACAGGGGGAAATGGCTGCTCTTGTGTGAAGCAAACGCAACATTTTCCAACTTACTGCTAAAACATATGTGATTTTTTTGCGACGAAAATGCGGGGATTATGAAATTGCGGAGTATTTGAAAAAATGCGACCCCCCGCATATGCGGATTTTGGCTGATTATGCATTGAATTCAGCGATCGCATAATCGCGTTTTTCTGGAGGGACTGTTTAATGTGGGAGAGACAATGACTTTTTTTCTTTTTAGATCAAGCAATAACTAGCAGGCACCCTGCAGTACCGGTGTGAGAGCTCTGTCTCTCCTTTCAGACTGAAACCAATGCCTCCAATAAAGCAGGAATGAGTGACGGACACATGACCCAAAGAATGATGTAACTTTCCTCCATGGCACTACTGCCCCTCTGCACACACTACATCTCATAGGGACTGGAGAGGCATGTAAAGAACATCATCACATACGTTCAGACCAAAAATCACACTTTTCAGACTGAGAGCATCTCTCACCTCCACGCAGGTCTCAATCTCAGAGTACTGGTTCATGATGGGCAGGATGGTCTCCATGCTGCTGTGCTCCACTAGGTCAGATTTATTCCCCACCAGGATCAATGGTACTCTGTGACAAGAAACACTGATTAAAATATTTTACAGCTTCAGACAAAGTCCTTGACGGAGAATTTCAAACAAGCAACAATTGTTACATAGGAAGTACATGGATTATACATGGTTTTTTTGCATTGCCATTCAGCAGGAGGACTATCTATATGGGGAAGATGGAGTAAATAAGTCATACAATTTATAAAAAAACTATATAAAGCAGTGAGTACATGGAAACATTGTTATTGTTTAATGATATTTGCTGTATTGACAATAACAGCCTGTCAAATAACCATTTACATGTATTTATTTACCAGACGCTTATATAATATTTGCATAATTATATTTTGCAAATATAACCCCCAAAAAAACAGTGCATCTCATTATTACTGTACATGCCATCACAATACAGATTATATATTATATTATATATTGTTATAATCAATCAAAAGTCACATCTTTCTGTTGCAGAAGAATACAGACTATTATTTTTTAAACCATGTGGAAAGACCAAAGTGCATTCAAGAGGCCCGAGGCCTCCAAGAACCTGGCAGGAAGCCACACACCTGCTGTCCTTATCCGTCCTCTCATTGATGAGGGGAATCCAATGACTTGTCACCTACAGGGAAGCCAATACAAGGAGACACAACAGAACCTTTCAGACTATCAGAAGTTAAATAGCAAGAAATGCATTTAATTTGGTAACAACAGAAAGAAAGAAAAATGAGTCTGGCATTCACAGAAACAAAACTTACCTTTTCGATAGATTTCTTGTTGTTTACTGAATATACGATGCATATAACATTGGCCTGTGCCGAGAGAGAAAATGCTAGGGAGGTGAATAAAACAATAAAATCAAACTAAATTGTGTTATCAAAGAGACTAAAACAAGCCACACCTTTGTTATTTCTTGGTAAAGCTGCTCATCTGACTGTTCTGCTTCTGTGGGATAAAATAAAATAAAATAAAATATGAAAGCACACAAAACACCAGAGGTTTAACCTTGTCAGTAGAGGTTGCATATTAGTATTTAGATAATAACAGCGATGCTGGCTATATGAATCTCATCATACAGAGATATGTGATCATGCGTCCTTACCTGAGTAGTCCACTATATGAGTGGGCACTCTCTCAGGTGTAACATCAGCAGGAATAGTGATCTCTTCGGCTCTGAGAGGAACCTTCAATGAGATGCACAATACAAGTGAGAAACACCACACTAATGCAATGCATTTAGGCGAGTATAAAATTGGCTTAATAAAATAAAGTTAGTTTAATGAGTACCTCATCAGGGAACTCCTCACTGACAAGTGACATGATCAGGGAGGTCTTCCCCACTTTGGCTATGAAGAAAAGGATTTCCAAAGTGACCGTTGAGTTCTAGATCTATTCACAGCACTAAATGATTCCCAGAAACATGCCTGTCACGATTTGAGTGCCCTTATAAAGGGGCAGTTGACAATGTTGAAGCCGAATTGTACTATTTGCACTTTTATGGCCTCAAATTGCAAGACTACTTTAAAAAATTCATTTCACACCACAGGACCATTTTAAATGAACTAGCAAACAACAACAAAAAGGTGATTAAAAGAAGGGGATAAACATCAATGTAAATTGTAACCGAAAATGTTGAAAAACGAAAAGCTTGTGAACAAATCCTGATCAGTGTTGTTTCAGTATCATTGAGAAACATTTTTTAATTTTTACTAACATTTTGAATGACTTTTTTCCCCCATTTTCATTTTAGTTAAAGTCTAGATATTCTCAGGTAATGTTTATTTTATTTCCAAGTGACAATTTATGGTTTTAGTTAAGTATAAATAACCTTGGTTCTGATATTTCCAAAAATACAATTGTACTGATCCCGTGATCAGTATGTTATGTTCTCAAAGTGTTGGTGTTACTATCTGAATATTCACACCTGTAAGATGCTGAAATGTCAAAATATCAATTGTGAAGAAGTTGTCTGGACACTGAAGCTTGATGTTTTGGCATCGGTGAGCAGTACGTTTACATGGACACGTACCATTTTGGCTGACCTATCTAAACTTTGGCAGCTCAGCTCTTACAGCAAATGCCTGAGAGTTGCTCATAAAACTGCTATAAATAACCCTGATAAACAAGGAATCTAACTAAAATTATCAACAAAACATTAATGATGGACTAGTGTCATTCTTCATGTCAGGGTTTTGCTTGTCTGGTCAATTATGATAATTAAAAACTGCAGTTTTTCCAGTTATTTTACTTCGAATGGACATGCATGTAGATTAATATAACGTGTTGGATGACTGTGTAGACAACGTTTCAAAACATACAGAGCTTAACTTAGTAACTTGGCCGTTTTATTTCTGGGTCAAAACGTTTCATTCTGTCACTTGTCAATATACAGTCCCAAATGGCTGAATAGAATTGTTTGTGAAAAAGATCAAATAAAGAATGAGAGGGTTTATTATGCAAATAATAGTGAACAGCAGCGCATGTTGACTAACTAGCGTTAGATTTGTGCGAATCAATCCAGCAACTGCAGACAGCTAACAAATAATAAAACAGGAAAACATGGAATTAATTCACTTACGTTCTCCGACTAGTAATATCCTCACGTCCTTTCTCATCGTTGCAACTTTAATGTGATCAAAATAAATATTGAACAAGCCCTTTGTCGTGGATCATTGATCCTGCTGCTATATGTAATAAGGCGGGCCTGTGTAGGACAAACCGGACGGATCCACTTCTGTCTGCCTCAGTCTGTATAAAACTTCTGTTCGCACCAGTTTAACACACAGACGAGATTCGTGCCATTGAGACAAAGCGTTTCCGCGGATATGAAGGCACTGCTTGCTTTCTTCAGATTCACTTCATGACATTTCTGGGTTCACATTTCAAGCTCACGCCAGAGGCGGCTGACCTCCAATAATAACCGGTAACTACGGAACACAATTAAGGACAAACGCGAATCTCCTTGCGCTGACATTTTCTGATTACAACATTCGCAGTTAAAATGTTATACCGTCTCCTGTAGGACTGGAGAGGAAACGCGTGTCACATTTCCCCCGCTGAAAGGAAAAACATTTTAACCACGCTAAAAAAAATATTCAACCGTTCCAGAGAATGATGGCCTCTACAGTCACTATTATCTGTGAAACTGCTATTACACTGGGTATTTTGTCTGATTTATATTTTTTGACCTATGTTCTTCTTATTATAATAGGGCAGAGTATGTTTTAGTAAAATGTTGTTTGTGTATTGTTTTTAGAATTATTATGGGTTATTGTATGTTTTAGCTAATATATTATAGGGTACAGTTTGTTTTGAGCTAAAGTTTTGTTTTAGGAATGTAGTCGGGCAGATAGATCGCTGTTGGCTGTGTGCGAGGAGGACTGAATGTGGATGCTGCTACTGTAACAAATCTAATTTCCCGCGAAGGATTAATAAAGTATCTATCTTATTACTTCACTATAAATAATAGCCACGTTATACGTAATATTTTAAATATAATATATATTTGATTAATACATTTAATACATATTACTATCAACATACTGCTAATTTTGTTAGTCTACGAAACAAAAAACTTTTTAACGGTAGGCTATTACAGTATATACTTAGTATTGATGATGATAGAAGATAGATTTTAATATAAACAAAATTGAAGAATTGTGAACATCAACATAATTCTGCTTTGTTCAGTTGCCCATATGATTATAAATCAGAAAACAAAAAGTGTCCAAATGTCAGTTTAATGAAACCTCTGTATTCTACAATGATCATTTTCCTCACACACTCCATGTCACTTGCATTCTCCATTTCTGTACAGCCATAATTCCTTATTTTTAGCTTCTATTTTGTGTCTCAGCTCCAGCACGTGGAGTCACTGTCACATGTGCGTCTAATTCAGTTCTCTCGCATAAGCCTAAAATGAGATTCACTTCTTGGTCAAGGCTCAGAATGTCTCCTTGTATTGAGTCAAGATCTTATCCATCTTCATATAATTTCTGCTCCTCAGAGAGCTCAACCCGATGGTCCATCCACATCTGACCTACTGCAATCTTCTCAGATTGGTTTCACATCCCAAAATGGACCATGTGGGAATATTTTTTTAACTGCTTGTTAGAAACAATGCCCAAAAGTGACATTCTTCCAAGGTTCCCGTTGAGTAAATAATTTCTGGGACTCAAATGTTAACCTTTGTTTCACCCAGAATATCTGGTTTCATTTTAAGATTTAGTGACAGAGTCCATGTGTCCAGAGTGTTGTGCTCTGAGCTGATTATCTAATCCAGCCATTGTGTTCACCTCCGTCTACGAATATTGGCTTCGGCTGAAAAGAGGTAGAGTATTATTTTTTTTACAAACTCAGTTATTTTTTGTTATATTTATTTAACACACTTGATAGAGAGTGGCGTAATCTTACTGGTGTAATCTTGGGGCATCATAGGTTTTGAGATGACTGTTTTCAAGGCCTCCACCCACTCTCTTTGATCTCGCTCCTGCTCACACATGAAGACGAACTGCCGATCCGGCGTCTCCACAATTACCCCACACTTCCATTTGTTGCCTCTGGTCCCTTTAGGGACACACTCTCTCACTGAATACCCATGATTCTCTGAGCCAATAAAAACAACTCCAAGCTCAATGGCATCCTTTAGGATAAAAAGAAAATTCACAATATTAAATTAAAATTATTTATTTATTTTTTTAAATTGATTACACTTACCATGTGTTTCAAGTTTAGTTTTTGCTGAACTGAAAAACAGCCAACACTTACTCAGTAGGAAAGGAAAAAACAATGCAACTCTTACCAGTTGTGTTTTAAAATAGAGTAGTTTCCTGTCCAGGGAATCCAAGATAAACCATCTTTTCTTGAATGGCTCTCGCTGCTGTTCAACATAAACAAAGAGTCAGAGCTGTTTGTTTTAGGATCAAATCACTTAAATTCATTTCAAAGTTTTAAAGTTCAAAATGCATTTGTCACATGCTCAAGATAAGTGGTAGGAATGGTTTTTTTCCCTACAAGCTATTATACTTTCCTTGAGACAGCAGGACAATAAAACACAATTCAGAAACATAAGTTACAGAATATGCAGAACTATGCAGATGTGGAAAATATACAGATATGTACACAGTGGCCTAACGTAGTGGTGTTTTAGTTTTTGTGAGTGTGTAAAGCGGTGTTTGAGGAGTGTTTTACAAGAATAGCATGATATATCCTTAAAGGGTTAGTTTACCCAAAAATGAAATTTCATTAATTACTCACCTTCAATGTTGTTCCAAACCAGTGACTACAGTGGTTCAAATGTAATTATATGAAGCGACGAGAATACTTTTTGTGTGCCAAAAAAACAACAATAAATTAAGTACTTTATTCAACAATTTCTTCTCTTCTGTGTCAGATCTCCTGTTTACTGCGCTATTTGCGCAATAAACATAGTACAGCGCTTCCGGTTCTACGCCAGAATGCCGGCTAATTATCGGCCGACGCTGTTTACGTGAGCACCACAACACATGCATGTGAGGCTGATGCAGGAGCCGGTGTTCTGAAGTAGAACCCGGATGTGCTGGACTGTTTACTATGCGAATAGCGTAGGAGAGCTGACACAGAGAAGAAAATAAATTGTTGTATCGTTTTTTGCGCACAAAAAGTATTCTCGTCACTTCATAACATTACGTTTGAACCACTTTAGTCACATGGACTATTTTAACAGTATGTTTACTACCTTTCTGGGCCTTGAAAGTTGCAATGACTTTGCTGTATATTAAGGGATCAGAAAGCTCTTGGATTTTCTAAAAAATATCTTCATTTGTGTTCCGAAGATGAACGAAGGTCTTACGGGTTTGGAACAGCATGATGGTGAGTAAATAATGACAGAATTGTCATTTTTAGGTGAACTATCCCTTTAAATGTTTGTGCAATTTAAAGACAACAAATATCTTGCTACACTGAAAAATCTAGATTTTTAAATATACACATAATGAAAATAGAGAGAACCATTTGTGGACAAAAAAAGAAAGAAAAACTTACCAGAGGGCCAGTCTTCTCCATGTAACCCTCTTTCAGGTAGTTTCTGGTTGTCCATGGTATTAGCTTGAGACAAAAAAAATATGGACACATTATCGGCGATGAACCCGGGGGTCATGGGGTGTTTTGGGTCTTAGATCATCAGACACCCTCACCCGGGCGACCCAGCTGTGGGTGATCAGTCCCTGGCTTGTGTGTCCAAGTGGCGTGCTACACCATTGCTCACCCTTCTTAATCCACAGTCACCTCAATGCTTTTTCTGCAGTTTCATTTATGTTCTTGGTGGCTGTCCTTTCCTGCAACCCTTTAATGCCAGAGACTGGATGCCTGATGTAATGACTGCCCTGCAAAGCCCCTCCCTGCAGCCAACCTCAATAGCCTTCCAACCATGTCTCCTACATTCCTCAACCAGCTCATAGGGATTGGGGTTCTTGAGCCCCTGCCCCTTTAATAGTGAAAGCAAAAGTGCCCTTCTCTGTCGTATCGTGGTGCCCCACGGAACGCAATTTTTCCCCGAGGGGGGCCCAGCTCCCCACTCCCCTGCGGAACTCTATTTCGCCACTGCCTCTGCACCTTATTCACCAATAAGTCACAAATGGAAACTACAGAGTTGAACATGTAGTACAAATATCATGGATGTTTACATCTACAGTGATTATCTGTGATGATGCACCAATCACAGAACAATTTGTTCCTCGACTAAACTAGAAAACTATTAAAATATACTACAAATATAGAATTCTGGTTGTTAACCAAATAAAATAAATGTGTTTCTTGTTTAGAGATGCAGTAACTCACAAAAAAAAAAACGCATTTCCGTGTCCTGTTAACATTGTTGTGGTGTAGGGCGTTTATCTGATGATCATTCATGTTGTGAAATTGGAGAGAAGGCAGGCCTTTAGCTGTTGATGGTTTTAGGAAGTAAAATCACTCGGAAAAGGGGAAACTTACAGGACTTCCTTTTTATGTGGCAATGTTAGCTGCAACACGAGAAGGCTCAACACGTTTTTGAGAAATTCAAAAACTTTGTAAAGCAAATTAAAAGCACTAAGGAGACATGTGGTACTTTATTAAGTCAAAAGCAAGTATACAAAAAGTACTTACATCTCTATCACTAGCTGTAGGAAAGGCTGTTTTCAGGTAGACGTAGCGAATAGCTCTAATGGCATTAAACCAATTGACAATCTCCTAAAATGGAGAAATTACAGAGCAGATACTCTTTAGTGAACAAGCTGCCTTTGAAACTCATTAAGTTAAATTCAAACTCATTAAATATGAGGTGCACTACAGCTGCACAATTCTTTGGAACAAAGCAGGAAAAAAGGCTGGAAAAATAGATTTACCTGACCATTTTTATTGTAAACAAAAAGGTTTCGGGTGTGATCATCCACACAGTAGGTGATCTGGAGGCCGTGAGCATGTCCTATCTTTTCAGGCTGGAAGGTTGCATTCAGGTCCTTCACAGAAATAGTAGCCTTTGGCCCCTTAGATTCCTGACAAGCACAGATACTATTTAATGAATTGTGCACCTAATATTCATTTGATTCTATACATTTTTCAATCAAAGGCAAATATTTTAAAACAGAGCTAGTATTGTGTTAAAAGGATATTGGATGATGTATGCATAGCTTTGATTGTCTTAAAAGTCATATACTGTAGTTATTCTCAATCTGCTGTTTTACGACAAATACATTCACTAAAAAAATATCATTTCTAAATGGTGCACAAACTTCATTGCTCAATGAAAAGTTTTTTTTCTTACATCCTCCTTGTAGTATTTGAGGGTAAAATCGCGCACTGAAAGAACAAACTTCCTCTCGAGAAACTGTCCATTATCCTTTCCTTTCTTCCACAGCATGCCCTCATAGACACCTAGAGCCAGGCAAAACAATTTTGTTGAAAGATTAATGTTAATATTAGCAGATAAAACAGACTTAAGTAAACAGACTAAGATGCAAGCTGAATGCATTAAGTATAATATCAGTTATTAATCTGTAATTTTTATTATTCAAGTGTGGACCATTTGGAATGATTCACCTGCTGGTCAGTCAATCTGAGCTGATTTTCTTCAATAATACACCTTTTTACACTAAAATGATTTAAAGTACAGAGTTTAAAAGAAAACTTCTGGGAGCTGAAATGGATTACCTGTTGTGAAGGGTCTTTCTGTATTTTTCTCTGTAAACTCCATTCTTTCGTATTTGGCTCGAATCCATTGTTCTCTAAGGACCCTATACAGTGCACATAAAATGCATTTTGTTGGGCTACATGATATATATATATATTACAGTTTATAGTACACTTACAATACTGTTTTATAGTAAATTAGATTGAACTATTTCAGTTGAATATGAACATATATTCAACTAATACATGCGCAATGAAGCATTAAGAATCGAGAACACGAATGACAGAATCAAAGGAATGGACTTCAATACCATTTTAGTGGAAATAGTAGTTCCTGTTACTGTGATACCCAGTAGTACACAGCGTTTTTTCTTGCCAGTAAGATGTTCGCTTGATCAGCCCTTTTTTTTTTTTTACTTCCCAAATCAGAGATCTGTTTTATTATGATATAAATTTAGTGTTTCAGCAGTAAATTAATGTGTTTAGTTTGACTTTTCAGTCAGTAGAAGAGCCAGGACTACTCACTCGCAATCATCTGTGTGGGGCTGATAATAAAAGACAGGGACAAATTTCTCATAGAAGTTTTGGGCAGGAAGGTTTCCATTGGCCTTCATGAACTTCTCATCCGAAAATGCATTGAAAGGAAACAAAATAGTGTAGGGTTCACATTCAAGACTTAATGGAACCACTAGATGCTGAAATGTAAAACAGTGACTATGCAAAAAGTGACAAGTAATAATCAATATCTTATCATTAAAAACATTTAGTTCACAAGCTCCTTTTTACCTGCACAAGCTCATCATCCCAGAAGTCTAAGCGTATGGACTTGATACGACTTATTGTAGGAAGATTGCGATGAGTTCCAGAACAGTTTAGACACACAAATATTCCCAGAGTACATGAAGCCCAGTCTGGATCTTCAAGTGATAACAAAGAGTAAGTTAGTGAGTCAAACAATTGATAAATAAAGTTCCCACATTCATGGAAAACCATAGTGATTTTAAAATTGTGATTTCCAGGAAAGGCAGTGAAAAATAAATATTTTTATATTAAATATCTTAATTACGTAGCTAATCACGAATGACTAAATATTATGGAAAAGCATAGACTGTAAAAAAGTGGAAAAGTCACAAAAAGGCATGGAAATTCTTAAATGTGTGTGGGAACACCTTGCAACAATTCTGTAAAACATGTATGTTTCATATAAATACAACTATGCTACTGGTTTCGAAAAAAAAAATGGCAGCTTGTTTATAGAAGCCATAGTTACACTGATCAAACCATGACAATAAGCTGTTTACTCATTGGCTATACCATGATGACTACTATGAATACCTACAGAATTATAACTTTAAACTAGGAACAGTGTGTCAAAATGGTGTGTAGAGAACTTTCTAATAATTGCTTGCATTCCCGGTAAAAGTACACAAATAACTACTGGCTGTGAGTGAATGCAGTGTTGACAATAGCGGTTCCTGTACTCACCTGCAGCTCTACAGTCAGCACAGCAGCTATTCTCTGGCAGCTTCACCAACTCTAGAAGTGTCTTCTTGTTCTTTTCCCGATTTGCCATAGGCGAAATGCTTTTAAACATACAGGTTGTAGTTTCAACTCTCTATCTGTTTCTTTACGCGTTGGATATCCCGGAGGGAGCGGTTTCGCGTTATATTTCAGTCACCTAAATTAAACTGTTGCGCACCGGTCGCGTCAGGTTCGAAAGTCATTATGCGCTTCAGCGCGGCGGTCTCAGCAGCTGGACTCGAGGTCTTCCGCAAGCATTCAATAAAACCCCCTTCGAGTTCACTTCCTGGAGAAAACAACAAACTCGGAGCTACACCTAAGATATGTGATCTATTTAATAATCCATTAACACTCATTACTCTATAATAAATATGAGAGGATAATTAGGCAATAATGAAAACAAGTTGTAAACAGTTTTTCGTGCTTAATATGGTTGAAATATTACATATAATAAAATATTACATTTGTACCAAACAAACATGAGAATATCAAGATTGAGTTAACTCATAAATATGTTAAATTATAGGTGCCAACAGCTATAATATTCTTGCCTAACTAGTACATTTACTCCAATCACACACTGAGACTGCATACAAAACAAAAATGTTGCATTTTCAGGGTTTATCTTCAGTATCTTCATATACAGTTATCTTCCTGGATTCAAGTGGACTAAAACCATCCCATTTAGGAGATGTGGAAGTGAAAAATGTGCTTCGACTCGAAGTTTCACGAAAAACAATGTAAGGTCTATCGTCTTATGATAAAATATGAAATATGGTTGGTGGTGGTGGGGATCATACACAACCTGTACACAAATTCTGTTTACAGAGCTCTTGCAATTTACATACATATTTATAAAAAAAAAAAAAAAAAAACATGTTTGCTGGCAAATAGCAAATCCACATTTATTACTTGATAAAACTTTTTGGAAGATGCATGACAAAAAGTACAAAACATAAAGGATCAGCCAATTTAAAACATCAGTACAAATATGTGAGGTCTACAACAACATAAAACCACACTCCTTCTGAGTATATATTACTGTACAAATGCATATTCACCAGCAGCCCTTAAGCGGCTGCCTAAAGATGCGTGCAATTTAAGGGAACTCGGAAGCCAGGAACTCCACTGTGCTTTTAGGAAGAGTGAAGTGTATACCATCCAAATAGTGCAAGAACCTGTAAAAGTAGGGGAAAAACACAACACTATGATCATTTTGTTAAATATGGATCTTTAGAGTAGTTTTGCCACTACAAGACAAGTGAATGTGATCATTTAAAACAAGTCGACAAACCGCAAAAGACCCAAAGACAAACAAGAAACAATACTGTTTAATCTGTTAAATTGTGACCTCATGCCATATTTAAGCTTTGCAAAAGCCACATCCTGTCCCTCTACTGCGTTTTGTTTTTAGACCTGTGCACTATGACCAAGTTGAATTTTGACACATCTGTCAGTTCAGCAAAAAACAAATGCATCAGGTACTAAACATATTTATGAGATGGGAGTTCAGACTGTAAAACTGTGGTTAGTTATCAAATATAGTGTTCAGCCTTCATGAGACAGCTCACCTTCATGAGACTTAACCTTTACCCCACTGTGTAAAGGGTATTTACATTGTCACTTCAACTCAGTGTGGTATCTGAATAACTGCAAATGATCTCACATTGGGAGCGTACCAAAGAACAGGGTCTCTTGTTCATAAACAAGGGTGTGTCATGCATTTGAGACATTTCAGGCTTTCAGGGTGGTCAAGACAATAGTGTACAGCAGACTAAACCAAAATATTTCTCTCTTAACCTGTCACAGGGTTTCCATACCTCTTAAATAATCAATTTCCATGACTTTTTAGTCATGGAAACACTAAAATAATACAGTCTTAATGATCATTTCAAAAATACAGGAACATACACCAGACTTCTCACTGATGCCCCACCTAGTGGAAGCGCATGATGCATGCTATAATTAACAGTATAATATGATTGATATTAATAAATCAGTAATATGCCAAAAAAAAAAAACCTCACTATAATTAGAAAAAGACAGTTCTTTGTGTAATTTTGTGTAAATGTGTAATTTTGTAACCACTAATGACATATGCTCACTGCAGATAGTCTATAAATGTATCTAATAACTCTCACCTGCGTTTGATCTTTCCCTGCTCCTTCAGTCTCTCTGACCTGCAGATGGTGCGTAGAGAGGGGAGGTAGTCCAGAGTCACTGCTGCCCGGTTTCCCAGCGTACCAGCTGACATGGTGGAGAGCAGCGACTTCATCACCTCACTTCTCCTCTCCATCAGCCTGTACAAAACAACATGAACACAATCTTACAGCACGTTGTGTATAAACCGCCTCACAGGGCAGAGAGGTCAGTGGAAACGTAAAACATTGAGACAAGGGATGGGTATATAGAATATTTGTGTTAAGTTTACAATGATTTTGAAGATTTTTGGGGGTTTCCAAAGACTGTCATTAAATTAGTTTCACAATCCTTGTCTCACAACTTGTAGGTTTAAGAACATAAATACATATTTTAATTAATTCTTATTTCAGGAAAGTTTCAGCATTGGCATTTTGATATACTATTTTGGTAACACTTTGAAATAAGGTTTCATTAGTTATCTACATTAGTTGACATGAACTAATAATTAACAATACATCTAGAGTTATTATTAATCTTAGTTAATGTTCATTTCAACATTTACTAATACATTATTAAAATCAAATGTTGTATTTGGGAACATAAGTTCATGCACTGTGAACTAACATGAACAATGAACAGCTGGATATTTATTAACTAACATTATTAAAGATGAATAAATACAGTAACAAATGAATTGCTCATAGTCAGTTCATGTGAATTAATACATTAACTAATGTTAACAAATGAGACCTTATTGTAAAGGGTATATAAGACATTTCTATATATAACGTATGATTTTAAACTTATAATAGTTCACTTAAAAATTAAAATTCTATCATCAAGTCAATGGGGTACATCAACTGTCTGGTTACCGAAATTCTTCAAAATATCTTCCCCTTGTGTTCAGCAGAAGAAAGAAATTCATACAGGTTTGAAACAACTTGAGGGTACGTACATGATGACAGAAGTTTCATTTTTAAGTGAACTTTCAGGAAATTTTCTGCATGGCATTTTGATATATATATATATATGAAGAGTTCAGATGCAAAAGCCTCTAAGTGCCATCTGAAATTTTCTTCTAGAATGATCATTTTTATCAAGCTCGTATATTTAAGCTCAGTAATTTCACTTAAATGGCTATGAAAATTACCTATTAATTGTCATTTAAGTGAAATTATTGAACTTAAACAAGCTTGATAAAAATGATCATTCTAGAAGAAAATTTCAGATGGCACTTAGAGGCTTTTGCATCTGAACTCTTCATATATATATATATATATATATATATATATATATATATATATATATATATAGAGAGAGAGAGAGAGAGAGAGAGAGAGAGAGAGAGAGAGAGAGAGAGAGAGAGAGAGAGAGAGAGAGAGAGAGGGAGAGGGAGAGGGAGAGGGAGAGGGAGAGAATAGAATATATATGTAAAAACATGTAGGTTAATATTGCTTCTTGTTACAATGTATTATTGAGATTTTTTTTTTTAGATACATGACCTAGCCTTGGCTTAAATGTAGTATAAATAAAACCCCAAAAAACCAAACAAAAAAACACAGAGAGGCTGAATTCTCACCATGGTTCACAAGGTGTGACTTGAGCGAGGCTGAAGCCATCTCTGTGTGGAGCCACAGGAAGGGTGAGCTCCTCCTCTGCCTCTCTTCTTATCTCATCCTCCAGTTGCTGTGCTCTGTCCCAGGCCTCAGAGACTACAGCCTTGCACTTCCTAAAGCTCAAATGCCCCAATGCAGCATGGATTTCATCAACCCTAACACTATTTACCCGGCTGACACACTCTAACCGAATGTCATCGGTCATCCCACTCTTGACCTTCGCACCGGTCCAGCCAAAGTCCTGTGGTCTGCAGGAACCCTCTGCCTGCAAAGGCTGGTAGTGCAATGAGGAGTCCAGGAAGGACATGTGGTCCATATACTCTGCTAAACTGCTTAAGCAATGCATCACTGGCTTGCTCTTCTTTCTTTCGGCTTCAGATAACACAATGTGCCTCGGTTTTTTCGGCGCAGCTTCAGGCACATTCACGGACAGATTGGCTGCTTCCGCATTAGTGCTTTTAGCAGGATCTCTGCTGGTTTTTGGCAGTGAGAGGAAGTCTTCCTCCGACTCTGAATCAGACTGGAAAACGTCTTTATTGCCCATCTTCTTGCGCCCTCTCATTCTGGAGGACAATTTAAGGGGACTACCTTCTTCAGAGGGCTCTTCCAAAGCTTCTAACCTCATATTTTGAGGTACTTGTTCAGGTTGGGACTGTGGGTTTGGTGCTGATTGTGATTTGAGGGTGGACTGCAGTAAAGGGTGAGTTGGCAGAGGAAGTAGACTCTCCATATTGGAGTAGAGAAGTTCCACTCCCATTCTGTGGACCTTTGACAGAATATCCCAGCACTTAATGTTCTCTAGTGTTGAAGACTCGTCCTGTAAAATAAGATCAGATTGATCAGGAACAAATTCTGGAAATTAACATGTTTAAACAATTATATTTTTAGTGTATGAATAAATAAATAAATACCAATGATACACAATATATTGGTACTATATCTGTTATTGGCCATGCTAATAAAAAAAATAATAATTTAAAAATAATTTAACAATATGGGACAAATAGGGAATTTTTTTTATAAAATATTTTTGGATTTATAATTAATAATAATTCGTTACATTTATATAGCGCTTTTTCTGGGTACCGTATTTTCCGGACTATAAGTCGCTCCGGAGTATAAGTCGCATCAGCCCAAAAATGCGTCATGACGAGGAAAAAAAACATATATAAGTCGCACTGGACTATAAGTCGCATTTATTTAGAAATTTATTTAACAAAATCCAAGACCAAGAAAAAGTTATTTAAACAGACTTTAATTAATTAAAACAGAAGGCATTTAAGTTATTCAGCTACACACAATAGCACAAAGAACAACAGGCTGAATATGTCTCCGGTACGTTGTTAATGTAACACATCAACAGTTAGCTACACAATAGCATAAAGAACATACCTGAGAGGCTGAATAGGATAAAATAAAATAAAATAACATAAGACAGCCAGCCAATCCAACAGTTATCGGTAAAGCAATTTCACCAAGCTCCCGCGATCTTATTCCACATCACTGAACCCATTGAATTCTTCATCCTCCGTGTCGCTTATGAACAACTCCGCTATTTCCGGAGGTAATTTTTTTCAGCGGTAAAACTAGCTGTAGTCTAGAGCGCATGGAGCGCTCTCTCGTGCCTGTAGACGGTAATGTCACCCCCAATTTCGGCAAATGATGCATTCACGTCATACCACAAATACATCAAAAACTCGCAAATAATAATCTGGGGCCGTCAGCGATCCTGTGACGAGTAAATCTTGGTAATTTTGATACATAAGTCGCACCTGACTATAAGTCGCAGGACCAGCCAAGGTATGAAAAAGAGTGCGACTTATAGTCCGGAAAATGCGGTACTCGAAGCGCTTTACATGGAAGGGGGAATTCTCCTCCACCATGTGCCGCATCCACCTGGATGATGCGACGGCAGCCATATTGCGCCAGAACGCCCACCACACACCATCTTACTGGTGGAAAGGAGAGAGTGATGAAGCCAATCAGTATGGGGATGATTAGGAGGCCATGATGGACAGAGGCCAATGGGCAAATTTGGCCAGGACACCGGGGTTACACCCCTACTCTTTTTCGAAGGACATCCTGGGATTTTTAATGACCACAGAGAGTCAGAACCCTGGTTTAACGTCTCATCCGAAGGGCGGTGCTTTTTGACAGTATAGTGTCCCCGTCACTACACTGGGGCGTTAGGACCCACACAGACCACAGGGTGAGCGCCCCCTGCTTGCCTCACTAACACCTCTTCCAGCAGCAACCTGGTTTCCTCAGGAGGTCTCCCATCCAGGTACTAACCAGCCTCAACCCTGCTTAGCTTCAGTGGGCAACCAGTCTTGGGCTGCAGGGTGATATGGCTGCTGGCTTTAGACACAAACACACATATATATATATATATATATATATATATATATTAGGGGTGGAGCCGAACCCGAATACGGTATTTGGAAAGGCACAAATAACGTGTTTTCTACGAATACTTATTTCGAACAAATACTATTTGTATTCGGGAACAAGAAAAACTTTACATCAAAAAGCTGCGTTTCCTCATGAGACCGCAGTGCGTGAGTGACGTTCAGGAAGAGGTGACTGACAGGCTGCTCCACACAGCAACAGAGAGGGCTCGGCTGAGCGAAAAAAAAAAAAAAAACACTTAACTGCATCACTATTTTTGTTGCATAGATTTTTGTACCTTAAATGGGTTCTGGAGGCAGTTTATAACTTTCGGGAAGCGGAGTTTGATCGAGAGATTATTCCATGTTCGCACGTCAGAGGCGCCCACGCCATTGGATGTGCAGTTGCCGCAGCACAGACTATGAGTGAGCCAGACGCTCAATGTGCTAGCTGTGCAGCAGCTGCAAATGTGTTTTACATGAAAGCTTCAGTAAATCAAGGAAAAGGAGTTTTTCCTTTTCAGTAAATCGAGAAAAAGGAAGCTTTTATGTAAAACGCATTTGCAGCTGCACAGCTAGCACCATCACATCCAATGACGTGATGGGTGCCTCTGACGTGCGACCAATGAGCTAGCCCTACGTCATTAAACGTCAGAACCCGACAAGGGGGCATGGCCTTACTCGAATACAAATACAAATACAGATACAAATACCGGCTGCTTTGCACACCCCTAATATATATATAGACACACACATACATACACACATATGCCATTTTCAGTTATTGCCAATACTGTAAAATAATTATCGGCTTAACAGTATTGGACACAATTTTCATATCATTGCATTCTTAATTTTGAAAATATCACAAATTCAATACTCACCTTTAGTAGAAAATCTGCAATATTTTTTGTTTGCATATTGCAGATTCCCAGCAAAGTCTCTGTGCATGCAGTGTGGCAAGGAGGTAGTTTAGCCTCATTTAGATCCTGAGCTTTGATAGACCGATGATGAATGTCACCTGTGACGTTACATTTGAGATCTACAGCGTGAAACAAGATGTTTTTAAAAACTATAAACAGAAATTATGATATACATCCAAAAGTTTTTAGTTCACCTTTTTTAAATCAATTATATATTTACCTGAGGAAGGCAAAGGTCTCTGCATCTGCTGTCCACCACCACTGCATGCCCAGAATTGTAGGTGCAGGAGGCTTTGCCGAATATCACAGCTGTTCCAATCTAGCAGACAGGACACATCCTTAGTGTCCGTTCTCATGTTTTCTACTAGACACAGCAGCTGGAGGTAACTTGACACATCCGCCTGAAAAACCCAATGCGTTGACTATCACAAACCAAACACAATATAAGAGAATATAGGAGAAAGTAATTAGAAAAGTAGAAAAAATAAATTAACTGCACTTACCACTGAAGGAGATTTGAAATGGATTTCCTCAAAGTACCCATCAAATGTAGCACCAAAGGTCATATCTGGACAAAAAGGTCCAATGAATTCACAAATCTTGTATAGTACATTTCTGTTCACTGCCAACTTTACTCACCACTGGTTGTTAAAATAACTGGTCTTTTGGTTGTGGTCATGAAGGTTTTTATTGCAGCCAGGAATCCAGTGTCATCATCAAAAATGATGTCCACCTCCTCAAATAAGATGAGGGATGTGGCAGTTTTCTTGCCCTGGTCTTCAGCTGAGATCTTGGTGCCGGCTGGAGTTCCACTGGGACACTCTTTGCTTTTGCTGTCAATCTCTTTTGCTTTGGCAGACTTTTTTGGACATGCTTATAATAAAACATGAAATGCCATTAGAAAGGTCTCAAACATGAAGCTTGAAAACAATTTCCTTAATATAGCTCACAATAAATGTCAATATCAATTCAATATTTGTGTTTGGTAACACTTGACTTAGATCACTGGCTTTTGAATTATTACCAGGTTGTGTGTTCTTGTCTTGACTGTTTGCTTCTTTGCCAGTGGGTCTTCCACCTGCTTTGAAGAAACTGGCCAGAGATGTCGGAGCCAAACCACCTTTTCTGGATGGAGCACTTCGAGGAGACTGAGGAGGCTTCCTGGGCGATGATACAACCCTTCTGGGGGAGTTCACCTTCCCTGTGATTAGAAGAGACACTGAGAACTCATACGAATAGTCATGCACACTATATATTGTAGTGCAATCATCAAAGAAGAGAAAATTCATACTGGGAGAGGAGCCAGGTTTGATGGTGGTGCTGTTGCTGCTATAATTGCTGAAGTAGGACGGTTTGTGAGAGTTGACACCTTGGATGTCCACTTGGTGGGACTGAGTGGCTTCCTTCAGCTGGGATAAGATCTGACGACCACTCCTTTGAGAGGAGGAGTTTACCTCAAATACCTTGAAGGAAAAAAACAACAACAGGGTGGGTAGAAAAACTTTACTATTTTGAGACTTGTCTATAGTGAAGTTCAAAAAAGGAAAGTGAAATGAAAAATGAACCAGACCTTGAATCCTAGTTCTTGCGCACAGGCATAGACTGCAGCAGTCTTGCCCACTCCAGTGGGTCCTGTGATAAGAAGTGTGTTACACAGATGATCTTCTGTCTCATCCAGGCCTTCACCTATGAGCCAGGAGTCTGCATAGAAATAAAGTTGAGACAATGATAAGAATATGAATATTGGTACAGATGAAAATGGCAAGCAAAACAGCAAGTACATTTAGGATCTTTTCATACCCTTACTGTCCTCCTCTTGCTTTTTTTCCTGCTGTTTCCTCTTCTCTTCCCGGTCAGCTCTCAGTTTCCACTCTTTCAGCCAGCTAACAGTAACGATCAAAATGAAACGGGAAGAAATGTATATAAAAAAAGAAATATTAATTACTGACACGTTGATTAGTGAATGGGAACTTTCACAATCTTTGATTAAACTTGGCAGGATAACAACCTGTGTAGTCTCCGGACAGACTCCATATTCCCGATTATTTCACTGGAGTGCTGAGGCTGATATTTCTCTGTCCAAAGCACATCCTCTTTCACTCCATCTAGAAATGAAAATATGAAAATTTTAATTTAAACCACATATAGTGCAAACAAGTTAAAGAAACATATAAATATTTGGTAATACTTTAGGTTCAGTACATTAGGTATCATGCACTTACAATTACCAACCATGTTGTACAGCATGTATTATTCTAGATAAATGTTAGTTTATAAATACACTACCGTTCAAAAGTTTGAGGTCAGGTTTTAAAAAATAAATGAATAAATGTATTCAGCAAGGGCGTACTAATTTGATCAACCCTAACAGTAAAGACTTTTCCATTGCTAGCAAAAAATTACATTTCAAATAATGTGGTTCTTTTTAGATTTCTATTCTTGAAAGCATCCTGGAATTTTTTTTAGCATGGGTTCCTCAAATTTTTAAGCAGCATAGCTGTTTTCAACATTTATAATAAGAAGAAATGTTTGAGCATCAAATCATCATATTAGAATGATTTCTGAAGGATCAAGTGACACTGAAGACTGCAGTAATAATGCTGAAAATTCAGCTTTGACATCAAAGGAATAAATTACATTTTACAGTGTATAAAAATAGAAAATGTGCTGATCCCAAACTTTTATACTATTGCACATTGTTAATTCATAATAATGTACAATACATAGACTGATTTATACAACATAAAATGTAAAAATGTCTATGTAGAAATTAACAATTAATTAATTCTGTAAAATTACAACCAATGCTAATGACTTAAACGTTATTGTAAAATGTTACCAAAATTCTCACACAGATTTTAAGAGGAAGATAACTACTCAGAGTTTGAAAAGATTGTCTACAAACTTATTTCATTTTCACCTTCTGTGCTTGAATTTTCTGGGACAGAGGAATCTACTATAGTGTGAATGTCCTTCTGGTTCCCCACTGGTGAGAGTAACTCTGCTGGCTTGGGTTCTTCTTTCTGCTTTTGCCTCTGTGGTCGACCTCTTCGACTTCTGACAGATTGAACTGTGTCAGAGACATTCCGTGCTGCCTGACCTCCTGGTGGTGGACTTTCTTCAATCACTACGACATCCCCTTCTGAGTGACTGGCCTTTGGTTTTTTACCCACTTTGCCTGATGTCTCGCCTTCATCTACACGCTTCCGTTTCCTTCCGACGCCATCAGATGATCCAGCAGGGCGGGATACCTTAGACTCACCTTCAGGTTCTACAAATAATCATATAAATAGACATATGCAAAAAATCAGTGAATAATTCTGGGTTACATGTTTCATTATAAATATATCTATGCATTATATCTTCATGTGGGCAGAAAAAACAAAAACAAAATGATTATTTGTATTTTTTAGTCACCTGAGGCAGAGGCTTGGAGGATGCAGTCTTCATGTCTCTTAACAAACCGCATAAATAAACGTTGATGAGGGAAGGAGGGATTGGAGATTCTCATCTCCTCTAAAAGATGCTGTCTGATTGGCTCAGAAAAATCTGAATTCCGACAAGAAACCTAAACAATAAATAAAAAGAAAACAAGTTAAATTCGTTGCTGTACATAAATGCAGGATGCATAAAAAAAGTCTCCTTTGCTCACCCAAGCTGCATTTATTTGATAAATATACAATAAAAACGGTGATATTGTGAAATATAATTACAATTTAAAGGTGCAGTATGTAAGATTTACAGCTAGTGGTTTGAAATGGGTACTGGAGTTCAAATTCAAAATATTTTTGAGGGTTGTTTCCCCGCCACCTTCTCCTCAGACTCGAAGCTCACGTGGGTTTCCAGATTGGGGACACGCAACGGGAACAAGCACAATTGACAATGGAAGGCGAGGAGATATACATACTTATAAGTTGATTTATCTGTGTTTTAATATGTTCCCGTTCATAGAGATTTTTAGATGGATGCTTTTTAGGTTGGGTAGAATCTGTGATCTCTGATCTAGTTATATACCTGTTTTCTATTCTAAAATATCATTTACTCCTGTGATGTCAAAGCTGAATTTTCCGCATCATTACTCCAGTATTCAGACTCACATGATCCTTCAGAAATCATTCTAATATGACCATTTATTACTATCATCAATGTTGAAAACAGTTGCTTAATATTTTTGAGGAAACCATGAGTTTTATTTGTGATGCTTTTAATAAAAACTTCAAAATAACAGCATTAATTTTAAATAGATTCCTTTTGTAACATTATAAATATATTTACTGTCACTTTTGATCAGTTGAACGCATCCTTGCTCAATAAAAATAAGAAATATTCTGCCTTTTGAATAAAAAATGTCAAAAACTTGAATCTAAAAAAGGTTACCAACCTTCTGGCAAAATGCTCTCTTAGCAGGAACTGTAGCATAACCTAAAGACTTCTCCAAAGACATCAGTTCAACAGCTGGTAAATTATAGGACTCCTTTATGCACACAAGGAAAGGGTTTGTAGGCCACTGGAGGTTCCAAACAGAACAATCTGACATGGAAAGAAATTAACACATACGTCTTACATTATTCTCAAATACACACACAAACACACGTCTGGTGCGCCAACTTTCTGGGGACACTCCATAGACGTAATGGTTTTTATACTGTAAAAACTGCTTATTATATCCCCTTACACTAACCCTACCCCTAAACATACTCATCACACAAAACTTTCTGCATTTTAATATCTTCAAAAATACTCATTCTGTATGATTGTTTTCTCATGGGGACTTCAATTTAGTTCCCCACAGTGACACAAATTCCCATGAGTCAGTGTGCATTCAGGTTGAAGTACCAACCGGGATAGAAAAACAAGGACACACACATCAATGTCAGCTTACCTGTAGCTCTCTGCTGAACATGCACCACTGTCTGGAAGGAAGCACAGGCCTGACTATAAGCGTCTCGGCTGGCTGCTGTTTTTGCAATCTGCTTTTTAAAAGACTCCGGAAGGCCGCTCTTCAGAAACTCTCTCTTTGCTCTGAACTGTTCATCATCTTGCGAGTTCTCGGATGCCTCTCGACTGACAGGGTTTAGTTTGGGGAAAAGCATTTATTAGATTTTTAAACTAGTGAGAAAATAAGAGCATTGAAAATAATTTGCCAATTCAAATACTGTCTGTTTTCATTAGCGTAATACCTGCTGTCGTCAAAAATGGAGATGACAACAGACGTTCTCTGGGCTTTTTTGTCAACAAACAGAGGAGCCAGTTTAGAAGCTGAAAAAGAAATCGGAAATAGACACGAATGCATTTTTTTACTTGAATGCAGTTTCCATCTTTGCCACCCAAAAAAACCTTCAGATATTAAGTTAATTTGAACTATTTGTGTCAGTCCAAGTTACCTGCAGGAGTTTTGGATGTTTTGTTTTGAGTTGTATTTTTACCCAAAACCTCGTTCAAACTACGAATCTTCTTTTGGCTTTTGTCACTTTCCTGTGAGGTGACTGGAGTGCTTTCGCTTTCATCCAAAAAAACTACAGAGTCCTAAAAAGATGACATTGATATAAATGAGAGAATAACTTGAGCAATTATTAGCAGCATTTATAAATCATTTACACCAATTCACTTAAGATGCATCCACTATCTCACCTCATCTTCACAGTAATTTATGATTGACTCTTTGCCTCTTGTAGAGCATCGAACAGTGTCTTTCTCCTTATTAGTGTCCTTTTTACTTTGCTGAAGAGCTTTGGCTTTCTGCACCAGCTTTCTAGCTTGTTTTCTTTTTTTAACGGCATTTAATTCCTAACAAATGAGAGTTTTTGTGAGTTATCTTTAATCTTAAAACATCTGGCAATGACAACAATTATTAAATAATTTATTTTGTATTTATTATATGCATTTATTATTTTAATGTTAATCTATAGAATTAAAAACAACTATATAAAACACTTTTATAAACATCAAAATATAAATATTAAATAATAATAATAATAATGTTTAAAATATAACAAAATTATATAGCATTATTTTTTGTAACATACATAAATCATAAATGTCAGTTACCTGTGTGGAGAGAGGACTTGATATTTTAAAATCACCAGCTTTTGTAGCAGAGGATGGAAATACTCTGGTGATTTTCATCCTACCAAACAAAATGGCAAATACATGAGAGAAAAATTTATTCAAGAAAAAATAAAAGGAGATTGTAGGAAATTAAAAAGTTAGTCTCACCTGATGGGGCTGCCTTTCTTGTCTGGTGGGCACAGCATTTCAGCTCTATAAATGCCCTTTTTGGGCTTGTGAGCTTTTGGGGTGGAGGCCAAAGAGGGTAAGGGTGCATTTTGGGACTCATCGTCATCTTTCACAGTGTTCTCTTGCCTCTCTTTCTTCTGCGACACACTATTGAGAACAGTGGCTGATTGTCTGCGTGAAAGCTCTCTGGTCGACCTCCTCAGCTCTCTGACAGCCTGTTCACTGTTGTTATTATCAGCTGACCTACTCTCATTGTTGACCTCGATGTCTGCGGCGGGTTCTTCAGGTTTTGGAGTTGCAGCTTGTGCTTCTTCAGCTTTCTTAGCTTGTCCCTTTTTCCCAGCCTTCCTACCTCGCTTCTTTTTGTCCCCAGGACAGCTCTTCTGTTCTTCATTCTGCTCAGAGCTGGTTTCAGGTTTGTGCTCAAGAGATTTTTCTTCATGTTCCTTGTCTGTTGTCTCTGGATCCTTCTCTTGAACCTGGTTCTGCTTGCTCTGACCCTTGCTGGTTTTGCTTTTAAATCCATCAAGACTAGGCTGCTTAAAGGCATTCATAAACTGCTTTCTCTCCGCCTCAGTGCTTTTAGGAGGATTGGAGCTGGATTCCATAACATCAAGTTCAAGATCTTCCTCGAGAACAACAACGTTAGACTTCCTTTTGAGGTCAGGCAACACGTCCGGTTTAACCTCTGGGATAGGAACAGACAAACTCTTGTCTTCTTTTGTTTGATTTTTTTTATTTCTACTAAAAATGGATGCGACTTTTAAATCCTTGGCAGTTTTGACAGACTCATGATGATCGGGGGAAATGGGATGCACCTCAGCTTGGATCGTGAGAGTTCGGGGTGACACCTGCAGAGGACCGATTGCAGAATCACTCTGACCATTACAGGTGTTTTCTTTATTTGATGTCTCAGCTGTGTCAGTCTTGGGAATCGCATTGCTCTCCTCCTGCTCTTGGCTCTGATTTTGTAGGAAGTCTTCAAATGAGATTGTGACGGTGCTACTTTTCTTTTCTGCACTTTCCTCCAATTTAGTATCACATACAGGCTCTTGAGCATCAGCATCACATTCCTTAGTCTCTTCACTGCCCCCTTTCGCTTTTCGGTTTCTCCTCACAGCAGATTTTCTGTTCCCACGTTCTTTCTTCCTGCTTTGGTTTAAAGAGGGTTTTTGCTCAGAACTTTCCCCAGAATTCAGGACATCTGGATCAGCCTCTGTGGTGTTTTTCCTCACGCCAGATCCTTTATTGGAGAAGGCATCATTACAGGCTTGAGCTGGAACAACAACAGTATCCCTTTCCTTTAGAGCTGATTCACTGGTACTCTCTATCAAGACAACATCATCTGTGACCATCTGTGCACCCTCCTCTTTGGACTTCTTGTGGTCCTTGGCCTTCCTGGTTCGCTTCTGCCCCTGTCCTCTTATAGGTTTTCCAGGGACTTCTCGGCTTCCTTGCTCTGAAGGTTCTGGGGAGTTCTCTTTAGCTACCAGAGAGCAGATTTTTATTTCTTGTGCAGGTGAGGTTCTCTTAAAGTAGTCCATAATGTTGTTAGACCGTGGTGGTGAAAACGGTTTCTCCACTGGCTTGGGCATAAAGTAGTTAGTAATAGTTTTGACAGATGGTGAATCGCCATCCTTCCTCAATTTCTTGCATGGCTGGAGAAACAGAGCAATTATGACGAGTGATGAAAATCATTCAGTGTATTTCGAATATAAAATCAGTGCCATATATCAGCATATCAACTTTTTATATGACACATACCTGACCCTCAAAATCTTCTATGACAGCTGCCATAGCAACGGCACCAGCCATCGTTTCACCCCCAAAAATTAAAAATCTGTATGGAATTAACAGACAAATCCAAGGTTTTAGAAGAGTTTAAAGACAAATACACAAAACAAAGCCACATGAATCAAGTGTTCAAAGTGTATTTAAACATATTTACAACAAGTTTGTATAATTTCATCAGTTTATAATTTTTTACAGTTGGTTTGAATAAACGATGCCTCCATAATTGCATATAAAAGTTTACCTGTCAACTAACGTTATGAGTTTGTAGAAAATACATAAACATTGCACACTCACCGGTTCTTCTCCTTCCTTCGGTGATACGTTGATACATGCTCCAAAATTACAGATCACAGTGTATAAACTATGAATACAACAACGAGTTTAAGTAAACACAAAGCCTATCTGTCTACACATTTTTCAAACATCGATATACATTCCCAAACCGGCGAAAAACAAACATAACATGTGGTACTATCCAACCCGAAGCCCGCCTTGCGTGTAAATCTAAAATCACAAGTGCATTTGACGCTAATAATGAGAGCCCATAATCTGTAATAATGTAGGTTTTAGTGTAGTTGAATTGTTTTCGACAAATGGCGCCAAATATCATGGACGTCTTTCGCCGCGCCGGTTCGGCCAATCACAGTCCGTTTCGTCATACATTCTCAAACAGGAAAAAGTGCGACATTACATTTCAAAATAGCAACACTCCAACACAACAGTCAATCCGGGAAAGGTTTGCCACAAGAAGAAAAAGGTATTTCTTTAATTAATTTCTATTAACATAGTTACATTGTCCTATTAAATGTAATAAACTTGAACTATGGGTTAAATCATGTCTTATATCCTAACATATCTCACATTTGAGGTTTAAACGTATGTGTATTATGACAAAACACTCTTCGATGCTCTTTAATAAGTAACGTTAACGTTTTCTTAACATTTTCTGTCAGATCAAGGGTTTTCCCTCTCCCTCTCTCGTTAACAATTTTTTTATAAATTAAATATATGTCACTAATAAGAGCAATTAATGTCTGCTGTCATGTAGAACGGGTGATCGCCGCCTTTATTTTGAAAGATGAGCCGTTTAACGTTTGATACGGGCTTGTTGATGCGACGGTCACACTTACTTACGCCGCTTTTCCAACTACCGTCTACAAAAGAAACGACGGATGCCTAAACGAATTTAATCCAAAGTCCAAGGTATTCTATATGCATTTACCGGTATACGTACATTTCAGCGTGTGAAATGCAATTCTTATTTTAACAGAAAACTTTTTCTTTCTAAAACACACAGCAAAGCATTACTAGTATTTATGCTACCAGTTTTGTCTGTAACTTAGACTATTTTTGTAGACCAGGCTTTGCACATGTATTAGAAATGCTAATTTTTGAACAAAACAAACAAAAAAGGGTGAGATTAAGTTAAAAATATTCAAATAGTTCAATTTGTTTTATTTCATTTGTTAGTTAGCCAGACATGTTACATTGATATTAGATTTAAAGTCCTGTTATGAGTTTTAGTATTATTTTAAATTATAATAATGCATAATTAAAACTAATACCGAAACTCTTGCCACGCAATTAAAGTGTAGATTTAATGTAACATACAAACAAAAGTTTTCTGTATATTAAAAACCTTAGATATTTAAATAAAATCATATAAAATATTAATATGAAAGTCCTTGGATGCAACTATATTCTTACTATTATATTATTATTAAACTCACTGAAAGACTCAGGAGATTAGTCTGATTTCCAAGCATACATGTGATTGTTTAGCATTTCTGATGATGTGTGTGTGTGTGTGTGTGTGTGTGTGTGTCTCTGTTTTGCAGTTATTTTCTCATCTTGACATCTTTCAGGATCATCTGGGTGTGTGATTATGTGCACGGCCTCATAGTCTCTTAAGTTCTCAGGAGGGGGAGTGTGTTTGTGGTCTCTGTGAGACTAACTGACGACTGGAGAGCCAGTAACAGGGCTTTTATCAGCCTCACATTGAGGAGTATTTCTGTGAGTGTATGCATGTGTGTCATCATGGGCGACGTCATTGACTTGGACAGACAGATCGAGCAACTCAGACGTTGTGAACTAATCAAGGAAAATGAGGTCAAGGCGCTGTGTGCCAAAGCGAGGTAATGCCTACACTCAGGTGTTTAAGAGAACAGATGTCTCAGTGTGCATGTCTTATTATTATTTTTATATGCATCTAAATGGTTATTGCTGATAAGTCTAAAGTTGTATTAGCACTTTGAGATTTCTTTGAAATGTAAAGTGCACTATAAATAAAATGTATTATTATTATTTTTATTAAATCAGTATAGAGTTGATGATTGAATTAATGTTGCAAGTGTCGTTGTTTTGCTCTATAGGGAGATTCTTGTGGAGGAGAGTAATGTCCAGAGGGTAGATTCTCCTGTCACAGTGTGTATTTCTTTATAAATGTACTATCTAACTAACTTTTCATAGGATTATGCAATTGAAACCAAATCACTATTTTGTTTGCAGGTCTGTGGAGATATACATGGGCAGTTTTATGATTTAAAGGAGCTATTTAGGGTAAGCAATTGAGAATGCAACATGGCATTCATTGAATTCACAATACATTTACTTTCAAATTTGTATTGCCCTTGGTAGAACAGTTTTTTTATACCCAATGCGTGTGTCATTTGATTCTGATTGTTGTCCTCTGGGTTTTCAGGTGGGGGGTGAAGTTCCGGAGACAAACTACCTCTTCATGGGGGACTTTGTGGACCGAGGGTTCTATAGCGTTGAGACTTTTCTATTGCTGCTTGCATTTAAGGTGCAATATCTGTCCAGAAGTTCTTGAATCTTTTTTGCTTGTAATGTTAAAGTTGTTCTACACTCTGTAGTCTGTTCTATTCTCAGTTCTTTGTTTATGCCTTCAGGTGCGATACCCTGACCGAATAACGCTGATCAGAGGGAATCACGAGTCGAGGCAGATCACACAAGTGTATGGCTTTTATGACGAGTGTCTTAGAAAATATGGCTCTGTTACAGTCTGGAGGTACTGCACAGAGATATTTGACTACTTATCCCTCTCTGCCATTGTTGATGGCAAGGTAGGTCCTCTTATATTTTAGTATATTTCCACTTTCTATTACTTTTACATTCTACTACACACACACACACATAGGGCTGGGGCGGTATGGATTTTTTCTAACCGCGGTTGAAAAGCAAGATATTACCCCGGTATACCACCGCTTTAACACCCGCCGCTGGAGCTCGTCTCATAAATGAACCGAAACTCGGCGTATAGGCTAGGTATACTTGCCTCACACAGACATGAGAAATAAATAGAATGCTTAAAATGTCAACTTTTAAACAAAATTCAAAACGAAATGATACAATTTTAAGCTAGGCTACAGTAGGCTAGTCAGGTAAGGTCAGGTTTGCTGATGTGCGTTATAGGCTATTTATTTATTTATTTTTATCCCTGTGCGCCGATCGGAGACGGATTTCACTGCTGATATTCTGAGGATACAACATAGCCAATTGGCTATACTAGTGAGACTTTAGCCTTTAAATATCTTTGCGGCATGCGCAGTCTCCTTTCTAGTACAGCCAAGGGCTTTCTAGCCTCGCGGCAGCAGCGCCTCACATCGCTCATAGACCTTAAAACTGATTAAAAAAATTATCAAAAAACGAAAATTTATCAAAAACTTTGGTGCGGATGTCTGAATGGCGGAGGGATGATGAGTTTTGTGATGCGGTTCCGTTGCGGATGAAATAATAATAGCCCATCCGCGCATCTCTAATACGAATGTAGCCTAATGTTATTATGTATGGAACATTGCGCTCCCCAACTCGCGAAAGGTCGGATTTGCTCCATCTTTTGATGATAAGTTTTGAATCCATGTAAGACACACTATCATAAATAAACCATGTCATTAGAATCAATGAATCCATATCATAAGACACAACGTGCACACATGTGCAGGCAAATGTTGTTGTTGTTGTTTTTTTGCGGTGATAACGGTGACGAGCTCAGACCCGTGGAGTCACGTGACCGCGGTATTGCGGTAATGCGGTAACCGTCCCAGCCCTACACACACGTTAGGGATGCGACGATACTGATTTTAACAAACAACTATTGACAGATACCAATATTTGTTACTTGCTGTCTTATTTGAACTTTTTGTCGTAAAAATTATTATTATTTTTTTATTATTTTTTTTTGCACGTTTTTAAGACTTTACACAAATTTAAATAAATTAAGAACCAAAGCCAATTTGACAGTCGTCGTAGGAGAAGTCACACTGCAGGACTGTGAGTCAAAACTTCTGAGAAGGCAAGAATTTCGTCAGAGGTAAAATTTGATCCCAACAGTCATTAATCGGCTGTCAAACTAAATTAGTCTCAGACGGCCAAATTGTGGCTAAAATCGTACAGTGTGAACCTGGCTTAAGACATAACTGACTATGTTTACAAGGATACTTGCCAAGACAGGTATTTTTCATTATAATTTAGAAATGAAAGAGAACTCAATTCAGTATTTGTTCGCTGTCCAAAACACGGATTTCCGGTCGCGCGCTTTGGATGTGTGCGTACTAGGGCTGAATGATGTGACCTAAAATCAAAATCTTGCAGACAATTATTTAGTTTTTTGTCTGCTTTAATTTTTTTGCCCTCATAGTTCACTGACAAGGTTGTTACTGTAAATATGCTCGACTATTAAAGGTGGGATATTTTTTTCTAATGAAAGAGTGCATTTTTGTTTTTTTATAAAAATAAAAAAAAGAATTAAACGCATTTATAAATCTGGAATATTTTTAGTCAGTTTGTGGCAAATCTGTATTTGAATGACATTGTAGGTGTCACTTTATAATGGTTTGTGGTGTTTTCTGTCATGGTAGTTTACAGTATGTAATACCTGATTGGTAAGTGTCAAATTGTGGTGGCACATATCCCTGCTGGTTTCACTTTAGTTGTGGCCACCTATCTAAATGATTTTATAATTCCAAAAGACAAAGCTGAACTATCAATCATATCCAAATAGAAAAAAAATTTAGTTATCAAAACAACTGTGAATTAACAATATGTATTTAATTACATTGTGAAAATTATTTAAAAAAAGAAACGTATTATAATAAAAACATACAACAAGCCACAAGGCAGATATTAAATAGGGAGACACTTAATGGTTGTAATAAACTCTGTTTGAAAACAACGAATTAAATGTCGTTCTGCCGTTTAGTGCATAATACAACATCTACATAATGAGCAGCAGACAGTGGCATGTGTTACTAAGCTACTGAACGTGCCACAACATACAGCGACATGCTCCGCAAAAATGTCAGTGGCACGTCACAAGTTTTATTGGCACGTGCCAATGACAACAGGATGTGCCACTTAGCATAGCGGCATGTGCCAATGGCTTCTGTGCGCAAGATGCCATGACACTTAATGTTAATACCACCTCTGATGGTTTTAAATTGATAAAAAATCGTCCGATACATCGATGGATCTCTAATACACTCACGCACACACACAGTATCTCTACTACACACACACACTCTCTCTTTCAAAAGTTCAGGGGTTTTTTTGTGTGTGTGAAAGAGCCTCTTATGCTCACCAAGGCTGTATTTGTTTGATCAAAAATACAGTAAAAACTATTACAATTCAATTTTAAAATCTAAGTATTCCTGTAATAGCAAAGCTATTATTGCAGTCCAGTTACTCATTTGAAATAGAAGTCTTTTGTATCAGTGTAAAACAATTTTTGGTCACTTTTGATCAAGTTAATGTATCCATGCTGAATAAACGGTTTGGGTTTTTCTTTCTTAAAAAAAAATTTACTGACCCCAAACTTTTAAATGGTACTGTATGTATACTGTTTTTGCTCCCCAGATATTTTGTGTGCATGGTGGGCTTTCTCCATCTATTCAAACTTTGGATCAGATCAGAACTATTGACCGAAAGCAGGAAGTTCCTCATGATGGACCCATGTGTGACCTACTGTGGTCTGACCCTGAGGGTGAGAGACTAATAAAATGCAACATAAAGGAAGGACCTTTAATATGTTGACCTACAGACCTAAGATTGTTTGCTCCCTTTCTTGTTTCTAGACACCACAGGGTGGGGAGTGAGTCCAAGAGGGGCTGGATATCTGTTTGGCAGTGATGTGGTGGCGCAGTTTAATGCTGCCAATGATATCAGCATGATCTGCAGAGCTCATCAGCTGGTGATGGAGGGCTACAAGTGGCATTTCAGTGAGACCGTGTTAACTGTGTGGTCTGCGCCAAACTACTGTTATAGGTGTGTGGTTTTTTTTCACTCTTACAGTGGTTCCATAACTTGTGTGTACAAATGATTATTCAGATGTAAGCATGCTGCTTTGCATTACTTAATTTACAGCTCCTAAGAAATGTCTCACCAGGAACGTTTTTTTTATTTCCTTCTCTTGTTATATTTTCTTAGGTGTGGTAATGTGGCAGCCATTTTGGAGCTTGATGAGCATCTCCAGAAGGAGTTTATCATATTTGAAGCAGCACCTCAGGAAACCAGAGGCCTCCCCTCTAAGAAACCTGTGGCTGACTACTTCCTTTGACTTTCCAGTCCAGGAGGACATTTGGAAGCGTCAGAAACAACACCTGTATAGACTGCCTTTTTTAATGCTTTTTTTTTTTGTTGTTGTTGTTTTTTGCTGGCCAACTTTTATCTGCATAACATCAGTACTTCTGTGAATGGACCAGTTACAGCATTTAGTTCTCTTTTTTCATAAGCTTTCACATTCCTTCCTCAATACAAACTTTTTATTACATCTTGTAAAATGTATTTGAAACTGTTATGACTGTCCCTAATTATGTGGTAGTTTTGTATTTTCAAACTGGTGATATTTTTACCCAGCAAAAATAAAATGAGTAGGTTTGTATTTGCATATATACATCTGTACAGAAATTAGCATATTCATGAACTTGTGGTTAGTTTTATGCTGCTTGTATTTATATAGCCAGTGTTGCATATTTGTAATCAGTTAGAGCCAATCTGACCAAAATGTTTATATACGCACCTGAATAATTGACAGAATCTTGAATCATAGACCATGGAAGAGAAGCTTTCAATGCAAACGATAAATCATTAATGTCAAGGACACGATCATACTCTAAAGATAACTCTTATCAATTTGCAGGTGCTCTGTGAAAACTTGAGTCACTACATTGTATATTTTGATTCACAGGTTTCATATAGTAATGGAATCTCATTGATGGACACACACACAGATATATATATATATATACACTCACCTAAAGGATTATTAGGAACACCTGTTCAATTTCTCATTAATGCAATTATCTAATCAACCAATCACATGGCAGTTGCTTCAATGCATTTAGGGGTGTGGTCCCGGTCAAGACAATCTCCTGAACTCCAAACTGAATGTCAGAATGGGAAAGAAAGGTGATTTAAGCAACTTTGAGCGTGGCATGGTTGTTGGTGCCAGACGGGCCGGTCTGAGTATTTCACAATCGGCTCAGTTACTGGGATTTTCACGCACAACCATTTCTAGGGTTTACAAAGAATGGTGTGAAAAGGGAAAAACATCCAGTATGCGGCAGTCCTGTGGGCGAAAATGCCTTGTTGATGCTAGAGGTCAGAGGAGAATGGGCCGACTGATTCAAGCTGACAGAAGAGCAACTTTGACTGAAATAACCACTCGTTACAACCGAGGTATGCAGCAAAGCATTTGTGAAGCCACAACACGCACAACCTTGAGGCGGATGGGCTACAACAGCAGAAGACCCCACCGGGTACCACTCATCTCCACTACAAATAGGAAAAAGAGGCTACAATTTGCGAGAGCTCACCAAAATTGGACAGTTGAAGACTGGAAAAAAATGTTGCCTGGTCTGATGAGTCTCGATTTCTGTTGAGACATTCAGATGGTAGAGTCAGAATTTGGCGTAAACAGAATGAGAACATGGATCCATCATGCCTTGTTACCACTGTGCAGGCTGGTGGTGGTGGTGTAATGGTGTGGGGGATGTTTTCTTGGCACACTTTAGGCCCCTTAGTGCCAATTGGGCATTGTTTAAATGCCACAGCCTAGCATTGTTTCTGACCATGTCCATCCCTTTATGGCCACCATGTACCCAACCTCTGATGGCTACTTCCAGCAGGATAATGCACCATGTCACAAAGCTTGAATCATTTCAAATTGGTTTCTTGAACATGACAATGAATTCACTGTACTAAAATGGCCCCCACAGTCACCAGATCTCAACCCAATAGAGCATCTTTGGGATTTGGTGGAACGGGAGCTCCGTGCCCTGGATGTGCATCCCACAAATCTCCATCAACTGCAAGATGCTATCCTATCAATATGGGCCAACATTTCTAAAGAATGCTTTCAGCACCTTGTTGAATCAATGCCACATAGAATTAAGGCAGTTCTGAAGGCGAAAGGGGGTCAAACACAGTATTAGTATGGTGTTCCTAATAATCCTTAAGGTGAGTGTGGGTATATATATATATACATATATACATATCGGGTAAAATAAGTATTGAACATGTCACAATTTTTCTCAGTAAATATATTTTTAAAGGTGCTATTGACATGAAATGTTCACAAGATGTTGGTAACAACCCATGCAATCCATACATGCAACGAAATCCAACCATAGATGTCCATAAATTAAGTTATATGTAATAGTGTTAACCCGTTTTATCTCAAATTTTTTCTTGCAATTTGAGTACATGCATTTTAATCCTTAGACCTACCTCCCTAACACTCAAACGTTATGCCCTCTTTGATTTTATGTTGGTTAAGTTAGTGAAATATTAGGTAATATTAAGTCAGAACGGGGTTCACGTACGTATAGAAGGTCCAACACATTGATAGTTTCTGGGATACTGATAACTACAGTGAACAAAATTATAAATGCAACACTTGTTTTTGCCCCCATTTTTCATGAGCTGAACTCAAAGATCTGAGACTTTTTCTACGTACACAAAAGGCCTATTTCTCTCAAATATTGTTCATAAATCTGTGTTAGTGAATACTTCTCCTTTGCCAAGATAATCCATCCACCTCACAGGTGTGGCATACGTTCAGTGTAGGATTAACAGCCGAAACCTGTTTTTTTTTTTTCAATTGAAGCACTGTGTTATACTACCAGTCACATTTATGACCCTTAAAAAATGTAAACGTCTTACGAGCAAAATATATATGCAGGAGTATAATTCTCAAAATATATCAGTAGTAGACCCTTTAAAGAATATACCGGTATGTACAAAATATGATAGTTCTATTTGTTAATTAAGATGTTTTACATACTACTTTTTGTAGTAGTCTGAGGAAGACATCTTCTTCTAGATGTGCAAGGAGGAAGTAAACTGATCTGGTCATGTGACCTTTTACACTAGTCACACGACATTAATAAATTTTAATCAAGACAATCTATTTCATCATTTAAAAGTTGAATTTCTTGCCCAAAGCCAATAACAACATTTTTAGAGCTTCCAGAAATAAGAAAAAAGATGCGGTCACCGGTGGAATTAAACGGTTAATGACACAGGGAAAAATTATTGAACACACTTCCTGAATTTGATTTAATACTTCGTACAAAAGCCTTTGTTGGTAATGATAGCTTCAAGATGCCTCCGGAGAAACTAGTTGCATGCATTGCTCATGTGTGATTTTGGCCTATTCTTCCACACAAACAGTCTTCAATGTCACTTTTATTTGTCTAGCACTATTAAAACAACACATGTTGACCAATGTGCTTTACATCATCTCAGTAAAGTAGACTATAGAATAGATTAAAAAAAATAGTTACTGCACAGACGTGTAGAAGTTCATTTTAAAATGCAAAGTATTGAAAATATAGTAAATAAAGCTCTGTAAACACTTGCATTTTTTCCAAGAAGTGTGTCCTATCGATAATCAAAAGTTCAACACACACTTGCAGTCTTTACGCCAACTTGAACACTTGGGCCAAATAGAGAAAATATATCATGCAAGTGGTCAAGTGCAAAGACCGCAACTTTGTAAGTGTGGGTATTTGGACAAGGCATGTGTTTAAGTTCATTGTCTTGCTGAAATGTCCACCCTTGTTTCATCTTCATCATCCTGCATGGTAGATGGCAGCATATTTTTATCAAGAATGTCTCTGTACATTTTTCCATTCATCCATCCTTCCTTCAATTATATGAAGTTTGCCAGTACCGTATATGCTGAAAAACAGTCCTACACCATGATGTTCACACCTCCCAACTTCACTGTTGGTATGGTGTTTTTGGGGTGGTGTGCAGTGCCATTTCTCCTCCAAACATGTGTATTATGGCATCCAAAGAGTTGAATTTTGGTCTCATCTGACCAGACTATATTCTTACAGTATTTCACAGGCTTGTCCAAATGTTGTGCAGCAAACATTAAACGACCTTCAACATGCTTTTTATTTAGCCATGGAGTCTTGCATGGAGACATGGGGGTTGAGTGCATTTATTATCATTTTCTTTGAAACAATTGTACCTGCTATTTCCAGGGGTCTGTTTCAAGGAGGTTCAATCAACTCTGAGTTAAAACTTGAACTCTGAGTTGATTTGCCCTGAGAAGGGAAACTCTGAGTTTTCGGTTTCAGAACAGCTGAATTGAGTTAGTTCAATCAACTCTAAGATGGTTGACTCTGAGTTAAGCACGTGCACCACGACTATGAAAAGCCATGATAATGGATCTCCAAAATTACGACTCACCATGGCAACAGCACCCGACAAAAAGACGTCCACATACTTCCGAGTCAATACACAAGTATAATTCTTAATCACTGTTATATTATCAGGTGAAAACTGACAGAAAGATAAATTATTGAACTACTCATTTTCATGGTATCCCTCAGAAAAGAAAAAGAGAAAAAGGGGAAAAAAAGACCGTGGCAGCAACTAAAAATGAACAATAAATTCATAATTCAATAATTTAAATCTTTAAGCACTAAAGGTTCATGGCTAGATGACTTTACAAACATTTGATATATTAAATAAATATAATTCAGTGTCTATTTCAATGTGCAGCAGCTGTTTCCACATAGTGCAATGCTCTTTTCACATAATTAAATGCTCTAATCCAACCTGTTACATTTTTTTGAATTAGGCTAATGAAATTAACATTTGACTTCTACTGGGCCAACACCAAGAAGGCAGAGGCTGGACCTGCACCACCACTGATAGATGAAGAGGAGATACACAATATTAAAAACAACAAAATCCAACAGGAAAAAGAATAACTGTTGCTTTTGTATTTGTAGGAAATAAAGATTAATAATTTGTGTGTATTTAACAGCTGTGGTGGTGGTTACGGCATATATCTCGGACTATCCTTCCATCTGGCATCCTCCCATTTCATACAGTAATCCGTTTCATTTTCGGAAGGTGCGATGATGGGAATATGCATGTCATCAATGCATCCAACCACATTGGAAATCCTAAAGGAAATTCTAATTATTAGGTTACTTTCAGAAGATGTTATCAAATGAACGTCATTTATCAGATTAGCCTCATTTAAACCGGGTTCTCCGCCACTGTCCTGCAATCCTGTGAAAATCCTCTTTGCTGGATCTCATGGGTTTGTGTCCCGGAAACTCTCAGAAAGAGTGTGAGAGCGAGGCACACTTTCCTTCCCGCTTTGATTCAGTGGCCTCACTGGTGTGCTCTCTCTGGTGTTATATAGAAAAATGTGCAATGAATGAATGTAGTACTGCACTGCAAAAAATGCTTTTCTTACTTAGCATTTTTGTCTTGTGGTTTCCAGTCAAAATATCTAAAGATTCTTAAATCAAGATGCATTTACTAAAAGAAAAACTCTGGGTTTACATAAGAAAACCTGCTCCCGACCAGGTTAGGTTCACAGAGTAAGTTACCATGGTAACTGACTGAGTGTAAGTTACTTCTCTTTCTGAAACGGGCATGACTTACTCTGCTTTCTCGGGTTTGACATACCTCCCATTCTGAAATGGAAAACCCAGTTTCCATCATTTCAGGGTTAACATACTCACGAGTTTTCACTTAATCTCCTTTCTGAAACAGGCCCCTGGTCTTTCTGAAGCTGTCCACAAGTGGTCCTTGGCTCTTGGACAACTGTTCTGATAATTCTTTTACCTCATCTGTCAGAAATCTTGCGAGGAGAACCTGGTCGTGGCCGGTTTATGGTGAAATGATGTTCGTTCTTTCCGCTTCTGGATTATGGCCCCAACAGTGCTCACTGGAACATTCAGAAGTTTTTAAATCCTTCTGTAACCAATGCCATGTTTTGCAACAATAAGGTTGCGAAGGTCTTGAGAGCTCTTTGCTTTTACCAATCATGAAATGTTTCTTGTGTGACACCTTGGTAATAAGACACCTTTTTTTAGGCTATCAGTTGGGACTGAACCAGCTGATATTAATTTGCACTGACAAGGGGCAGGATTGCTCTCTAATTACTGATTGTCTTGCCTTTCCATGCCTTTTTGCACCTCCCTTTCTTCATGTCTTCAATACTTTTTCCCTGTGTCATTCTTATTCTAAATTCTAATCTGGTGAAAATTTCATATCAATAGCACTTTTAGAAATATATTTACTGTGAAAAATGGTGACGTGTTCAATACTTATTTTACCCGCTGTACATGGCTCAGTCGCTCAGTGGACAACGACTGGCAATTTTTGCAAGGTTAAAACCAACATCAAATTGTTTTCCTTCACATATCAGCAGTACTGATGACATCAAATCTGTTGAAAAAGGCAATGCGTGAATATACACAACTGAAGTGCCTAAAATGTCCCTCATTTTTTGTGCAAATTGTATTTAACCAGTAATATCCCTTTAATAACAATTCAAAAGAAACAGGATTTCAGAGAATTCACATTATTCATGTTCAGACCAAGCAGACTAAAAACTTTTTTCATATTTCTTGCTCTAGTAGTTGCTTTTGAGTATGTCAAAATAAAAGAAATTGAACCACTTCAGTATCAAAGCAGCAGCACAGCAGACAAAAGGTAAAGTAACACAGAGTAAGTGCACAGTATGAGATGGCGTATTATTTTGGTTATTACAGAGACAGTACATGCATACGCTGACCAAGTTCTTATTCAGGAAATAGTGTTCAGTTCAGTCAAACAAGAATAACTTAAATAATCAGTAAGCCTTCATTTTCGGTAGCCATGCTTTATACTGGATTTTAAGAAAGTGCAGATATTTTGCTTATTGCAATCATAGATTGCAATGCAAGTTTTGGGAGTGTTGAGACGGGTCACACTCCATATTAATATGTGCCAGCACCAGAACTGATTTTTCTAGTTTACATTTGAATCATGTCTCCAAGCTTCAGTTCTTCTTATGCTTCAGTCAAATAAGATTTTCCTTAATTTATGTCACAGCAGAAAGGCAGTTTCCAGTTTTTACCAGTTACCAGTGGGTATTCCTTTCCTTAGCAACTGTCTCCAGGAAATGCAAGTGATTCGCATAAAGGTCCAAGGAGGAGTCAACATCAATCCAACTCACTTGACCAGCATCATCGCCTGCTTGCAATGGAAGCTCACTTACACTATTGCCTAGATGAAAAAAAAAAAAAAACTGAATCAAACACGTGCGATCAAACAATGTACTTATATTACTAATTTTTTCATCAATATACTGTTTTTACCCAATTCATCATGGAAATTGAACGCAACTGTCTCCATCCAAGCATTATCTGTGTTTCTTGGATCATCTACATAACCTTTATACACCTATAGAAAAAAGTTGCTGTGTTATAAAGCACTGCAACGGTTAAGGTGTGGTCACACAATATTGTTCATTATGAGGTGTGATTCATGCATCACTACACTATTGACAATGGAGCTTTATTCTCGTGAAATTTAAATAATGTGGCTGGACCTTTAGACACTGAAAACCACACAAAAGCACATGATCTCACCTGAAGACCGTCTGAGCTGAAAAGCTTATTGATTCGCTTTTGGATATTTTCCCTCTCACTTGCAGATGCTTGCAGAGAGTTCATTGCCTCTTCTGAGAACTCGCGCTCCAATGTTTGAGAAATGCGCTCCCCAGGGTCCACCATACCCTGAACACACAACAACAAAAGATTATAACCCTATGTTAGCACATTAGCAGAATGAATTTGAAAAAAAAGCTTTAAAATCACCCCCCACATGCTGCTCACTCAAAATAACCATTCTGAAAATTTGATTCAAAATGTACCTATTGTGTGAGATGGTCCCTGTTAAAAATTTATAACAGATAAATGCTTACATAAGCATCGCAGTTTATACTCACCCCTGGGATGGCCCATTCGCCGCAGTCCAACCTCTTGATGGACACAAATTGCAGCATGGGTAGTTGTGAGGAAGTGTGGTGGACATGTTGTCCTTTCGAGTCCCTTTTCCACCTGTATGAAGCAGCCACAGGAAATGGGAATGGGTGATTGTTTTAAGCATGTGAACTCTGCCACATTGAACACAAAATACTTTGCATGCTTGGAATTGTTAAACCGGTCAAATGGGGGAAAGACTGCAGTTGAAAGGTTGGTTACCATTTATTATGACTCATTCTAGTACCTGGTAACTATTGGATCAGCAGCGTGGTTTGGGCCCCACCTTCCCAGTAATCCTCTGCCCTCAAGTCCAGTTCTTCCATGTGGATTACTGAGGATGATTTACAGCGAGTAGATTTTAATAAGCAGCAAATCAAGCCTTGTAAATATTGCAAATATTTAAATATGTTGGATGACCTAGTATTTTAATGTTTTGAATCTCTTCATTTCATAATAGATTAATTTTGCAGCATTGACAGTTATTGAACTGGATTGAATCAACATTTAACTGACTCGAGCTGAATAACTACACTATTGTCTTCAGTAGAGCAGCTTATAGCTGAACTGAACTTTTATAATTACACTGAATCTGCTTTGATACAAGTGCAATATAAATAAAGGTGACTTGACTTTGACTCACAGTGGTTTTCCATTCTGGATACGATATGGGTCCTCGTGGCTTCTCCTGTCCACAGATCCATCCAAGGAATTGAACTGTGGGGAAAATGCGCTAAAGGAAGTATAAATAGTCTAAATGTATTAAAAGAAACTTTTACACATATATTTAAAAACATTATCAGGTATACCGTTTTAATTTTAACCACTATAATTCACTGGTGCCTATTTAAATCTGTAAGGGAAAATTTCAGTGCAGCGTTTTGGATTTAAAAATATATATGACTGTATATAATGAAAACAAATAAAATAATATATTTATTTGATTTATTTTCATTACTCATGGTGTGTTTTACATATGTTGTTACACACCCAATCTCTGGGTCAGCCCAAACAGGCTTTTTCAGCACAGTGGAGGCCGTATAGTTAACAGGGTTGTACTGGGGCCAGTCTATCTCCCAGTCAACCTTGTCATCTGGGACAGAAAAGCGGCGTGTGTCTGAGCCAGGATATACTGGACAACGAGCCTTTATGTGCGCGACAGCAGACATGTAGACAAATGTTGATGAACAGAGACTGGGAATCCTGTTAATCGCGTTCTTCCTGCTGAAAATGGGTTAAAATAAACCATTCATTTAAACTTGAAGTTTCAATTTCACAAAGTCAGTGATGTTTCTTAAAATAATAATAATTTGAATACTTACAAGACAAAATACAAGGTACTAAAAGAAAACGTACATTATTAAGAAATGAAAAAGCTGTCGATAATAGCTGTCAAACTTGAATCACAAATACAGCTTCAGAATTTAAATTCATTTCATTCATTACAGTAATTTACATACCAGATTCCACTTGTACCAGCAGAGAACGGAAGCCCAAGAAGACTAAGCGCTACTTGCACCGATTCAACCCAGTTACGGTAAACAGTTTTCATTCCAAATTAATAAATGAAACACACAGAGCTGCAGTAACCAGGAAGTGAGAGATCAGCCCAGCCTTTCAGTGACGCAATTCATGCGACTTGCTGTAATGATTACGAGCCACTAGGGTGCTCTGCTGATCTGTAACATCATCGTAAAATCCGGTAAAAATCTCTCTGGTAGTAGATTTTTACATTTATCATTTATCATATACAAGGACAGTCGTACCCAATACAATGGACACAATTTATTCCTTTTGGGACAGGTTTAAACGCATCAAATTATAAATAATATTCAAGTTGCCAGTCTGAAAACCAAAACCATATATATATACACACACACACACACATATATACACTCACACACACATATAAATTGTAGTGCTGTCAAATCGACAAGTTGTTGTTTACATAATACGTGTGTGTATGCACTTGTGTGTATGCCTCTCTGCGTGTGTGTGTATATCATAGACTGTAAACGTATATACTGTATCACACCATTTTTACATGCATACATACATTAATCGCGATTAATCGGTTTGACAGCACTGAAATTATATTATAATATATAATGATGGAAAATATGTATACTATTTCTCTTGCATTTCTTGTTAAGATATCCCCTTCTGTCTTTAGTTTTTTTTCCAACCACAAACTGTAAATCACGCTGGAGTGCCTACTAACCGTAACCGTGGGAGGCATTCTGCACGCCCACTCGAGCGCTGTGTAAATGCGTCTGCTTTGTGGCTTTGCGCGCCCCCGAATGTTGTACAGGAGAAATGCGCGTTCGCGCTTTCGATCCGTCTGGTTTAGATGCACGCTCGTTCCGCACTCGCATCCACAGGGGGGCCTTGACGACTCCTCTTCGACTGTCAAGAAAGCGCACCGTACAACGGCAGCTTTTGCTATCCAATAACCCTGTCTTTGATCTGAAGGCAAATACGAGCCCCCCTCCCGCCAAAGACTGAGCGAAGTCGACTGATTTGTGGACAGAAACGATGGCGGAATCGGGCAGCAGCGCGGCGGCGGTCGGAGCCGCGGGCTCGAATAGCAGCGCCACCGGGACCGGAGGAGCCGTCGCACCCGGGGGAGCGAATGGAGCGGCGGGATCCAAGCCTGGCCTTGAGTCGGTGAAGGGACAAAATTTTGACGTTGGCCCCCGATACACCGATCTCCAGTACATCGGGGAGGGGGCCTATGGAATGGTCTGGTAAGCGGAAACTGCTCGTTTTTGCAGTCGCACTCTTCGATGGAGATACTGTTGGATCGGGGCGAGTGGGCTAGTAACGTTAGCTACTACTTATCAGCTCTTCGTAGTAAAGAAAAAAAGGGTGTTGATTCGCCGAAAACTAAAAGCATTCCAATTTCATGGACAGAAAAGCAGATATAAACGTTGTTTCGAAATCAACAGAATAATTTGTTTGGCTCAACAAGTTTTTGCATATCCTTCCCAGAATATCAGGGCTAACAATAGATTTCGAGAAACGTTAATGCATTGGATTAAATCCCATTTCTTCAACATTGGCTGTGTTTCAGAACACAGCGAACTGCCTACATAAACATCTTTTCTTTCTATTTTTGCATCATAGGCACGTTTAAAATGTTCAAAAATCCTAAGTAGGCAGCTCACTTGGTTTAAAGGCACAAACAGTGTCTAGCTGCACGTGAATCTGTGTTATTGAGAACAGGCTTTAAGTTCAGACGTTGAATGTCCCTCTTGATTTTAGGAGTCTTGTTAGTTGTTTGCATTCTGAATCTGCACGCTAGGGCTGTTAGCGCCACAGCTAGCAATCTGACATCTCATTTTGAGCTTGTAAAACAGGCGTGGTTACGTTGCGGCCAAATGTGGATTAAGTGTTTTAGGAAATATTTTTGTGGTTTTTGTAAAACTACATACCCACCATTTTTGAAATATAATGTCAACTGCTTATAATATGTCATAAAATTATGGAAAACAAAATAGATAATGTGCAGAATTCAGAGCTGAGCGCGTTGGTCTGCCCTCCATCCTCAAAATGACTGTCAAGTTTAGCAGGAGGATGTAAACAAACCGCCTGTAATAAAACACTAAGGCCTTCTATGGATATCTTTGGTTAGGGACATCTGACTGCTGCGTAAGAAGAACAAAAATATAGAGAATCTAGATACTAGACATTTTCCACAAATACAGTGCACTTTAGTAGTTTTAAACGCATCAAATGTATGGAAAATTGGATATTTTGGCCTGTGCAATCTCACAGGTTTTTAATTTTAAATTATATAACAATTTTGTTATTTTGATGTGTTGATTCGATGTTCAATTTGGTAAACATTTATAAATGTTATGTCTTTTCTTAAATATGTGTGTGTGTGTGTATGTATGTATGTATATATATATATATATATATATATATATATATATATATATATATATATATATATATATATATATATAAACCTTTTAATTATAATTTTTTCGTTTAAATGTTATCTAAAACACAAAACAGAGGTTTAAACAATTTAGACATCTTATATGAGAAATAAACAGCTCCTATAATATTTTGTATGGCTTGAGATTGACACTAAATATTTTTTAAATTAACCTCCATTTACTTTCAAATGTGCCACTAAATCATGCAGTTTTTTAACATTATTCCACATTCTATGCGAGTTAAATACGTGCACAAGCTTGAATGAGTTGATTTTTATTTTATTCTCTCTCCTCTCTTCCCATCATCTCTTTTCCTGCCGCCTGCAGCTCAGCTTTTGATCATGTCAATAAGATCCGAGTGGCCATTAAGAAGATCAGTCCATTTGAACATCAGACCTACTGCCAGCGCACCCTGAGGGAGATCAAAATCCTCCTGCGGTTCCGTCATGAGAACATCATAGGCATCAATGACATCCTGAGAGCTCGCCGCATCGAATTTATGAGGGATGTGTATCCTTAAACATGCGCACCAACTGGCTCACAATGCACTAGGCAATGCAAATTGTATCTTGAAAATAGTGTGTATATTATCACATTGTTATATTGTGCGTTACGTTGTAGTTCTTTAACTGCGTTTCAGCTATATCGTACAGGACCTGATGGAGACCGATCTTTACAAATTGCTGAAGACACAGCAACTCAGCAACGACCATATCTGCTACTTTCTGTACCAGATCCTGCGAGGGCTGAAATACATTCACACTGCCAATGTCCTGCACAGAGACCTGAAGCCTTCAAACCTTCTCATCAACACCACCTGTGACCTCAAGGTCAGAACAGCCAAACTTAAATAAACAAACCAAACATAAAACTAAAAGAAGTAGTGTTTAGTAATCAATTGGTAATAACACAGCCGCTTTTAATCTGACATCAAAAATTAAATGAATATAAAACAAATGTGATTTTAATGGTAATTAATTTTAGTGGAAATTATTTCGTAATAGTTCTATTTTGCTGAAGATATTTTTGAGGAATGCAGGACCAAATTTAGTAATATTGTTCTTGTGCTTTGTTTAATCTGAAGGCATTGATCCTAGTGAAGCTAAATATAGAAGTTAGGGGCTTTTTTAAGCAAAATTGTATGTTGGAGGCTTGTATAGAGGACAATTATATTTCCTCACCCATAGATCTGTGACTTTGGCCTGGCACGGATAGCCGATCCAGAACATGACCACACTGGATTCCTCACAGAGTATGTGGCTACTCGCTGGTACCGTGCCCCTGAGATCATGCTCAACTCCAAGGTTTGTGCATGTGTGTTTGTCTTTAGCATTTAAGATATGAACTGGATGCATATTTTGACATGATCTCTTTATCTTTCAGGGCTACACCATGTCCATTGATATTTGGTCTGTGGGTTGCATCCTGGCTGAGATGTTGTCCAACAGACCCATCTTCCCTGGAAAGCACTATCTGGACCAGCTCAACCACATATTGGGTAAGAACGTGAGTCTAATGCTAAACGGAATTTCCTCTTTTTCCGACTTCTCTTTTATTCTCAAATCTGCACTACCTGAAGCATAACATATAAAAAAGGAACTTTTATGTATCTGCATGTAGTAAGGAGTGACACACTGTATCAGTGAGGGCAGGAAACACTCTGAAGAGAATAGACTATCAGCTTCTGAACAGTGTGCAATGTTGACAGCAAACTTCCCTGGGCTTAGGTTCAGAAATAACATAAGTACACTATTGTTTCAAGGTTTTTGGTCAGAGAGATGAATATTTTTATTAAAGGACTCATTTAATTGATCAAAAGTGATAGTAAAGATGCTGTTTTTTCACTTTTTTTATTCATCAAATAATCCTGTAACAAAAATGTATCATGGTTTCCACAAAAATATGAAGCAGCACAACTGTTTTCAACATTGATATCAAGCAATAATTGAGCAACAGATTAGCATGAAGACTGAAGTAATGATGCTGAAAATTCAGCTTTAAAATCACAGGAATAAATTCAATTTTATGTTAAGCCCATATGCTAAAGCAGTGGATCTGTGGATCTTTTTGACATGAAATCTATTTTAGTATGTATTTAATACAATTTATATTAATTTTATTACTGTATTTAAGTGGCAACCCAGCACAGTACCAAAATTGTTTATTGTATGAAAGTAAGCAAAAATGTCTTTAATCAATCATTAAAGGGTAACTAAACACTAAACCAACTTTTTTAAATTAATGATCTGTAAGACTGGGGCTTTATTAGTGCTGTTCATGGATTCGAGTAACTTTTTTGACATTTGGGTATAAAGTGTTTTAATTCTACAGTATATGGTGTAAAAACGTCTGAGTGCTGCCCTCTTCAGGTTGAACGGTGGCTACTGCAGTTGAATTTTCCTATTGGATGTTTGCGGTAGTTCGTGACGGTAGCGTTGAGAGCTGACCTAAGCAAGTTTCAGCTTACCACGCCCTTGGTACGAGCTACCACGTCCATGGCAATATAAAAACCATATTGTTTCGTCAAAACCACTGTAGCGAGTCAGGAGTTGGAATTGCGAGTATTGAAAACGATCAGGATAGTATGGAAGCCTGTTTCCGCCACAGTTGAGTAAAAAAATATAATTCTGTAAGTCATAATAATGAGAAACTTTCTCATTATTATGACTTAGTTTCTCATTATATTGAGAAACTTTCTCGTAATAATGACTTATTTTCTCGCACTTCTACGCATGCGCAGAGCAGCGGAGCAGAGGGAAGTGCCACGCTAGCGACATCCGCTGGTCAAAGCCGTGTAAATGCATCACAGCAAACATGGCACATTCCGCAGTGAATAACATAAATACATTATCAGTATATGAGACGGGCTTCCATACTAGGTAGTCTTTTATTCATTTGTAATATTCATTTGTATTTGTGTGTATCACAAGCAGCAACACATAAGGGTGATCCATGGGTTTCAAATAGATGGAGGAATGATAAGACAGCACACCTTTCCAAATCTGTTCATCTGGAAATCTGTAAACATATTTTCAAACAGTTTTGTTTTTGCAAGGGTCCGATCATACAGAACGCGCTTTTGCAATTCACTGTGCTGCTTTTTTATTGCTTTTACGGCGTATTAAAAACACGTTTCAAGACCTTGCGTTTTGCCCCATTCCACTGCCCACTTAACATGTCTCCAAAGTCATACACATCTTAAAGGTGATTTCTGTAGCCTGTTGAAATCTTCCACCTGCACATCAATATCCTAGACGCTACCGCAAAATACGTGTTATATTAACACATATACCCATATATTTTATGAAGATGTTACACTTAAACTTAACGAATAAATGTAATATTCCAACTTTAATCTGATTGTTTTGTAAGTTCATGTAACACAATTTTTTCAACATTCCACGCAACATGCAACATTCCACTTTCACACCTTTTCCTGCATGGACATTTTTATTTTTAATTTTTAATTGATGTTATTTAATGATACTACAGATTGCACTCCGTAGATCACACTGACTTCAATGAAAACAACTGTTTTGCAGAGCATGCCATGTTTGTGTGATACGTTTCTGTGATGCATTTACACGGCTTTGACCAGCGGATGTCGCTAGCGTGGCACTTCCCTCTGCTCCGCTGCTCTGCGCATGCGTAGAAGTGCGAGAAAATAAGTCATTATTACGAGAAAGTTTCTCATTATTATGAGATACTTAAGTAATTATTATGAGAAAATTTCTCATTATTATGACTTACAGAATTATATTTTTTTACTCAACTGTGGCGGAAACGGGCTTCCATAGGATAGAGTATCCGTTCATCCCCTCTATCTCCGCTGGGCTCCGCCCACTTTTCCAGCATTTTTCAAATATTGCCAGTGGGTTGAGTCAGGCTCTGACCAGGGGTTTAGTTACCGTACCCTTTAAAATGTTATTATTATTAATAATATAATTAATATAAATAACAATTTACCTTTGCAAGTGAACTCACTTTTAGCTTCTACTTTGCATATAGTTTTGTTGAACTATATTTGGTTTAAGAATCTTCTAACAAGATATAGATTTTGTATGAATTTGTGCCAAAATACTGTTTTCAGAAGAATTGTCTACTCCCTTTTAAAAACTGAAAAGCTTAACCAGGCACAAATATAATGTTAGTTAAACATTTTACTAGCATTTTAGCATTAGCATTTTATTTTTTTATTTAATATCATGTTCTTCCTTGCTGTCTGTTTTACACAAGCAAACCCAAGGAGATTGTAGAAACAATGATTTTCAGTTGATTGTATTGTATTGTTATTTGACTCATTTGTGCATGCAAGCATTTTAGCTCGTTCATTATGTGTTCATTTTCCTGCCCCATCAACCAGGTATTTTGGGCTCCCCCACTCAAGATGATCTAAACTGCATCATCAACATGAAGGCCAGGAACTACCTCCAGTCTTTACCCCCGAAACCGAAAATCCCATGGACCAAGCTGTTCCCCAAAGCAGACAACAAAGGTAAGCTCACACATTAGGATCTTTAGGAATGTTTAGTGAATGAACTAAATGTTTTTTTGTTTTGTTTTTATTCAAAAAATGCCAAAAGTTCTCTGTGATGGGTAGGGTTAGTGGAACGCTGTGTTTTCACCGGACGCGAGTGGCGTGATGTGACAAATCCAAGGAGACCCCATTATATTCAGTAATGCTGTCTATTTTGGATGTGGTGCGACACAACAAATTCCCAACAGTAAACTGATGTCCCATTCCATTCCTGTTCTTCTGACACAAAGAAAAATGGATTCGCACCGGTCACTTTGTCGCGTATAGTGTAGACAGCTGCCAGTTTTTGCGGCGCGACAACTGTCACATCTGTTGCAGACACAGTGTAAGGGGATAGGGTATACAGTTTGTACAGTATAAAAACCATTACGTCTATGGAGAGTCCCTGTAAACTACAGATACAAGTGTGTGCATGTGGGAGTACTGAACAAATGTGGGTGTCAACAAATGGTCTTTTGATGGTCTGGCTGCCTTGTGCAAGTATGTTTAATGAAACATTGGCTGGAAAGACAAAAAAAGAAAAATGAACTACTGTGTTTGTACGTTTACATCCTGGTATGCCTTTTCTCTGTGACCATCGGTTTGTGTTTTGTTAGCTGTGCATGATTTATAGGCTGTATAGTAGTACTAATGAATAAGTTCTTTTGTAATCATAGATTTAACATAGTAGTGTGGAACTTCTTTATGTATTTCTACCTTTGCGTTTCAGCTCTGGATTTATTGGACCGCATGCTAACCTTCAACCCCATCAAACGTGTAAACGTGGAGGAAGCACTGGCCCACCCCTACCTGGAGCAGTACTATGACCCCTCTGATGAGGTATCTCTCTTTCCACCTCTCCAGCTGCATCCATTTCACTCCCCTTCAATCTGTCATCTGTACAATCCCATATCTGTTAGTTAAGCCTAACAGCATTTCATATTGTTTGCAAATTTAGCCGGTGGCTGAGGAGCCCTTCACTTTCAACATGGAGCTGGACGACCTTCCTAAAGAGAGGCTGAAAGAGCTCATCTTTGAGGAGACGGAACGCTTCCAGGCCAACTACCAGGGCTCTTGAGAGGGACAGGTACAAAAAACGCAAACACATGACAAAATATCTAAAATTTTTATATATTTATATATACTTACATTTTATGGCATGCGAGAAAGAAATTATAGATTTCAAAAAAAGTGACTAAAGTAAGTTTAGAGGAAGTCAAATGCCATGAGCAATTAAAGACATAGTTCACCCAAAAATGAATTGATGACAGTTTTACTCGCCTTCATATATGACTTAGTTTATTCCATGAAACACAAAAACAAGATATTAATTTTAAAAATATTTTAGGTGTACTTTTCCAGAAAAGACGTATGGTGACCAGAGGTTGTCAAACTGCAAAAAGGCAACAAAAAAAAAACACACCATTAAAATGGTCTATATGACTCATGCACTATATTTGTGCAAGATGTTTGAATGGTTATTCTTAATTGAATTTGTGCATGTGCATATTATTTGGCATATTCGTATTGGCAATGCATCTCAATGTAGATGTTCAAATGAGATTTGAAAACTACTGCTGTCTATTCTTGGGTGAACTATTCCTTCAACATTTTTTTTTAAATATTTAAAAATATGGATATGTATATATATTTTTTTCCAACAAAAACTAAATCTTAAACAAAATTATTTGGTCTGTTCAGTATATTAACATGCATGTATCGAGAATTCTTTTGAATTTTATATAACTTCAAATGACCTTTTAATGAAAGCAATTTTCATATTCTCCTTAAATTGAGTAATTGCTTTCATTAAAAGATCATTTGAAATGATATAACCTTCAAAAGAATTCTCGATACATGCATGTTAATATACTGAACGACCATTTTTTTATGTTTGTTAAAAAATAATGGAACGTATTTAAATTAATTTAAATTATTTATTTATTTTAACTCAAAGAATTAACCATGTTTAAACCTGTTGATGTCCACTGATGGTCAGTAATCCTTTTTTGCAGCCATCATTGAGAATAATGGAGCAGCGTGGAGTCTCAGATAAAGATAACTCCTGACAACCTGCGAAAACATATACATGCATATATACATTTAAAAAAAAAAATTTGATAAAAAGAGGAAAAATGTACATTTAAAAACTTCAACTTTGTTTTATCTGTCCATCTCTCTTTCTTGCTGGGAAGCTGTGCGCTAGTTTGGGCTTCTAACATCTTATCATAATGCCATTAATGGAGGCCGTCAGACTTTCTATTCTCTTCGCATACCGCACACAGCTCCTGCTCTCTGAAACAATTGCATCTTTCACCCTTTCTATCAATACCCTGCTTCTCTCTGTATCTGTCTCTTTCTCTTTATGTCTCTCTCGAAGGGTGTCTCTTTACTGGTCTGTGCTGTTCTGGGTGTTTTTTTTCCCCCATTCCAACAGAGATGGAGAGAGAGAGAAAGAGAATCTCTACGATGGGCACTGACTAGTGTGTGTGTGTGTATATATATAAGTGGTTTTGAGTTTCATTGGAGTATTGTAAGTTGGCGATCTGTATGTACACTGTAATTTGAACGTTAAGATCAGTTACAAATCGTGTTTTGTAATGTTGGGAATTTATATTTGAAAATCTTTTGAAATATAAAGTCATTGCTTGTGTTTCTTTTTCTTTTTTAATTCATTCAAAGACAAATGATGTTACATTTAATGAGCTTAGACTTTTATTTTGTTTTCTGTTGTGTTTTCTTGTTTTGATTCTTGAGAAATATATTGCGTAAAAGAGAAACGGCGACAGGCAGGTTAAACGGAGGAAAGAGAGCAAGATGGAATAGGATCATCTGCTGTAAAATATCATGTTCTACTGTTGAGAACAGACTATTTCTTGCCAATGTTCTTGGGAAAATTAAGCCATCAGTATCATCTTTTCTTTTTTTTAATGTTGGCTTCCTTTCCCTCCTCCTCTCGCTCGTCTGTTCATTTCATGGAGGTTCTGTGGCTTCTGTGCAGACCTTTATCGTGTGTTTTTTTTTATGGGGGGTTGATACTGATTTCTTTGAGGATAACAATAGTTGTCATTGGTTACCATGTCCATGGCTACTGTTGCCATGATTCCTTTCTGATAAGTCACACATAGTTCCCCACAATCTGGCTTTGTTACTCGCAGATATCGGTCCCTTATTCTTTTTCGCATCATCCTTGTTCTCTTTTGTTTTGCTTTTCCTCACTTGTCCTGGAGTGATTGAGGAATCATAGCCAAGCTTAACACTTTCAGAGCCATAGCACATTTTTTCCTCATTCCCTCCCTGTGATGTCAGAACTTTTCAAAGGGCTTTTCCACAGGGCTTGCTGACCTCATGCCTCTCCTGCCTGTGATTGGCTCATCTAGTCTCAAACTGACTTACTCTGCATGCATTGCATCTAAGACGTAACAACCTGCCTTTATTACATGTTTTCAGTCGAGAAAAAAGAGCTGTTTTTAAAGAAACCGTCATTGCTTTTGGCCAGTCGTGGATGAGGAAAGCATGTTCAAGTGGGAAGAGTTAAAATGGAACGGTGTGTAGCTGTTTTTGTATAAATACAGGGTGTGATAAATTAATCCCCCCCCCCCCCCCTCTAAAACCCCATTGCGACGAGCCCCAACTGCAGAGGAAATTCACACCGCACGTCAATCACGTGACATTTTTCAATCGGTGCACCTGCACTTTGTGTCTCATGACCAAACGTTTTGTTTTGTTTCAGTTTTTAGTGCAATTTTATTTTGTTATATCTATTCCTGTGACAAAAGGTTCCTTGTTTCTGTCTGTTTTCTTTCTACGCTTTAGTCTTTCTTAATCCACCACTTGTTAGGGTAAAATCTAATGTAACAGGCAATGACGGTTGGTCGCGTCACATGTCTGTGTCTGTATGTCTGTCTTTTCCAACCAGAAGCTGCTCTTCTCTGCTTCCTCATGAGGAGGGGAGATCATCCCGCTCTGGGATCTGAGGGGAATATTCATTACCAAGAAAAAGATTATTTATATTACTGTATTGTCAATGGCAATGATATGCTTATTGTGAATGGGACCATGGGGACTGTCAACAGTCTTACACGCACACACACACTTAAGGATGTATTTCTCACATTTAAACCTGCACGCATACAGTATATGATTTCAAAAGCCTGCAAAGGAGGCAGATATCATAATGTTCTTTTAATGGCTGTTATTATGATTATTGCTAGTGTTATATTGGTGGTCTTTTTTATTTTAAAAACCCAAAAAGGATTTTAAAACTTTTGTCCTTTTTAAAGTATGTTTTGCTTTTCTTTCAATTTGTTCGCTTTGGGTGTGAAAAATAATTGGCTGTTCACTCTTTCTGAAGTCTATTTTTTCCCTGAATCTTATAAGGAATTATTTTAAAGATGATTAAACGACATGGGTAGATTGTCAAGAGAAATCAGCTATGGATGGTTATAGTCTATGTATATGCTTATGGGTATAATAAATTAAACAATTAACAAAAACAGAATTATATACATATATTAAATAAAATTCCTTATACTGTAAGTCCTTGTGTTGTGTTTTTTTTTAGAATAAAGAAAACCTTGAGAGATTTTTACTAAACAGAAAATTTACAATTAAACAATATTTTTGAACAAACATGAAAATGAAATCGATGTACACCACTTATCATTTTAAATAATCATAATCATCATGAACATTTAATATTTTGAAGTTTAAATATATTTGCAAATGATCTTTTAAAAAGTGAATTCACAAATTCTCTTTTAATTCGGGTATTTTATTTTTTGTTTTGTTTAAAAATTGTGCATGTGTCAAATTAAAATCAACTGCTCTGCTCATGCACTTATAATAAAAATGTAATTGCGCTCAATCTGGTTTCCTGTGAAGGGAGTGGCATAGCAATCAAAAGCTACAAAATTTTCCTTAGCTATGGAAAAAAAAAAAAATGGATCATGTGCATGTCAAGTTTAAACCGAGCAAAGGTTAACTTTATTGGAAGTTGATGATTCATTATTTTATGTATAATGAATGGACTAATATTTTTCTTGTTTTCTGGGAGCTCTTTTACCCTTTTCCTCTTTCACATATGCCAAGTTGCCAGTCCAGTTGAACCACTCCTCTGCTTCGACAACATGTTCCAGCATGGTTTGAGAATTCAGCTGCGCGGCGTTCTGCTCTTCAAGACAGATCAAGCTTTTTGGGTTGAGAGTGTGCTTTTCTAATACCACTGATTCAAATGCAAAACTGTCACCTAATACATTGATTCATTACAATTTTTATATGAGACTGAGATTAATCAATGCTGTTACAAATTAGGAATGGATTATTAGTGTCTATCTCAGCCTCACTTCCCATCTGTCTCTGCCTCCCTTTATTTGTTATTTGTTCAGTAACAGTCTCTCAGCAATTCTATACAAAACCAGAACAATAGAAAACAAAAATGTTCTGCTGACAGGCAGAACCAATAGAGTGTATATTACTGTGAGTTTGCATTTATCCCAACGTAAGCCGCCGTTAAACACTGAAATGTGTGAAAACATGAATACTGACCAAACATCACATTGTGTCCTCCGCTTCTACCAACTGTTGCAATGATACAGAAGCTCCCTTTAAATCTGGCCTAATTTGCACTAGTGAGAACATGTATATTTACTACTAAACAAAAACGGGACAAGAGCACGCACATCACTGACAAAAATGCTCAAGTTGGGCGTTTGACAAAAGAAATAACAGGTCACGTGATCCTTAATTAATCACCTGTTAGTATAAAGGCTTGTTGGCTTAAATTTTTAATTGTCTGATGAAGAGCCAGCGTGCTCAAAACATCACCTGTGTGAGAGACATTTTTGGAATGGAGCTTTGGTGTCCAACTTTTTTCCTGTTTTTTTATGTTTATAAAGTCATGAAGCACATGTAAAGTGCAAGCAGAATAATGTGTGCTGGGATTCCAATGACAACCTGTGCTTGCCACATGCACTCAAAAAGTCAAGCAAACCGCATTCCAAAACACCCATACCCCATTTAGTCACAAAAAAAGGAGGAGGGAATTAGGAGTCACAAAGAGTGTAACTAACTACCAATGACTGTCTGATTACTGCAAACACACTAGAGAGAAAGATTTCATATTTAGGTCTGTTTCCCTGCTGCGGTTGCAGTGATAGTAGGAATGAAGGGGGACCTTCACATTGCTGTGTAGTTTTGCTTTGCTTTGGAGCACATTGGGCAACATTTCTTGCAAAGTAATATGATAGGTAGGCAAGGTAAACGAATTCAGAACAGGAGTGGCTGAGAAACTTTAGTAACAGTAGCAGTGGGAGATACAAGGAGAAAAAAGGAAAGATAAGGACAGTCATATTGACGTACGCTTTGAAGACGGGTGGTTGTGGGAGTTGCCGTGTTCTTGGATCAGATACCCCAGGATATCTCAATTAAGGAGTTGAAGGAGCAAATAGTCCTGGTAAGTTGTCTATATAAATCTAAATAATATAAAATATATAAAATATAAATATATATATACATTAAAATATTTATTTTACACTTGTTTTGATGAGTATATATAATACTTAATATAACATTTATTTAATGCTATTATTGTTGAATATTCATTAATATATATATATATATGAAGAGGTCTTTTCCAAAACGCGATAAACGCCATTTTTAAAAAAAATGAGTTTGTCATGTCATGTTGCTGTGCACTGAACCTATTCACTGCTCCATCAACATTTCATGCCAAATCGCTACATTTCCTTGTTTAAAATGTACTACAAGATGCAGTTTCTTTCCAAAACGCGATAAGCGCCAAACCTATTTTTAGCCTAAACGCGATAAATCCTCTCGACTAATCAGAATTCGGTGAACGTTCTACGCAATCCAACAGGGTGGCGCTCTGAACAGAGGTTTGTTTATGTTCATTTATTCCTCAAAATGAGTGAGTTTTCTAATCGACTAGTAGTAGTTCATTTAAGTTTAATCACATATTTCTATTGATTTAATTATTTAAATATGGGAGAGAAACCATAATGACCATTTTTTTAATTGCCTATTCCGCATCTCACGCATAAAGCTTGCCACAAAGAACCGACAAAAGTAATGATTAGGCCTATGCATGAAACTTTTGAATTGTTTATTTTTTAATTAGTGTTTTCTGTCAGATATAGCTGAAAAGATAAAGTTGATATGCTGACTCGCCATCTTCGCAGTAGTGAACGCGCCTATAGAGAGAAATGCACACTTTGAATTAGCCTACATACGCAGAGAGTAGCCAATTTCTTTTCGTTTTTTATTGTTTTGTTTAAATGTAGACATTTCAAGCTTTTTATAGATATACTTCTCAGGATTGTGAGGCAAGTATCGCTGTGTTTCGGTTCATTTATGTGATGCTCTCCAGATCACGCGCGGGCGCTTCCGTGTCCTGATTATATGTCTGCTATATATTTGCTTATTTATTTATTATTAATCCAGTCAATTTGTTGATGAAACATTGATTAAAATGAAGATACAATTTATACAAAACGAAATTCACTTTAAAGCAAGGCTTTCTACTAAACAAAACTTAATAAGTGGTCAAAATCATGTCTGACCCATTCCAAATGTTTTCCGATATATTGGTCATCTTATGATCCTAATCCTATCATACTCATCTCATGCGGTTCCCTTTTCATATAATCAACATAGATTAAATAAAAAAAAATAACATTAGCCTATATTATTAAACATAAATATGAAACGTATGTTTAAGTTTTTTTTTAAACTTAGCCTATATGTAAGCGTCACGCCGCTCCGCTTTGTTCACATGCTGTGTAGCCTATACACGCATGTGTGTGTGTGTGTGTGTGTGTGTGGTGGAGGGGTGCCCATCACTACTTTTGAATATCGTTATCATTATTAAATATTTTTAATAATTTGTTTTTTTTACGCATATGTAGTGGACAAATTGGTCCTACTTGTTACAGGTTTGACACTTTACTAAAAATGACTCTGAATGTATTACTAAATAACTTATTGAATAGCTATTGATATCATTACTATTTTCAGGTTCTGCACCAAATGACTTTTAGCCTAAATGTGTTACTAAATTTAATTTATAGTATGAGCCCCTGATTATATGTTACATGCTCTCGTTTTTTTTTTTTTAAAGACAAACCATACAGTTTTGGAAAAAATTGATGGATTTATAGCGTTTTGGAAAAAAAATAAATTAACTTTTAATTTATCATAAACAATATTGTTGTTTGATTTAATAATCATTGTTCAACATGTTCAGACTGAGCCAATAAAACATTTTAACAGGATAAATTGAATATTCACAAAATGTGTGGGTCTAGGTAAAAAATGTAATTTTCCTGAAAACTATTGAAATGGATTTATAGCGTTTTGGAAAAGACCTCTTCATATATATATATATATATATATATATATATATATATATACATATATATACACACACAATAGACACATACATAAAAATATTTATTTGACTCTTTTGCTTTAATGAGTATATGCAATACCTAGTCCTGGTTTCACCGACAAGGCTTAAGGCTAGGCCCGGACTAAAATGCATGTTTGAGCTGTTTTAACTGAAAGCTACTTGCACTAAACATGTCAGTGCTATTGTTTTGTCTCAAGATGCACACCAGTAATGTTTTTTTTAAAAGGCACATTTATAAAATCCTAATTGAACTAAGGCCTAAACCTGGTTTAACTTAAGCCCTGTCTGTGAAACAAGGCCTGAATATAATAACATTTATTTAATGTTATTATTATGTAATGTTCACATTTTGATTGAACAAAATAAAATTAAACTTTTCTTCAAAGATCAGGTTTCTGTTTTTTCATCTTTCCACCTTCCGTTGGAATTATGGCGAGCTACCTGTACTACCTGCTCCCGGCAGTAGGGGGCTACGCTCTCACGTCACTGTACTTTCTGAAGAACCCTCATATTCTGCACAGGAGGAAGCAGACAGCCTTCTACTGCACCCACATCTCTCATAGGGGAGGTACAGTATCTGATCTATCTGAGTCAGTAACCACCTCGTGGGCTTGGGATACTTGCCTTCGCGTTTAAGATTTAAGCCACATTAAACCTAATTAATTTTAATAATGCTGCAATTTACTAATCAATTATCGTTAAAAATGAACCGAAATTGTTGCTCTATGCATGTCACAGCCAAATTCCTTCAAGGATAGATGGCCTATCATACAGCATCAAAAGTTATAAACTTATGTTAGAGAAATCTTGTGACTAATTCATTAAAAACTGTCATGGCATTAGATAATTCTGTGTTTGTGACAGCGTTTGTGAATGTTTTCCTCATGGGGTTTGTATATAAAGTGCTATAGTTAATATGTGACTGAGTGAGTGATTAACTCTTTGAGGAATTTTTATGTTTGTGTGTGTATGAGAGTAGGTCCACAATTTCTGACCTCCTGTTTGTTCTCTCTCCTCAGGCTGTGGTGAAAGGATTGAGAACACTATGGAGGCCTTTACACAGTGAGTGGGAAGCCTATGCCTCAAATATTTCGGACTGAACAGTAGATCAGTATCAGCTTCTTTTAAGTCCCTACTTATTTGTCCTTCTAATGATTGTCTTTTCCCAATCATGTTATGCCTGTGTGATTTATGCAACCATATAAGATAGTTACAAATCACGTACTACATGGATCTAACGGTGCGTTGATGTCATGTCGTAAAGATCGCATTTATGAGATGAACGCACATGAACGCCACAATGTCGTAAATAGGCTACGTGGGAAGCTCGGGATTTCCAATCTTTACGAGTTGGGGTCATTCTATATAGATCAGTGGTTGGGGCATGTCAGTGAGAATGAAATATGGTGGAATACCACCATACTTTAAGCTAGGCCTATATTATGCAGTGATATTGTCTGGCTTTTCTATTTACAGCGAAGTAAGCTAATTGCCTGCACAATATATGACAGTATTATAATATAACAATATATTATGTAACGACACATTAATTAAAAACATAAAAAAGCAAAACGCACCTGAAGCAAACACACTGAGATGATTATGCTAAATTTCTGACACTGTCAGAAAATTATCGCAGACTATCTTTGGTCGCAAGACCGTGAAAATGGCCATCTTTGAACCTCTCATACTGTATGACGTAGGACCACCGTTTAGGAGCCACGACCACCGAAATTGCCACAATTGGTCATCTTTCGTCCGCAGGGTTCTCAAGTTTTATCAAAAGCTTGGAGTGAGATCACATGCGGTTAGGGGAGGAGCCCTAATGGAGCCCCGCCCATCCCCGCCCCCCAATTTTACCCATTGTTCATAATTAACCAGCACAAATTGAAATTATAACTATTGGTAAATCTGATAAATGACCGAGCAATTCATCACATCAAATATTTAAAAATTACAAATATACAAAAATTACAAAAATATAACAAATTGCTCGAAACAGTTTGGAAAAACAAATCTTTTTGCATTTTGAATTATTGTGTGGTGGGACATTGTGAACAAATGGACATATTAGAGTATGTGTGTGTTTGTGTGTGTGTGTACACAAGAGTACACAATCCAGCTTATGAAATGTGTTCCCTTTCGAGAGGTCTCTCCTATTGCGTAAGTAGCTTACGCTATGGGAAAACTCCTTTTCTCGAGAAATATTGAAGTCTTTATGTAAAACGCATTGCAGCTGCACAGCATACAGCAGTGAGCGAGGCAGCTCGGTCATTGGCTGTGCTGCGGCAACTGCACGAACCTATGACGGGGCGACTCTGAACCCGCTTCCAATGAGCGTGCTTCGCGCCCGCGCGCGTCAGAGCCCGCCAAGATGGGCGTGGCTACGGGCTATATATTGGGCGCCCCGTCATCTGAGTCCTTTAGATTTAATCTCCTTCAGCAAAGACCTTTCTCTTCGCTGGATCCTCCGGATTTTTGGAGTCTTTTTCGCCGCCGCCGTCGACAAGCCTACAGCAGGACTGCTACGAGGACGCCGGCGCCTTCAGCCGCCTTCGAACGCCTTCTGCTAAGCCATCCGGCGCGCATCACCTCATATCCTTTGACAAACAGCTATTATTCTAAGTGTTCGCCTCCGCGACACTTTTTCAACTAAAAGAGCAAATTAAAAGGCGTTGTTCCAAATGCCTTCCTGCACCTCGTGTCGAGGCCTCCTTCCTGACGGGGATCGTCACATCATCTGCTCTCGCTGCCTGGGCCCGGACCATGCAGAGGCTGCCCTTACTCGAGGCGGATGCCCCGAGTGTGACACCCTGGGCCTCACCGAGCTGCACGCTCGCTTCGCCGCTTTCGCCGCGAGAGAGCCTACCACCACCGTGCTACCATCCCCTCTAGTTGAGCCGCGCAAGAAGAAGCGCCGCTCACAGAGGCCGCGGAATGTAGTGACGTCACGCCGGGCCAATCCCCGCGTGCTTCACCGCCACCCGAGGATTCCCCGCCGCCAGTTCAGTTCACGCAGGCGGACCAGCACCCCTCCAGCAGAGCGATGGGTCTCGTCTCGTTTGGCGCGTCAGGGGATGACGAAAAGGATGACAGCCTTTCCCTTGATGCTGCATCCGACGACTGGCCGGGCTCGTCCTTCGACCCCGCGCCATCGACGCTAGCGGACAAGAGTGTGGGCTCCAACATGGACTCGGAGATCGTCCGCATCCTGTCCAAGGCCGTGGAAGACCTCGGGCTCGATTGGTCTTCCCCGGAAGAACCCGCCCGCAGCCGACTGGACGAGTGGTTCCTGCAGGGGCGCCGGCAGGCCCCCCAACAAAGGCCCTCCCCGTTCTTCCCGGAGGTTCATGACGAACTCACTAAGTCGTGGAAAGCCCCTCACTCCGCTCGCCTGAAGCCTTCTTTCTCTTCATCGCTCTCCTCTGTGGACGGCGCAAAAGAAAGAGGCTACGAGGGAACCCCGCCCCTCGAGGAGGCTGTGGCCAACCACCTGTGTCCACCCTCCAACGCGGGATGCAAAGCCAAAGCTTCTCACCCCTCGAAGCCCTGCCGGTCTACCTCAGCTCTCGCCGGTTGCGCATACGCCGCCGCCGGCCAAGCTGCGTCAGCGCTTCACTCCATGGCTGTCCTCCAAGTCTATCAGGCCAAACTTCTCCGCACCATGGACGAGTCTGGACCTGATCCTGAAGCGTTCAAGGACCTGCGCAGCGCCACCGACATAGCCCTGTGAGCCACGAAAGCCACCGCCCAATCCATCGGCCGTGCTATGGCTAACTTGACTGTCCTTGAGCGCCATCTGTGGCTGACGCTAACAGAGATGAAGGATGCAGATAAGGGGGCGTTCCTTGACGCGCCTATCTCCCAAAGCGGCCTGTTCGGACCGGCGGTGAGAGAGTTCGCTGAGCGCTTCACCGAAGCCCGGAAGGATTCGCAGGCTATGCGTCACTTCCTGCCCAAGCGCTCCAGCTCGTCGCAGAGCCGCCAAAAGCCGCCTCAGCAGCAGCGAGTCAGGATGGCACCTCCCGTCTCTCAGCCCAGACCTGAATCTGACTTCCGACGCCGCTCGCGCTCCGCCAACAGGAAGCAACCGCCCGAGCAATGGGGACCTCGGCCCAAGATCGTGCTGAACCCGGAGCCTCGTAAGTCTTCCTAGCTATAGGGAGAAAAAGAGAGAGCGCGTGTCTCGCAGAAGCCGGACCACTCTCTCCAAAACGTCTAAAGCATTACCCAGTCCCCTTACAGGCGGCTGGAAATGTCTGTACAGCAGCCAATGGGCCAGCCGCACAGCTCGCTCACCTGCAAACAAACGCCGTTTTAACGGCGACACACAGAAATCACATAAAAAGTCATTTTCTGCCTGTGTCATTAAAGGGTCACGTGTCCACACTAAAGTGCGCATTCCCACATTTCAAAACTGTCAAAGCAGTGCCAAATGCTTCCCCGGCTCAGGCTGGACGCCCCATAAATGTAGATCGTGTGCCCACTGTCATGCATGCACTACTACACATAAGCACTGTTCCCACAGTTATAAACACTTCCCCAGTAAAAGCGGGAAATCCTATCAAAGTAGCGCGTGTGCCCGCTGTAATGCACGCACCCCTACTCACAAACACTGTTTACATGGCCAAAAACCTACCGCCACGAGCGGGAGGTTTTATGAAAGTGGCGCGCGTGCCTACCACAGTTTATGCACCCCCACCCATAAGCACTGCCCATACAGTCCCAAAATTTTCTCCAGCCCGCGCTGTGAGCATTACAGATGCGGCGAGCGTGCCTGTAATCTCACACGCACCCCTGCACTCGGCACTCAACAAAGCTGCTCAGCGCGCGCCCGCGCCTCTGAGAGCTGTAAGCTCGGTGTTAGCACAGAGCGATTCGCCAGCGGGAGCCATACGTCACTGCGACACGCCCCCAGCCAGCATTCAGCCCATATCTTTGCGAGCGAAAGCTTAGGAAAATATCCCCGACATGCCGAAATGGGTTTTGAACATAATAAAACACGGTTACTCGCTTCAATTCGCTCGCAGACCACCCCGCTTCTCAGCGGTGGTCGAGACAAAAGTGAGAAAAGATGTTTCACATGTTCTACGCACTGAGGTGCTCAAACTAATAGAGAAGGGCGCTATAGAAACTGTTCCTCCCTCTATGAGCGAAGCGGGTTTTTACAGCCACTATTTTCTCGTCCCAAAGAAGGATGGTGGTCTCCGCCCCATCCTAGATCTCAGACATCTGAACAAAGCTTTAATGATTCGCTCGTTCAGAATGTTAACAACCAAAAACATCCTCGCGCAAGTTCGCCCAGGGGATTGGTTTCTATCAGTGGATCTGAAAGACGCTTACTTTCACATTCCGATAGCGCCTCATCACAGGCCATTTCTGAGATTCGCTTTCGAGGGACAGTCATACCAGTACACAGTACTACCATTCGGCCTATCACTGGCACCCCGTACATTCACGAAATGTATGGATGCAGCACTTTCCCCCCTGAGACAACGGGGAGTGCGAATACTGAATTATCTTGACGATTGGCTAGTCCTAGCACAATCAGAGAGTCAGTTAATGACGCACAGGTCTTGGATTACCAGCCATCTAGAATGCCTGGGTCTAAGAATCAATTTTGCAAAAAGCACGCTATCTCCCAGCCAGAATATTTCTTTTCTGGGAATAGTGCTAGACTCAGTGCAGATGACGGCGCGCCTCTCATCAGAACGCGCCCTCACTATCCGGCGCCTTGCAACATCGTTCAGAGCGGGCGCGCGCACCCCCGTCAAGCGTTTTCAAAGGATGCTCGGTCTCATGGCCTCGGCATCAGCTGTACTCCAGCTAGGATTGTTGCACATGCGTCCTCTCCAGCGCTGGCTCAAGAGCCGTGTCCCCACTCACGCGTGGCGCTTGGGCCACTTTTTAATCAGAGCGAATCACGGCTGCATAAAAGCCCTGACGCCCTGGAAAGCTGCCGACTGGTATCAGTCCGGTGTGAGTTTGGGCGTGAACACAAGGAGAAAAATGATCACGACAGATGCCTCCAAAATAGGTTGGGGGGCCCTTTACGAGGGCAGGCCTGTCTCCGGCTTGTGGTCAAACCCGGAGAAGCGCCTACATATAAACTGTCTGGAACTGAAAGCGGTCGCTTTGGCTCTCAGAGCCCTGCTTCCGTACCTAAAAGACGAGCACGTCCTGGTCCGTACGGACAACATGACGGTAGTCTCATATATAAATCGCCAGGGTGGACTCAGGTCGAGCTCCCTGCACTCGATGGCCAGGGAACTCATCTTATGGGCCCAGTGCAACCTGCGCTCGCTGAGGGCAGCGCATGTGCCGGGTGCCCTGAACCAGGGAGCGGACATGCTGTCCAGAGACAAAGTTCTCCCAGGAGAATGGTCTCTCCACCCCCTGACGATCCAGTGGTTATGGCAGACCTTTGGCAGAGCAGAGGTCGACCTCTTTGCCTCCAAGGAAAATGCGCACTGCCCCCTCTTCTTTTCAAAGAGCACAGACGCGCTCGCCCAAGTCTGGCCGAGCCGCCCACTGTATGCCTTCCCCTCGATCGCGATGCTACCTCAGGTCATCAGTCGGGTCAAGGAAGAGAAATGTGCAGTGCTCCTGGTAGCCCCACTCTGGAAGAACCAGACGTGGTTTCCGGAACTGATGCAGATGATGCAATCTGCCCCATGGCCGATTCCGCTGAGGCTAGACCTCCTCAGGCAGGCCAACGGGATGATCCTCCATCCCCGCCCCGATCTGTGGGCCCTCCATGCATGGCCCCTCAACGGGTTCCCGGGAACCTCCCCAGTGGAGTGTTGAGAACCATCACAGAGGCACGAGCGCCCTCTACGAGGCGCTTATATGCCCAGAAATGGACGGTGTTCAGTGACTGGTGTAAAACCAGGAACCTGAATCCTGAGACATGCGAGGTACCGAGCGTGCTCGTGTTCTTACAAGAGCTGTTGGAGGCAGGCCGCACCCCCTCCACGCTCAAAGTATATGTGGCTGCCATAGCGGCGTCACACGATCCTGTGGGAGGACGCACACTAGGGAAAAACCACCTAGTTGTTAGTTTCCTGAGAGGCGCCAGGAGGATGAATCCCCCACGCCCCCCCTCAGTGCCGATCTGGGACCTGGCCACGGTCCTGGACGCACTCAAAAGTGCCCCGTTCGAACCTCTACGAACTGTGCACCTTAAACAGCTCTCGGTCAAGACTGCTCTCTTGCTGGCTCTCGCCTCAGTCAAAAGAGTGGGCGACCTGCACGCGCTGTCGTCAACCGCTGCCTGCATGGAATTTGGACCTAACGACAGCAGAGTTGTCCTTAGACCAAAACACGGGTATATTCCCAAGGTGCTCTCGACACCCTTCAGAGCACAGGTGATATCTCTGGCTGCGCTATCGTCTCCAGCAGACGAAAGCGACGCTAATTTACTCTGCCCAGTCAGGGCGCTCAGAGTATATTTGGAACGCTCTGCCCTGTTTAGGCAGACAGAGCAATTATTTGTATGCTTTGGCGGCCGCACCAAAGGTCTCGCTGTTTCAAAGCAGAGAATATCGCGCTGGATAGTTGATGCTATAGCGCTGGCTTATGAAGCCAAGGGCCTTCAGTGCCCCTTGGGCATCAGAGCTCACTCTACGAGAGGCATGGCCTCCTCGTGGGCGTGGTCGAGTGGGATACCCATTCAGGATATTTGTGCGGCAGCAGGCTGGGCCTCGCTGTCAACATTTATCAGGTTTTATAACCTACAGGTCCCCTCATTGCATTCCAACATACTGTCGGTCTAACTATGTATAGACTGGAGTGTGTATATGCTGAGCATTATATCCTCCCTTATAGGGTCCGTCTCTGACTGACTTAAGAGGGTTTTTTATGCATATCAGTACATAAAGGTGCTTGTGTGTTTTTCCACTGGACGGCCATTGGGCCGTTCTACGTTGTCCCTTATAAAGCCCGCCTTCGGCCGGCTCGTTGGATAATTACTTTGCTTAAAGGCTCAGGCATCTGCCTCTGGCTATAATAGAGCGAAGTCAGCATGCACGGCGTTTTACATGGTGTTCCCATAGCGTAATCTACTTACGCAATAGGAGAGACCTCTCGAAAGGGAACGACTCGGTTACTAACGTAACCTCGGTTCCCTGAGAGGAGGGAACGAGTATTGCGTAAGCTGCCGTGCTTGTGCTTGGTCAGTTCGCTTCAGTCGCTTGAACCTAAAGGACTCAGATGACGGGGCGCCCAATATATAGCCCGTAGCCACGCCCATCTTGGCGGGCTCTGACGCGCGCGGGCGCGAAGCACGCTCATTGGAAGCGGGTTCAGAGTCGCCCCGTCATAGGTTCGTGCAGTTGCCGCAGCACAGCCAATGACCGAGCTGCCTCGCTCACTGCTGTATGCTGTGCAGCTGCAATGCGTTTTACATAAAGACTTCAATATTTCTCGAGAAAAGGAGTTTTCCCATAGCGTAAGCTACTTACGCAATACACGTTAGTAACCGAGTCGTTTTGTGTTGTAAGTGTTTGTTGCACATTTTGATGCCTTGCAACCTTTTTAGGGGGCTTACCCTTTGGTGCCCAGAATGATAAAATATATTTTTGCTTTGTCCCTGACATCTTTGAAAAATACAAATGCAATGCAGTGTTTCCTCTAGAATTTTTTCCAACTGTGGTGGCAGGCTGATTTCCCATTGGCCACGCCCCCTTGCCCGAGGTGTTTAAACCTCCCCTAAGTTTTATAACATGGAAGGCTCCAATAAGAGCGGCAAAGCGATTATGTGCATCTCGTCGCGCTTCGCATTGAGAAGTTCAAAGCACAAAGCGAACAGAATTGAGATTATATCTATCTATGCTTAGTGTATTCTATCTATTGGCGCTTTTCCACTACACAGTACCAGCTCGCCTCGGCTCGGCTCGACTCGACTCGCCTTTGTTTGCTTTTCCACTGTGTAAAAGTTGTACCTGTACCTGCTTTCGGGTACTTTTTTTCGTACCACCTCCGGCGAGGTTCTAAGCGAGCTAAGGCGATACTAAAATGTGACGTGAAAACAATGCCGACTGCTGATTGGTCACAGAGAATCTGCGTCATCATTGCACGCGCCAGATGGAGTATCCAGAATAAATAACCCCGCCATTTTTAAATAGTTTGGCCAGAGTTACTAAACTTACTACTATTATTATGGCAACTCGGAAGAATACGCCGTGGTCAAACGAGGAGGTGCAGACTTTCCTTTGTTTGGTTGCCGAAGAGAGGATCCAGCGAGAGCTTGATGGGGCAACGAGGAACGAAAGGCGTCGCTATGACTGTTACACCAGATTCTGTGACCGTCATAGTCTGTGACCGTAGTGGGCGCGGTTGTCACTGTGCTGCGTGATCTACGCAAACAGCGTAACTTCTGACTATAAGCCAAAGGTAAGGTATTTACGAAACGTTTGTTTAGAAATGATGGTTATTTACACAATAAATGATTATTTGCTTGCCCAGATTGAGCTCAATGTGTTTTTCTTTTTTTCAGAGGAGCCGACTACGTGTGTTTCCGTGTTCATTAATGTTTATGTGCTCACGCGAGAAGAGAACGGCCCTGACGTCCGTGCACGTTTAGGAAAAGTTTTTTTCTCAGTGTGTTTTGCTATTCAGAATAATATATGTTATATTGGATATTATTTATTAGGATATATATTTAATTTGTGGAAACAGTAGTCAATGAAAGACATGTATGGCACAAAAAGATTATTTTTGTGTAAATTATTATATTAATGCACAGAATAATACTACAAAAAAATCACTCAAAATTGCTGTAACAAGTTGTAAAGGTCACCGAATTGTATGTCACAGACATACAGTAGGGTCACCAAATATGATAAGGCTATTTTAATGGTCACCGAATTCTGTTACCCTCCTCTATTTCACTCATAATGAATGTGACACACTCCAAATTCACTCTGATGATGTGTGAACTCTTCAGCTTCTTACAGCAGAAATCATTTTGGGCTGACATGAACAGAAGCAGACATACAGTAGGGTCACCAAATATGAAAAGGCTATTTTAAAAGTCACCGAATTCTGTTACCCCCCTCTATTTCACCCATAATTAATGTGATGTTATTTTTTTGCAACTTATTTTTTCTTTTGGACAGGGAGTGTTTTAAATAAAACCATTGCAATATTTTATAATGAAATGTTTTAATAATTAAAATATTTTAAAACATTAGAAACATTGATTTTAAACATTAACTATTTACAAATTTGACGAACTAAGCAAAAAAAAAAAAAAAGCAAATATATTTTAAATGCATGCTGCACAGCAGTAGGATTTCTAAACAAACGTTTCGTAAATACCTTACCTTTGGCTTATAGTCAGAAGTTACGCTGTTTGCGTAGATCACGCAGCACAGTGACAACCGCGCCCACTACGGTCACAGAATCTGGTGTAACAGCGGGATGATTTTAGGTGTGGCGGCCCGCCATGGCGGAATGAATGTAGCGGAAACACTGCTATGGCAATGATTAATGTATGTTTTGACAGGATATAAAATATTACCCAGAGCACTTTGCTTTAATACATGTAGCCTTAATGTAACTAGAAAGACTATTAATACAGTATAATATATAATTTAAAATAAAATGAAGAAATGCATCTTCATTTCTTCCCATACCCACTAACATTTCCCTTAGTTTCAGATAACGTAAGCTAGCCAAATTGAGCCAAAGCTTCTGGCCTGGTTGCAAAGTAGTTGTAGAGTTTTTGACTGCATCAATAATAATGTATAGGATGGGCTATATATTAAATCTTCTAGCCTAAAAATGTTAGACGAGCTTTCTTCCAATTTACCTTCTCCATAACGACGTGTGTTCGCGCGATGTTGCTGGTTACCTAGTAACGAACGTACGGAGGCCGAGAATGAAATTTTGACATTTGGCAATTAGCATTTCGCCAGCGACCTATGTTTCCAAACTTCCTACGGTGGTTTCGTCTCGATCGGTCTAATGGTTTCGGAGATATTGGCAAATGTTTTTTAAGCACTAATTTACAACATTGCGCTAACCATAGGGCAAAACCTAGAATGTTTGGTATCGTTAGACTCGCCAAGGATTCAGGAATGTAAAGAGACGACTCCCGTGAAAAAAGGTCAACCAAATCCAAAGTTATAAGCATGTAAATAATCTTTCCACCAGTAGGTGGCGCTGGTCCGAAACTTCTCAGACTCTTTCAAAGCATTGTACCGATGACCCATACCAAGTTTTGTAACGATACGTTCATGCGTTCATAAAATACAGCATTTTAGTACAAAATTCAAAATGGCGACGCCTAAAATGGCCGGTATGTGAAAATTGGATATCAATCGACTCGGCATGACGCCCTGAATTTAACAAGACCACTTTGGGATTTTGGACTACATGATTTTTAGACAAATCGTTCAGAAGTTATAACCAAAAATAGACATTTTTCGTATCTCCGGACCAGTAGGTGGCGCTGCGCCGAAACACAGCATCTAGCCTCAAGTCATGCTTGTAATGACATGTACCAAGTTTGGTTTGAGTACGATAAAGTGGTATGGAGATATAGCCTTACGTCTGTTTTTGCAAGTGCTATGTAAAATTAGTTTGCCCGGTATTCAAGAATGGTTCGACAAATCAACTTGAATTCCATAACTTTTTGTAGGCATGGTCTGGAGATGATCTGGTTCAGATTTCGTGAAAATCTGAGCAACCATCTAGGACGAGTTTGAAAAAGTAGGTTTTTAAAAAATTGAAAATGGCGGAAAGATTTACATGACGGGAAATCACGTCATATGATGCAATCGAATCGTCTTGAGCTAAGGAATCAGTGGTAAATTTGAATTTTGTTTCTAGCCCTTATGGTTCAAAAGTTATTAGCATAAACATGAGTGGAACTTTGGACAGTTGCGCAAGGTGGCGCAAGAGGGATTTTTATTTTACGTTTATTTTACCAGGAAGTCTCATTGAGATCAAAAATCTTTTTAAAAAAAATCTCTTTTACAAGAGAGACCTGGCCAAGGTTGCAGCCATACATAAACACAACATATTAAAATGCTACATACAAGGTAGTAGCCAGAATAAACACAACATAGTAATTTGGATTGAGTTAGACACTCCAAATTTGCTATGGTGACTGATCAGACTGTCCTCTATCAGTGTGCCAAATTTCATAACTTTCCCGCAAGCGGATATATGGGCTGCCACAGACTTCCATACGTAGGAAGAAGAAGAAGAAGAATGCCAAAGATTTCAATAGTTGATTTTCAAAGTCATTATTCACTGAAAACATATGCCCTGACTGTTGATTAAAATTCCTCTCTGTTTACCTCTCAGTGCTGTTGAAGTGGGCACAGAGATGCTGGAGTTGGACTGTCACTTGACTAAAGATGGTCATGTGATTGTGTCACATGATGAGAACCTCCTGAGGCAGACTGGGCAAGATGTCACTGTCTCCTCCTTAAACTTGAAGGTCAGAGGTCAACATTAACATTTTCTCCTGATATGGTTTTACAAATAATTATCTAATTACACTGTAATGATTGAGGGGGGAAATGCAGTTTCCATGTGGTCCCACACAACAGTATTTTTATTCAGCAAGGATGGATTAAATTAATCAAAAGTGACATTAAATACATTTATATTGTTACAAAAGATTTCTAATGAAAATATATGGGGGTTTTTTATTCATAAAAGAATCCCGAAAACAATGAATCACAGTTTCCACAAAATTATTAAGTAAACTGTTTTCAATTGATAAAATAATAAATATTTCTTAAGCATGAAATCAGTGTATTAGCTGAAGGATCATATGACACTGAAGATTTCATATTTCATATTACATATTTCAGCATGATGCTGAAAATTCAGCTTTGACATCACATGAATAAATTGCATTTTAAAATATATTAAAAATTATTTAAACTGTAATAATATTTCACAATCACAATATTGCTATTTTACTGTATTTTTGATCAAATCAATGCCTTGTGAGAATAATAGACTTCAGACTTCTTTCAAAAACATAAACATTTTGAAGTGTGTATTGTTACTTGTTCTCTGTTTTGTGTACCTTGTGTTTCGTTTTTTGGGGGGGGGGGGGGGGGACTTTTGGGTCATATTCTGCCCGGTCTTTTCTTGTTTCCTGTTCCTGCTTGTAGTCAGTTTGTAGTTTTCTTGTTGATTAGTTGATTGTTCTAAGGTGTGTCTTGTTTGCCAATTACCCCTTGTGTATATAAACCCCAGTGTTTCCTGTGTTCAGTGCTGGGGTGCTTCTCAATTCTTATTTGTGCGTCCTCGCTTCCTTTCCTCGCTTCTCAGCTCCACCCCTGCGAGGGAAGGCTGCAAGGAAAGAAAATGAGGACGGAGTGTAGAATTACAAATTTATTTAAATGTTTAATTTCGGTTCCAGTACAATAGTATAATAACTGAGAAAGTTCTGTAGATTGAATTTAGCATTCAGCTGTTGAGCACGAGATTCCTGTCCTGTTCTGTTTCTCTCTATAAAAAATTCCGGCGAAACACGGAAGTAAAGCAGTGCCGCCATTACTGCGTGCCTTTGCTGCTAAGGAAGTAGCGGAAGTAGCGTTGGTCCTGTAGGTGGCTGTAGCAGATGTTAGCTGTACGAAATGTTATTTCTCTATGTAGTTTTTTTTAGTATGTATGCTGTCCAGTGATGCCGGGAAGAGCGTGTTTTGTGGTTGGCAGTTTTAACAACAAATAAAACTGTTTGTGAAATTCACAAACCTTTGTTGCGCATTGGCTGCCCATGTTTACGGTCATACGGATTACACAAGTTCCTGGTGCGGGCGCGGGCGGTAATGCACTCACTCTGTGTGTGAATTCTGCATGCTGGCAAATCCTCTAATTATAACAAACAAAAGTGTATATATTATGAAAGATTCACTGTGCAGTCAGCTTCATTGATAATAACATAGATGTGTGAGATCGCGATGAACTCTCAGCTTTTTAGGAATTATTAAGGGAGCGCACTTGCGCGCATTCAGTCATGCCAAACCATGCACGCAGTAGCCTGCTTGCTTTTATAACAGTGTGGTTTGTGTGTTAATGCTTTAATAACAAACTATTTATCAGGAGCATTTATGCTGATGTGTATGGTGGCGACACGTAGGCTAACTTGAAACTATTTGGAGGTACAGAAAGAAAGTCTATTTGCGGGCTTTTGTGGGCGGGAGACAGTAACATAGAAAGTAAAGTTGCAGGGCTCTCAAGTGTCACGCATTGAGCGTGACAGTCACTCATTTCGGTCTTTTGTCACGCTCTCCCGCCACACATTGTATTTCTCACGATGAAAAACTATTTATAATATGTAATATGCCCCAGCGCCCAAAATTTCTCTGGCCGCGCCGCTCTCACTATGGAACCGGCAGTAATCAAGCGTAAGTAATAAACAGCTCGAGCGTCACACGTGCTTCAGCGCATGTGTGTGTGTGTGTTAAATGAAACTGCGCGTCGACTGCACCATTCATTCACGCAAAACACGTAGGATTCGTATTTAAATAGTATTATTCCGGGGTATAGTATTATTACAAAACAATGGTAGGGGGAACACTGAGTTATTTGCAACTTGTGAAGTTTGTGAACATATTAGCAACACAGCTAGTAATGACAGCGTTTGGTTTTATTGTTGTCATCAATTAATACACGTATTAATTACATTACATTTGGCTGACGCATTTTTACATTAATACATTATGTTGTCAATAAATTACCTTTGTCGGTAAGTTTTGGCCACTACCTGACATCATTTACCCAATGTTCCCTTTCACCAGACATTTTCTTTCATGAGCAGGATCCGCTTTCATTGAAATGTCATTAGAGGGCACCGGCAAGTGTCACACCGTCACCCTTTGCAGGCACGCAGTAATGGCGGCAGGCAAGATGGCGGTGCCCATAGAGTTTGCGGCGGATTTTTTGTATACAGCCGCCAGACCGGTTTCTCTCTAATGTAAGTTAAATGAAACAGATTACTGAAACTCTTGGGGTCTCTCGTGAGCTTTTGTCTCAGCAAGAGAGGGTCCTGGCATTCCTGTTCTTGAGTCTCAGTGTTTGAATAAGTTATCACTCTCAGTTTCAATACAGGTTTCCTAAACCTGTATACGAGTTTGCTCCACCTCTATGTAAATCCCTCCCCCTGAATGTATAAATTGCAATGTAAAAGTTCCCTTAGTCAGACAAGATTGAGATGCTACAGCGACGCAATAAAGAACTTCTGCTTGAAAGATACCTCAACGTCTCCTGGTCTGCGCTTCTGACTTTTCTACACTTTAGAAGGAAATAGTTCACAACAGATGGTGCCGTGACCCGGATAGAAGCAACTCACTTGAATCCAGACTGAAACTTCAATCTCAAAAAAGATCTCAACAAAGAATGAACATTTCTGACTGAGTTCCAGACTGAATCTTTCCGTACAACCAAACGATTTGGTGAGTTTCACTCTATTCAAAGAACCACTGAAGACCAGTACAAATTTGCTATGCCTCTGCGCCGTCAGAGAAGAGTTAACAGACAGCTGTTGAGTTTGGTTAACTAAGTTTATCCTCTAAAGTTTTCTGTTAGAGATTAAAAGTAATCCTCTGCCCAAACAGGGAAGATTTTAGCATTCAAGTTAAAATATTGTTATCCTCTGTGCAGGCAGAGAAGGAGTAGTCTTACAGGCTAGTTGTTTTGGTTACCCTCTGTTTCAGGCAGGGAAGAATAGCATCATGTGCTAATGGTTTGGTTGTCCCCTGTTCAAGCAGGGAAGATTAGCGTAAAGTGCTAGTGATTTGTGTTATCCTTTGCTCTGTCAAGGAAGGTTAACAATAGTTGATCTGTGTTAACAAGTGTAACCCTCTGTTGATCAGAGAAGTTTTAGTGTTTGTTTGTGTGGTAACAAAGAAACTCACAAAATGGTTAGAAGGAATGCTAGGCTAGTTCCATCAACTGAGAAAGTGGACTAGCTAGCCCTTTATGGACTGACAGTGAGTTTAAGCCATTGTTAGGAGAGCACATGGACTCCATAGTGACTGAGTCAGTAAGATTGAATTTGACAAAGAAATTTGGTATTCACCCAGAAAAAGTATGGTCTATTGAAGAATGCAAGAAGGTGTTAGGTGCATGTATCAGGAAGAGAAACATAAAAGGCATTATTTTCTGTCACATGGAATTTAGCCTATCCATTTCACAAGAACAAGCTAGGTGTATAGCTCAATTAAAAGAACAGAACAAATTTTGCACACTAAGGTGGGCCATAACAAGGCCTCAACCAAATGTGACTCAGAAGACCAACAGTCAGATGAAACTTATCCTGACTTACAAGCGTTCTTTGAAACAGATGTAGACATCCAATCAGTAACTGATAAGCGTGTAAATTCAGTCAATGTGTGTGGTGCTAGGAAAAGATCGCAGGGAATCGAGGAGACGGAAAGTGTTCCTCCCAACCCTTCTGTTGTCCAAATCCAAACTGTTGCCAAAGCGCTAGGACCTAGAGATATAGAGCGACTATCACAGAGCTTACCCTCAGCACGCACAAAATTTTCTGAATTTAGAAGAGCATTGATCAGCAAAATGCGTCTCTACGACATGTGCTTGGCAGAAGTCACACAGCTAATGTCACAAATTCTAACTGAATCTGAGTTCAACAGTTTTGAGTCGGCTGTTACATCTGAACTGCAACATGCCAGAAAAGATGAATTGAGAGAGGGAGTTCTGAGAGTGTTAAAGAACATTGTTGGACCAAAAATGGACTGGTCAAAGATCACTAGTTGTGTACAAAAGAAGGATGAAACTGTGAGTGAGTACACAAAAAGGTTTTGTCAGTCAGTGGCCGCACACAGTGGGATAGCTGACACTTCAGAGAAGGTGCTAGATGATAATGGTCCACTAGTTCGCACATGGTTTGATGGCCTTTTGTCAGAGCATAGAAAAGCATTGCCTTTCTTAGAAGTCACATGGCCCACTAGTACCCTGCAAAGTAACCTAGACAGGTTAGCTACATGGGAAAGAGACTCTGATGTTAAGACAAGCGTAAACATTGCAGCAGCATCCATTAAGGTCAACACAGAGAACCAACAGAAACCTAAATGTCCTGAGTTGTTATTACTGTGGTAAGCATGGACACTGGAGAAAAGAGTGTAGGAAAAGCAAAAAGAACTTTAGAGAAGTTAACAATGTTGCTCAGCTCCTACTCAGTCTGCTTGCTACTCTGAAGCCGCCCCTCCCCACGTCATTAAACTGGTGGGGCAGCGTGTTGAGGTGTTAACCATTTGGGCTGTGAGTGCTTAATTTCCCCAGTAACTTACAACAGAGATGAAAGACTTATTTTAGTTTAATAGAACAGAAGGAAAGTGACTGTCTCAGCTTTCATTTGGGGGAACACTGGTTAAGTAGACTCACAGCCTTAAATGTTATGCTACAGCACAGCCCCCTCATCAGTAATGAGTTAGGTCAGGCTGTAAACTTAAAATGCCCTCATGTAGTGTCCGCACTAATGAATCAAGCAAAAGTCACTTCTATCACCTCCTCCCATTGGGGAAATTGGTTAGCAACTCTCACAGCCCCGAACATTGTTTTACAGCGTGCAGCTGTGACAAACCCATCCTCATGTATGATGTCTGCTATAACTGAAGTTTTGTTAGAGGATGAAGGAGAAATGACTCACGATTGTGTTACGCGTACATATACCCCTACGAGTGAAGTAAAAGAAACTCCCATAGAGAATTCAGAATTTGAGTTGTTTGTTGACGGTTCAGCTCAAGTCATTGAAGGTAACAGATGAGCTGGTTATGCAGTAACGTCCACCACTGAAGTGGTTGCTTCAGGTCGTCTTCCAGATCACTTTTCAGCTCAAGCTGCAGAACTAGTAGCCTTAACAAGAGCATGCACGCTAGCTTCAGGATCAGTTGCTAACATTTACACAGATTCCAGATATGCTTTTGGGGTAATTCATGATTTTGGTGTCATTTGGCAAACCAGACAGTTTCTAACTTCTGCTGGATCCCCCATTAAGCATGCTGAATTAGTGAAAGATCTAATGTTTTCCATGAAACTTCCAAAGAAATTAGCAGTGATCAAAGTGAAAGCACATCTCACAACTAATACTACGGAAGCTAAAGCTAATGCTCTTGCTGATATAGCGGCTAAACAGGCTTGTTTCTATGCAACTGTAGAAGTGTGTTCAGGTAGTGCAGCACAGAAGACAATTATGCCTCCTGAATCAATAATTGATCTGTACAAAGACGTTCCTCTGTATGAAGCATGGACATGGTTAGACAAAGGAGCCACAGTGGATTCATCCGGTTGCTGGACCAAAGGGAGAAAGTATGTCGCTCCCGAATCACTGCTGCCATATTTGGCTCAACAAATACACAATTTGGGTCACAGTGGTCCAGCAACGATGAATCACAGATTCTCAAATCAATGGTGGAATCCAAAATTCAGAAATGTAGCCACTGAAACAGCCAAGAGGTGTGTTACATGTCAGAAAAATAATGATGTACCAGCAGCCATTACACCAGCAGCACATACCCCAGCTCCACATATCATTGTCTCGTTATAAGGGAAAAACTGATGTTTTGGTAGTAATAGACAAATTCTCAAGATGGGTAGAAGCTTATCGAACAGGGCATGCTACAGCTGCACATACTGCTAAATGTCTTGTCAATGATTTCATTCCCAGATGGGGATTACCTGATTGCATTGACTCAGATCAAGGTACACACTTCACAGGACAGGTAGTCAAGGAAGTGTCTAGAATGTTGCAGATTAAGTGGAACCTTCACTGTCCATATAGACCACAAGCATCAGGACAATTTGAAAGGTCGAACAGAACAATCAAAACCAGGCTAAGCAAAATGCTTCAGGAAGGAATGCCATGGGTCGAAGCGCTGCCAGCAGTATTGTGTAGTATGAGAGTGTCACCTAACAGATCAGTAGGACTGAGCCCTCATGAGATTATTACTGGACGCCCAATGCAGATGCCAGGTGTGATTGATCTTAGAAATGCTGATGTACACATTGCCTCAGATGCCCTGATCACTTACTGTGAAAACCTCACAAAGGCAGTACAAAGTGCCAAAGAAAGAGTTGAATCGTGTTGGCAGACTCCACCAGAAGGTGGACACACAAGCATCACAGGTCAATGGGTCATGATTAAGTCATTTAGAAACAAGCCATTAGAGCCTAAGTGGCACGGACCACATCAAGTAATGTTGATTACAGCAGCTGCAGCATTGTGTCAAGGAAGGAAAACCTGGACTCATGTGTCACACTGTAAAGTTCTTCCCCCACCTACAGGGATAGGATAGGACATGAGACAGTGAGGAGCCCAGGGAAGATCCGATTGCAATATGCGCCGGTGGCCAACCCCTGCGGTGAAGACTCCCTCATAGGCCTTCCCCCTCCATGGTCCATCATTACCTCACTGTCTCTTTAGGTGTCACAGGAAGAGAAATAGGGAAAGAGGGAACAACAATAGCAGACTCAGAAAAGGATACAAACAAATACTGCGACAACCCTAGTGTTTGAAGAAAAAACTGCTCTCTGTTTTTGTTTTCTTTCTTCCTCTGTGCAGATACCACTTGATGGCTATCCCGAGACCCATACGCACCAACCTCCTCACCTGCGTATGAAGACACCACTTCCAGAAAACAACTATACTCACTGCTGAGCCAACTATCACAAAGGAAAAGAAAAGAAAAGAAAAAAAATACACAACGCAGAGACCTATATACGGAATCTTCAGTCATCCATCAACATGATCAAGATTGTCATACTACTAACCATCCTGGACATCGCACAAAGTGTGGACTCAAGAAACAACATATTCTTAGAAGTGATGAATATGTCAAGAAATGCCTTGTTTGCGGGAAAGAACGTTTGCATGCCACACGCACCTTCAGTAGGAGCAGGAATCCCATGGGTGGCCCACCCTATCTCCAAATGTGACACGTGTACCTTATTCAATCATTATACCAGTGGATTATACAACAAGGACACATGTCACAACGTAACAATTCCTCCAGCTTCTTCGTGCTGCATTCCAGGACTATCATCCTGCAACTTTACTTAACTTCAGCTACTCTCATCATGACAGATCTGCTTCTGCCAATGATGTTCCATTGGTGCATGGGAAATTATGCTCCAGTATCGACTCCACTGGGTGAAATTCCTCGTGAACGTTGCAGCTTTGAAAGAGGAGAAGAATCCCATGTGTACGTTACTACAACAGAGAAGAAAGAGGAAAAGGACTTAACAGAGTGTCTCTCCAGGAACCCATCCCTACCAATTTTTTTTTGCAATAAATCAGCTGTGTATGATCCCTCCACCAACTGACACTTTTTGGTTATGTGGAACTTCTGTCTACACTACAGCATCCTCCCCAGCCAATTCAACGGAAGGTGCACCCTGGTTTATGTTCTACCAGCTATCAGAGAAAATACACACTCCACCCCAAGCTCCCCACAGCTACAAAATTCAACTCCTACCACAAACAAAGAAGATGGCTGCATTCCCGGACTCACTTGTGCACAAACATGGTGCTCAGGAACTCTTGGAGCATTAATCCCGTTTTATGGTGTCATGCAGGCCCTGGATCAAGTCAGAAGCCAGAAGCAATGATACGGCTTTGGCCCCGGGTAACATCACGAACACTCTCGCTTCGCACAACATAATGATCTTACAGAACAGAGTGGGCTTGGATTACATTCTTGCAACACAAGGAGGAGCCTGCACCATTATCGGTCCAGAATGCTGCACCGGGTTAATGGACCCCACAGAAAACTTGACCAAAATCCAACAAGACATTCTTGATCTTTCAACTAAATTACACGAGATGACTGAAAATAATTCTTCATGGTTCGGTAACTTGATTGGTAAACCCTGGCGGTGGATAAGTTATCACTCTCAAGTTGAATAAGTTATCACTCTCAGTTTCAATACAGGTTTCCTAAACCTGTATACGAGTTTGCTCCACCTCTATGTAAATCCCTCCCCCTGAATGTATAAATTGCAATGTAAAAATTCCCTTAGTCAGACGAGATTGAGATGCTACATTGATACGTGCGTCACGTTTAGTAGATAAAACACTTCCGCAAAGCATACAACTGTGCATCCTCGCTCATAGCTCCCCTGGAAGCCTCCTCACTCCTCGATCCTTGACTCCTCGCAGTGCAATTAGAGAATTGAGATGTCCTTCAAGATGGCTGAGCTCGATTGGTTTCCGGGTCATAGGATGGAGGACGGAGGATCGAGGAGACGAGGAGGGATATTGAGAAGCACCCCTGGATGTGGTTTTGGTGTACTCAGTTCTGCTCCTGTGGTTCCTGCTCTTTGTGCTTGGATTGTTGTTTGTCTAATAAACTGCATTTGGATCTTACCCTCCCTCGTCTCTGAGTTCTCACCAGCGTTACATGTATAAAAACTTTACTTTTTGGTTAAATTGTTTTCTGTTTTCATATTTCTTTTCAGGAGTTGCCACCTTATAAAGAGACAGTCGAGGTCACCTTCAAGACAGGTTTGTGTTTTTTAGCAATGAAATTGCCAACGTATATTAATATATTTATTAATGCATAATGATTACTTATTAATTCCCCTTGTACAGGCCACTTCAGCACTGGATCTGATAGAAACTTTGCATTATTAGAGGATGTTTTCTGCAAGTTTCCTCATACAGCTGTGAACATTGAAGTGAAAGAAAATAACACCATGATGATTGAGAAGGCAAGAGCACCGGGGTCATCATTATCGACTTGGATTTCAATACCCGAGTCACATTTTGGCCCCTAATATTTTTTCTTCCAAATTTTTCAACCCTATTTAACTGCATTTACTAAGCCTCCCTATTTTCTTTTTTCCACAATAACATTAGGTTTTATACACTTTCTCTTTTAGATTTCTGATCTTGTGAAAAAATACAACAGAGAAGGCATCTCAGTGTGGGCCTCTGTTGACTCCTCCATCATGAGAAATTGTCGCAAAACAGTGCGTGTGCATTTATGACTCTACCTGTTTAGTTTCAGTAATAAATAGTCTACATACTTTTCTCTTCCCTACATCTTTGTCTCCTCTTTTGTCAATGGCAGAACTCCTCTATGCCCTATATGTTCACTGTAAATCGAGGTCTTCTGCTGCTCCTGCTGTACTACACTGGTCTTCTGCCATTTGTTCCCCTCGAAGAAAGTTTCCTGCAGTTCTACTTGCCACAAATCTTCAACCGGTCTGTATACACTAACAATTTCCATACTATGTTGTGTGCTTGGTAATCACACAGATGCATATTCACTGAGCTCTTTCCTACAGACAATATATACCTGATATGTGGATTTTGAGAAGCAGTCTGGTAATCTTTTTAATTGAAAGGTAACATCTTAGTAGTGGTGTCAAAATAAACCTACAAATTTAATTTGGTTTGAAATGGTTTTCTGTGCTCTACATATATATATATATATATATATTTTTTTTTTTTTTTTTTTGTGTGTGTGTGTGTGTGGCAGACTGACATTGAGAAAAGGGATGTTCAAGCACCTCAGAGACCGAGGAATTCAGGTTTGTGGCCATGCTATATCATGTCCTGTTTTGCAATATTAAGAAACTGCATAGTGTATTGAGTAACTTGTGTTTTCGGTGAGAAACTGTCTGGTTGCATAAACTGCTTAGACTAGTCTTACAAGCTCGTCATCATTTTTTTTTTTTAAATGTAGGATTTGTCATAACTTTTTTGTGTGTGTCTGTCAGTTACATGGAAAAAGTAGCCTACACTGGTCTAATTTGAATCCAAAAAGTAAAACTAAACACTGTCTTAACAGTGGCTGTGTTTACGCAATTTGCCACTGGTCTCAAATTGTAAGTACCTACATGCTTCAAAATTAAAAAACAGCATGTTTTTCTTTGTTTCTCTTTAGATTCATCTCTTTGTTTGCAATGCGGAACAGGATATTGAGGCTGCATTTGCCGCAGGAGCAACTGGAGTCATGTCTGATTATCCCACCCTGTTATCAAACTATGTTAGAAGGTGCAAACAAGCCACATGATCAAATGCACAGAGTGTACCTTTGTCTAGTCAAACACTGTACAAATGCAGTTTGCCAGCCAAGTTTATTTTAATGCCACTATTACATAATCAACACTTGCCATAAAGTACAGTGTACTGATGAAACTTGGTTTATGGAATCTTTTTTGGGACAATTTGTATGACTATGAATACAAAATAAATGGAACTCATATATTCTACAGTTGAACTGTTTAAGGGTGTTTTCTTTGCTCCTATCCACCATGTCCATTATGGTTTTCAGTCAGTGTCAGTTTAGCGCCTCCCTGCCCATGTTTGCAAACAAACGTTATTCGACTTTTGTGAGAGACCGTGCAAAGTCCATCCAGCTGTGACCAACATAGAATCAGTCGACATCAAAGGCTGCCCTGTCCTTTATCAAATGTAAAATCTTATTTACATCCAAAAAAACATTCGTTTTAAGAGAAACATTCTATGTCATACAAAACGTCGGCCGAGGTTCATGTATGTTTTTTTTTTAATTGTCTACGTGACTCATTAATTATCGAACAACCAGGGGACACAGAAATCGCCACTTCCAAAAAAGCAATAAGATAAAGATAACCAAAACACGAGGGCTTTGTTGTTTTGACTGTTCAGGTGACTTCAAACGCACGGTAAGAGCGCATCTGATTGGCTGACCTATATTCAGGAAGCCTCTTTCTGGATTTTGATTGGTCGACAGCGGTTTGTTTTGCGCCATATGACGTGTAAGGCACTTCCTCAAAAATACAGTAAACACATCTACGGATTATATTCGGCTGCGACATATTCTGCACGGTGGCTTGTTTGAGTTTTGGAAATTACGAGGCTTTCAGTTAATACCACACGGTTTGCCCATTAGAGCAGGTCGACAGGAGGGACACAAAGGAGGGAATTGTAGGATAAGCGCAGCGTGCCGCACGGTTGTTTGGTTGAGAGCGCTCAAAGTGAGCTCAGTGAATGCTCAGGCTTCATGTCGTTGAGTTGAGCACGCTTCTCTTCTGGTGACAATACTGCGAACAGTGTTTGTCTTGAAGAAATCATTCATATATAGGTGGGTCCCTTTTTATTGTTGCGTAGCATTTCAAATGGAGCGACCATGTTAGAAAGGTTCTAATGTAAAACGGCTCCACTCAGGTTGAGAACCTGAATAATATTCTGAAATTACGAAGCGACTGCTATATTAACTTACTTGAATATGTTTATGAGGTTAGTTTGAAACGTTAATTTAGCGGGCATCTAGCCGCGCGAGTTAGTGAGATTTTCCAGTAGTGATTGAAAGTCCGAATTAATTCCATGTTTCGGTTCTTTCGAACAGGTCGTTTCAAAAAACGATTCGGTTCTTTTAAGTGTGTCGTTATTGCGTAATAGAGTTGTCCCCCATCCCGACTCGTCTTTCCCCAGTTTATTTTAAATTTGGCCTTTATATGATGTTATTTTAATTTCGTGTCTTTGGATTTTTATTTTATTTTTTTGCAGTGGTGATTCATCTAATCAAATGTTATTTTGTTATTAATTTACATTTACAATTTGAATGGTAATTTTAAATTTAAGTAAGAGTTCAATTTGAATTTGCGTTTAAATAAGAGTTTGGGCACGTTTTAGTATAATGCTATTATTGATCGACAGAAAGTGAAGTAAATTAGTTTACAGCAAGCTTTATTTGTAATATTGTTGTGATTTGCAAAATTACTTTTTGCCCCATCAGTCAAATTCTGGGCTCACTGCAAATTCACTGAATATTAACATATTTTCTGTTTATTTCGAATTGGTTTTATACACCGGTTCAACCAAATCGTTGAGCACCCGACTCATATGAATGATTCGTTCACGACTCGTGCATCGTTATTTTCCAGCTGCATTGTGGGCCAAGCTGTAGCACTAAAGTCCATAAAAACCGAAACTAAAATCGTAAGCATGTCTGTGGAGATTTAGTAACTTTGTAAAGATCTTATAACACAAAATTGTATCTAAACCTGTATTATTACTGCATGCCATAGTTATCCATTGCCTCTCACTCCTGTTTACCCTCGTGCCTGGCGGGCCATATATGGGGTAACTACAGTGTGGGCAGCCAAGCAAAGTAGGTCATGGGGATGTTTCCTTTTTCCTGGTATATCTCTGAATAAGGATATGAGATGATATTAAAATGCTTTTCAATTGTCTAAACAAAAAATTGCTGTAAATGTCACATCCAGCATGCATAAAAAATCAATCTCAAAGCATTTAGTCTGCTTTGATGTTCACAACATTACTGGTTTATGTCAATGCCATGCTTCCTAACTACGCAAGGCTATTTGGCAACCTCGCCATGAAATGGTTTGGCAGTCAAAGCTGTTTTGTAGCATTTGCCTTCGAGTTTTCATGGTTGGATTCAGATGGGAATGGGCAGCAGGATCCTTGCAGGTATGATCTGATCTGACCTTGTTTTTGTCTGTTCTTCAAAGACATGGTGAAGCAGACCAAGGCCAAAACTTTCCAGGCCTATCTGGACTACTGTCACCGTCGCTACAGCTGCGTCCACTGCCGTGCACACCTGGCTAACCACGATGACCTCATTTCAAAGGTGAGAGTTACTTTGTGTGACTTTTGTGGCACATTTACAGCTAGATTTGTGAATTGTGATGCTGTTTTGCGTTAGACTCGCATGTTTGTGTATTTTCAGTCATTTCAAGGCAGTCAAGGACGTGCCTACCTGTTCAATTCTGTGTGAGTATCACTTCTGGAGAAAAGACAATCTCAGAAATTAGATCACATCTTGAAAGAGGAAATATTTTGTTTAACTGCCATTTTGTGATTTCAGGGTGAACGTGGGTTGTGGTCCAGCAGAGGAAAGGCTGCTGCTGACCGGTCTTCATGCTGTGGCTGATATTTACTGTGAGAATTGCCATACCACACTGGGCTGGAAATATGTAAGTATGTTCTATGTTTTAGAGAAAATGAAGTAGGATACATGCCTAAATTACTAATTAATAACCCTACAGTCTGATCACAATTTCTGTTTTGTGCTCTTTCTCCCTTCCTCTACAGGAGCAGGCATTTGAGTTAAGTCAGAAGTACAAGGAGGGGAAGTTTATTATTGAATTATCTCACATGATTAAGGATAATGGCTGGGACTGAAGCCTTCAGCCTTTGCTTTAACTTGCTGTCACCACTTGCAATGGCATGAGATATGCTTTCTTTTATATATATCTTGGGTGATTTGATTTGTGTGTGTGTGTGTGTGTTTTATGTGTTTGGAAGTGTGCTTGTGTGCAAGGCAGGCTTAGGAGAAACTGTGCTAAAATTCGTAATCAACCACTTAAATTCAGTTTTAAAAATTTCTTGATTTTTGTTGGGATTTTGACATAAGCCCTCAAATTCTCCCTATTAAGTGCAATTCATGAGGTTTAAGCAAAGTGTGATCAAAATGCCATGATCCAATGACTTTTTATTCAATTAATTTTTACTTTAAAGAACGAGGTCTTTGTGAACGAGGTAGTGTGAGTGAAATTATTTTACTGTGTGTGTGTGTGTGTGTGTGTGTGTGTGTGTGTGTGCGCGTGTGGCTTAGAGAGGATTATGTGCAATATGCGTCTGTGAGAGTTTGGATAAAGGATGATTCATGCCTCCAAATTCAGTCATTTCGGTTGAATTCATCTTTTAATTTACCAAGTCACTGAGGAATCCCAACAAATGAACATCTGCTCATAAGTGTGTTTGTGTGAGCGAGCTTCAGGCTTATTGGCTGTAGAATAGAGATTGTCCACAGTTGACTGATATTCTTAAGACACTTCACTTACAGCTTATAAGATGTAATTCATCTTTGTTCATCTTGTTTCGTGCATTTTTGTCAATGAGAATTTTGTAAGTATAATCTAACATTTGAGGAGCATGTACAGAGACATTGATCTGATCATGCTAGAGCAGACATGCCATGTAAATGTGTTTATGATTGTGTAGCAAAGTATTTCTTTGAATGCTAAACCATTAATGTATATTATATTAACCTGAATTCTTTACATTAAAGTATGGGGTATAAATGAAAACCTTTGTCGTGTTTTTTAAACTTTATTTTTCACCTCCATTGAAATTAGGTTAGGAGATTTTATAATTTTTAACATTACAGGGCATTAAAAGTAGTGTGCAGTGATCACAAGTATGATGGATAACATTTTTACTCGCATATTTACACACAGATATATAAAAATAAAATAAATAAAAATATATATATATATGTATGTGTGTGTGTGTATATATGATTAACATGGTACCGTCATACAACAGTTGTAATAAAATTAGTTTCTCAAATTATTAAAATGGTATTCTTCACAAGCTTCTTAAGTAGAAAGGGCACAACTCCTAAATGATTATTCGTTACATGATGGTCTACAGACTACGTGATTTATAAATAGTCTAGGGCGGAAACAAGAAATCGCCTTTGCTATCAGAAACAGCGCGAGCGAAACGGAATAAAGACTACAACCCCCATAATGCTCTGCGAAAAACTGTGAGTCGCGGTGACGTGGCCACAGTTACCCAGCAGACCGGGGCGATTTGAACTTCATTTGGATGTGAGTAAAAGTCTATGTTGTTTCTTAAATTTCATACAATTTTACCAGTCAAGTTTACTTTGTAAACGCTAAAACACGCTGCTTTATTACAGCCCATAATTTTACATCACTATGTCCGGGAAAATCAAAAGCAGGAGTGCTGCAAATGCCGACTCCATATCTGGCAGTGTGTCCTGCGACGAGCGCATCTTACGGGACTGCCATCAGATGTACATCGAACCGGATAGCGGTTAGAGAGAAAAAAATCCCTTTTTAAACGACTACATTCTCATTCATTTATTTGGTTTAGTAAGGTATTAAGAAATTAGATCTGTCTCCATGCGTGGATGAGAGGTGCTAACGGTAGCTGGATAGCTAAAACGCCTGTTGGTTTTACATTTATTCACTTTAGAGTGCCAAAAGCATTTCACCTGTTTGCATTCATTACCCTGTGTAATCCAATAAAGTTTTTGTCTGACATTGAAGGTTAGTTTACCCAAAAATGAAATTGTCACTTACTCAGTCTCTGACCCTGAATTAAAAATAAATTACACTTTCTTTTCCAGTCCAGTTTGTCTAACCACTAATTCCCTTGTCCTGTAGGACTCATAACAATCGCTCAAACTGTTGGGGTGACCTTGCTGCCTCCCCGAAAAAAGATAACTGTGATGTTGATGGGGAACCACTCAGCTGGAAAGAGCAGCTTTATCAATTGGTAGGCTAATATACATGCATTACAATCATGTACTCAGATTAGTGTGTGTGAGAGACTGAGAAAGCCTCACAAGCAGTAACCCATGTTTTAATTACTTTTGCAGGTATGTGGAGGAGCATATACAAAGGACAGGGGTCGCTATAGAGACACAGGGCTTCAGCTTTGTTACCAGTGGGCGAAAGAGGGAGTCGCTCACTGTAAGTTTGATCCTCATACATTTTTCATGAAAGTTTTGTGTGACGTGGTTTGGGCATTAAAATGGCACCATTGATATAAACATATTTTACCTTTTATTGCATAACAACTGTTGTTTGGTTTTAGGGAAATGCAACACTCCATCTCTATCCGCACTTCAAACCACTGCAAGACTTTAAAGGTTTGTTATTGAATTTTGGAAAGTGCATTAAAAGCAGGGCTACACACTTTTAGGTTTTCATTGCAAATGTGCATGAATTTGTGTCTGAAATGCAACTTTCTCTCAATTTCAGGGGTGTCAGAATACCTCGGCACTGAGATTTGCACTTCACGACAGAAACGTTTCAGCTTGGTGACGTTTGTTGATAGTCCTGGTCTGGTGGATGGAGATATGAAGTACCCCTTTGATGTGGACCAAGCTATTCTGTGGCTCGGTGTGTGTTTGTCTTTAGTTGTTTGTGTGTTTAGGAGTTGACATTGTTTTAATGTTTAAGGTTAATGCATGTCTATATGTTTAGCATTCTAAATGTACGTTTATGATCCTAATATATATCTGTATTACGATTCTACCTGTCTACATCAGGTGAGCTCTGTGACCTGATCCTGGTATTCTTTGATCCAATGGGACAGGCTTTATGCAAGCGCACACTCAGCATTGTAGAGAAACTGAATGAGAAGCAAGGGGACCGTCTCCGTTTTTATCTCAGTAAAGCTGATGAGGCTGGAGGAGAGTCTGATCGACAAGTAAACTGCTCTTATACACGCTCATCTTCACTGTTATGCTTTATTTTGCATGTACACTACCGTTCAAAGCCATTCTCTTCTGCTCAGCAATGCTATTTTTATTTGAATGTATTTTGAAAAATTAATATATTTTAAACATATACAATTTATTCCTGTGGCGGCAAAGCTAAAAATCTAGATTCTAGTCTAGACACTGAATAAAGAGTGTTTATTTGAAATAGAAATCTTTTGTAGAATTATAAATGTCTTTCCTATCATTTCCATCAATTTAAAAGGTCCTTACTATATAAGCTAATGTCTTTTTTTTTTTCTTTTTTTTTATTCTTACTGACACCAAACTTTTAAAAGGTAGTGACTGTTTTAAGGAAAATAGTTTTTGTTTGACTGCTTGATAATGGCACATTGATGGCTGTTATTGGTTGTTTCAGAGAGTTATGATGCAGATTGTGCAGGAGCTTTGCAAGCGTCCAGGACTTAACAAGTGTGGCTTTGACATGCCCACCATCTACGTTCCCAACCCTAACAAGGTATCATAAATCTTTCAGCTCCTCGCCATTTTATGCGACAACCGCTTATTTTGTAATATTAATGGATCTTTCCTCACTGTCTCCATCATCAGCCCAGCCGATGTGTCAATCAGATTGAGGAGGCGTGTCGGACTATAGAAAAGACCATTAATCAGACTGTGCAGAACACGCTTAACTCATTGGAGAAGGACTGTAACCTCATCACTGAGGCCATCACTGAGACACTTGATAATGACAGGTAGTGCATTCTTAGATGGGCATTTGCCTATACAATTTGTATGGATATAATGTTCATCAGATTGCAAATGTCTAATATTACAGTTGCAATTGTGTGTTTTTCTCCCAATAGGCAGTGCAGTATAGAGAACCGTCGAGCACGTTTTAAGGGTTGTTTGTTGGGCATGCTGGGTTTCACTGTACCCCTGCTGCTGCTCGTCGCCCTGGTGCTTGGCAGCCTCTCCAGAGAAGTACTGGAGCTCATGCTGGGTGATAAAGGCACAGAGGCACTCTCACTATATGTGGTTAGTATGTATATGCATTCATGTGTATGTGTGTTTGTGATTCTCTGTAGATACTGATGTAAGTGTGGGATTGTGTGTTCAGGCTCCTGCAGTGAAGGTGTTTGAGTCCCTGTCAGTGGAAGTGCAGCTGTACAGTTGTGCTGGACTGGTTCTGTTGTCCTTCATCTTTCTCCTCCTTGCACGCTTCTCTTTCAGGTAAAAAAAAAAACAGATTATAAACTTAAGCCCTATTCGGATGGTATTTTTTTTTATGTGAATATCTGTAAAAATAAATTGGCATGGCACCCCAGTGATAAAACTTATGCATTCGGATGGCGATTTATTCACGGTGGAGGAGCGAGTTTTGTGATACTATGAACCTGGGAATCTGCTGCTCACATGGTCAGTCACATGATTGTCTGCTGTAAATAGAATGCCATTTGTTTTGAATAATATTAATAAATTCAGATTTAATGTAATAATAGGAAAATAATACTCTATTAAATCTCCTGTTTAAAAATAGGAAGATAGACACGCGATAGCTGAAATGGTTCTGTCTTGAATTTTTATCTCAAAATGATGGCTGTAATTTTAAAAATATGGAAACTAGTGGAAATAAGTTAAAGGTGCTCTAAGCGATGTCACGCGTTTTTTAGGCCTAAACATTTTTTGTCACATACAGCAAACATCTCCTCACTATCCGCTAGCTGCCTGTCCCCTGAACACACTGTAAAAAATGCGGTATCTAAACAGCCCAGGCTCCACAAACAGCAACAAAAACAAACTGGGGCAACCCGCTCCACGAAACAAAACAAACAGTGTTCAAACAGCGCAAGGTCTTTAGCTCGCTTACCGCTCTGCCGTCGTGCGCGGTTAGGAGCTCAACATCTGTCTCGCATGCACGCTCGCCAGATTACAGGATATTTTAACTAATTTGCGCTAAATCCAGTCGATCACGAGTGGCTCAACAGGTAGATCTATAGATAAACTCATCTTTCTGGCATTTGACCGACCGGGTTGACACTTCAGCGTGAGAAATCGGGGTTGTGGTGTGAGAGCGTGAGAATTGGCTCTCACGCTGAATGTGTGAGAGTTGGCAGCCCTGTAGGTTTCTAGCAGCTAGGTATCGATCTCTATTGTAAATAATCAAGCAAACTCACAGTAGGGCGACAGTTTGTGTGAATGATTGTTTTCACCAACTATTTATTATGAAATTGAATGTTCATTCATAGCCTATTGATAACTTTGACTAAATTTGAAGCTAACGTTGCTTGCTATAATTGCGTCCTGGTATGAGAGCTAAAGTTATAACCTCAGGTGGCGAAACGTTTTATCGTGTTTTACTGGTAATGTTTCTCTCTTTTTTTGCATTATATGAAAGCATTTATCTAACTTGGCGACATTACACCTTGAAAGAAGTATCAGTAAAACTACAGGGGGAGGGGACGGGATGAGGAGGAGGGAAGGTCTAGCTAGCCTCCGTTTTGTTTGACAATACTTTGAACATCAACAAGAAGTGACGTCACCCAGCATCGCTTAGAGCACCTTTAATGCAGCCTCTTATTTACATGAGGTAAACCCAAAGCTGCTTGGTTATTTTTAATGTAATGTAATGTAATGGCCCATTTCAAATGTTTGTGCTTTTAAAAAAAAAAAAAGATCTTTCTCCTTTCACTGAGGTGGAGAGGTGATGAAATATTGTTCTTGTAAATAATTCCCAGCATTTTAGTAATGAAAGTGTACATATTAAGAATGCATACAAATTACAGTGAAGCGCAGCAGATATCGTACGGTGCTCCGCAGTGGTCAAAACAGATGTAAATGGTGAATTTTGACTAGATCTCCTCTTGTAAACTCGGATGTAGATTTGGATGGCAATTCAATTACCACATGACCTTGGTGTTTGCCAAAAAACAGTAGGTAATTCGGCCTGGGATTTTTACGTGGGTGGTGGGGGGAAAAACACTGACATTCTGGATTCGGACGGCAAAAATCACTGGCTAGCTCCTGTAAATGTTGAAAATACCTTATGTCCTCATGAGAAACAATTACTGCCCAAATAGGGCTTTATACATGCAGACTCTTGTAGTTTAAAGGGATAAATTGCAATTTATTCACCCTCATTAAGTTTGGCTTTTTCTGTGGTGCACATTGGTAAATATCTGGTAAATATATCCCTGAGTCAAGCTCCAAAAATTACAAAAAGCAGTTTTATTATTACTTAATTTTTTTTAGAGCTGCAGCAGAGGGAAAGATTAGTAAATCATTTTGTGAGCCTTGGAATATAGTGCAGAATTTGTATGGATTATTACATATAATAATAATAATAATAATAATAATAATATAACATTATTAAGACCTTCAGCAGAGTAGAAGTGTAGTAAATGTTTTTTATTTTTTTATTTTTTTATCAAATTTCCTCCTAGCTATTCATTTATATATTTATATATATATATATTAGGGGTGGAACACAGAAGTCACGGTTCGGTTCATACCTCGGTTCAGACATCACGGTTCGGTACGATTTCGGTACAATGGAGGGAAAAGGAAAACAAAAATGTAGAAGGCATTGTATTTTTTAAATAAGTTTTATTAATAAAGGCATAGAACCAGTTTATTTGTAGTGCACTGACAATAGTTTTATATAATAAGTTTATTAATAAAAAGACAAAAAGACCTTGCGATATGTTTGGTAATTGTACCTGAATTAATTTAAGATTATTTTGCTATATTTCAGATCAATATATTTGTTTTCCTTAATTTTAATTAACATGATTAATTGACAATGTAACATTATTCTCATCTGAATGATAAATAATGGATTTCTGTATAAAATAATACTAAAACGCATTCAATTTTCTTTTTTTAATCAATGTAGAATGTGTAAGATTAGTGCTCCGAGGACAAGAACAGACTGTTTTGAAATGGAGTTGGATAAATATATTTTGCTTTTATAACATTGTGATTTTGGTTGGGTGACAGTTGTAGTAGGTTACAGTTTTACAAGAGTTTACAGTGTGACAAAAGCACAATGTTGTTTTATTGCGAGTGTACACACAAATATAAGTAAACACTTTGCAGGTTTAATGATCTGTATGAACAAAATGATGGAGTATGTTTTATGTTTCCTCTGTTCGATCGCGCCTCTCTCACTCTCTCTCTCACTTACTCACTCACACACACACACTCTCTCTCTCTCTCTCTCTCTCTCTCTCTGTTCTTTTTCTCTTCATTTAGGACTAAACCAACACTCTCTGGGAAACAAAAGAGACAGCTTCAGGAAAAACTGGAGTATGTCCAGGAGGTGGTCAAGACCAAAAAGGTGAAGTGTGCATTTGTATTGTTGATGCATCTAAAGACGGCTACAGTGGTAACTGACTCATCTAATGATTTGCTTGTGTGTTTTTGCAGAAAAATCTTTATGAGGAGTACCTACGTCAAAGTGTGGGTGATCAGGACATGAACTGAGAGGGTTTCTACACTTCAAGGATCTGGATGGGAAGAACACGGTACCCAGCAGTACCACTAAACTGCATCTAATCATTCCTCTAATGTAGTTGACACGGATAAACTATTTTATGGGTGCTTAGTTACACATTACTGCTCCTGTAACCTCCGTCTTCCAGCATTAAATAATGATGGAGCTGTGGACCAATACTATGTTTTATTTTTTATCTCATTGCAATACAATAGTACTGTAAAGGTTAATTGAAGGGGCACATTATGAGATTGGACCTAATGCTCTAAAATATCTATTGTTGTGTATTAGCATTTTTAAAGTCATCCTCCTCTTCTCTGTCTTGTACCTAAAATACTCTGTATTGTATGGTAAATTACCACAATGACTGAAGAATAAGGAGCCCTTCATAATATATGGCATGAGATTCTAATGACTCCTGGTATTTATTCACATCATTGTCAATTTTAATAGAAATATTGAAGCTGGCTTTTGTATACCATGGTTTCCTACATTTTTATGTCAACTTATTGCGGTTGTGATAATAAAATATAATAAATGTATGTATGTGTATTGGTTTTAACTGGCATTCAGGTACTTTCAAAGCAAGGACTTGAAAAATTCCTAACTAGGTCAAAGTCAACATCCAAATCCTCACTGGAATCTGTTGCATTAGTGTATTTTGTGCATTACAGATGTAAAAAAAAAAAAAAAATTCCGATTCTTTATTTTGCTGTAATTTGTATATTTTAGATATGATGAAATCAAAATCTAATGTTAAAAAAAAAATCATGTGACCATTATTCCCCTGAGCCCAAATTGTTGGAGTGAAATTTCTTAGTCAGACCTTTACGAGTATTTAAATTTAAAGTATTTGATCATGGAAATTTCTATAGTGAATATCCAAATCACAACAGTTTGTGATTTATAAGTAATTACTATATTTTGGAAGTGATAACCATGATATAACCTGTAATCGACAACCGGCGGTGTCTACAAAAGGTGTTTTGTATTCTTTTTTCACTCGTTTTTGTCATAGAATTGACAAAACAATGCGTTTAAAAAAATAAACATTAAACGTCATGACTTTGCATATATTTTCAACGAAGACCTCATGGGATCTCTTGGATCGTCCACATCCTCTCTGGATCCGTCTCATAATCTAGTGAGATGCCTCCCTAGACAGCATCACAGGCGCGCGCTCTCAGTGTTCGGACGCCTATGAGGCCCAAAAGCGCGGTCTGTCTGTGTAGCTCAGCTCACTAGATTTAAACCAGTCTGCGCGTGTGTGTGTGTGTGTGTGTGGCTGGCTCTAGGGAGGATGATTAGGTAACATCCGCAGGATTGAACCGGGGAAAGTTGTTTCCTGAACTCTTGGTGCAGTTTGTTGAAGCCCGGCCCTGCTGCACTTCACACAGGAAAAGGAAGACGGATGCAGACGAAGGGAAAAATATCGAAACGAAACGAAAATATCGAGACAAATGACTTGAGACCATGGAAGTGTCGGACACACCAGCATCGCGCAGTGAGGAGAATGATGGTATGAACATATTAGTACATGTTAAATTACAGTGTGTCGATGTAAACATTTTTCTCAGTTACTCCGTGATTTTTGAAATTAACGTCTTCGTGTGCTATCGGAAATTTCCTACGTCCCACTTCTGATGTCGTCATTACGAGCTCATCGCATTCAATTTTCGATTTGAGAGGGGAAAACTAGTAACGTTAACTTAATTTATTTACGATAATTCCGATAGCACGGTAACGTTAGCATAAATCCGTAACTAATGACCATTTTGAACTCGACCTGCAAACAGATCCGATCATGTAGCTGACAAAGCTTAAATAAAGCATACAGACCTCATTATATTTTATATAGGTTTTACAAAAATTGTGGACCGTTTTCTATTTATAAGAATAATTGCAGAAAAGCGGTGCAGCATAAATCAACAGGTGTTTACGACTAGAGTCAATATAAGAATCTTTGCCATGTGTCAGGTTTAAATCTTGAATAGGCATTGGACAAATCAAATCAAGTAACGTTAACCTTAGGCTACTTTTAGGGTTAATCTGCTTTTGGCAAAATCCATCTTGTTAATGAAGTAGAGCTCTTTCATGTGTGTCACTTATCTGTCTCGCACCTGTTTTCATATTATGCACCTGTTTGAAACGATTCTTTAAAAAAGAGACGGAGAATAAGAAAGTGAACAAGGCTACTATTTAGAGGAGTTTCAGAAGTCCTGTATTTGTTTCCCTGCAGAACTACAGACGCAGCTAATCGAGTGCCGAGCTCAGCTGGAACACTGGCAGGGTGTGGCGAGGATCTGTGAGCTGAGCAAGCAGGAGGAGATGCAGGATCTGCAAAAACAATGCGACCAGGAGATTCAGTCCTTGCAGGAGGCTCTGAGAGGTGAAGAGTGAGAGGGAGGGAGGAATTGCATTAATATGGTCCACCTAAGGTGGAGGTAAAGCACAAGTATGTTTGGGGATTGTTGATTGGTTAAGTGGAGCTTCTGTATGTGTCAGAAATGCCACAGACTGGTTTTAAAGTCAGCATGAAATGGAAGTTGTGATAGTCTTTTCTACCCTATGGTGATGTGTATATATCCAAGTGAAGGTGCTTCTCAAACAAGAAAAAATGTAGGCCAGGACTTGATTTTGTCCATCAGGAATTGATTGGATCATTGGATCCTTGTGGTTTGCTTTTGCTGCGATCTCATGTGAGTGACAGGTTGTCCCTCCCTCACGCTAGCAAACATTGTTGAATGATTTGCAAATTAAAATTAACAGTTCTTATTTTTTTAGTGAACATTATAGTATTTATTATAAATGATTTATTGTTGCACACTTCATTATTAAAAAAAAAAAATGTGACCGTAAAATCTTTATCAAAGTAACTCTTGCAGCAACTGCTCTTCTCTGAAGATGTTTACTCACGTGAGGGCGGGACAACCTGTCACTCACGTGACATCCCAGCAATAGCAAACCACAATCATCCAATCAATTCGCTATGGACAAAATCAAGTCCTGCCCAAAAAAAATTCCTTGTTCGAGAAGGCTTTTTTTTTTTTATTCGGATTTACGTCATAGTAGGGAAGAAAACGGCTTCTCTGACGAGAAAAAATTTAGGTTTTGTCCATTGGGAATTGATTGTATCGTTTTTGTCATTTGTTAGTTGCTACAATCTCATGTGAGTGTCAAGATACTGGAAGAGAGGGGTTATTGCCATGCATCAAAGAAGAAATGTTGCGAGGGGGAGAAGGCACGTGAATTCTAAAGAAAAAAAAGATGATGTACTCAGATAAATAATTTATAATAAACTTAACAGTATACCTTAAAAACAATAAGAATTGACAGTTTTTGTTTTATGGTGTCTTTAAAGGAGTCTATAGAATTTCGAACTGTCTTCTGGTTTATAGTAATTCTTCATTGTGAGCCAGTGAATATAATTGAAAAGTGTCTTAAAGCTGCAGTAGGGAGTCTTGAGAAAACGTTGACTTAGCCTGAAAATTTGAACAAGCAAAACTTACAGGTCCCACCCCCTTGCTCTCTGCTGCGCTACAGCCCTCCCTCCACAGCTCGTCCTCCACAGCGGAGCCTGTCGTGAACGCGCAGGCTAGTAAACAGGGCCACCGATGACGGCGGATAAAAAGTTATATGGCACATTCACTAATAGGGACTAAACGTCAATAATATGCTTTACATTGACTATGGCCTGCCCATACTTTGACTACAAACTTGGTCCTCAAATCATTATGTATTTTCCAATAGCCTACATGTAACTTTATAACGTTGCACTATTTCTATAAGTTATAAATAGCTAGTAAGATAACGTTAATATAACGGTAACTAACGTTACAGTATGTAAGTAATTATTCTAGCGATATATAATGCTAGATAAGGTGTGCTAGTACATTATTTCAGCAACATGGCAAGCCAGTGATTTAGCAGGTTTCAATTGTTGCTTAGCAGAGTGCGTGACATTTTATCTACATGTTATGCGGCTAGAGTTTTGACACCGAGTCAATGGGCTCTGTGTAATTCTTTCTTTTTCGGTTGTTTATCGTCATCAGTCTTTTTCCTTTTACCTCTTTGTTTTATGACCAGGTGTCACTCGAGAATTGGCAGTTTAGGTTGTTTCTCCGTCATAAGCACAGCTGCAGCACGCCGGCAATCTTGAGTTTGAACGACGGCTCGCGCTCCGGCGCTCGCGCTGTGCAAGAGAGGGGTGTGATCAGCGCGTACACGAGCGTGACTGACACTGCTAAGACACTCCTCCTGGCTCTCATTGGTTGTTTCTGACCGGGAGCGTGTATTTCTTGCAAATGGCAATAGGACCACTGGGAGGAGCCAGAGAAGCTTGATTTTTACACAGATTATCTGTCTCATATTCTACTGTCAGGACATAATGACAGTTTTAGCAAATACATGTTTTCAAAAGTTACCTACTGGAGCTTTAAATCACACAGAGCTGATATAATACATCAAAAGACTTATATAGAATATCAAGTGCATGGATAACAAGCCCATTCACCACTAGTTGAGAGTGCAATATTATTGCTGTAATTAATAAAAAAATACATTTATTAAAAAAAATTACATACACAAGGGTAGTATAATAAAATACCTGACAAACAAATAAAATTACAACCGAATACATAAAAACACATGTAAATTATAAAATAAAAATTGGGTCACACTTTAGATTAGGGTACAATTCTCACTATTAACTAACTATTAACTATATGATTTTTGCCTCAAACTCCTAACTACTGCTTATTAGTTGTTAAGTTTAGGTATTGGGTAGGATTAAGGGATGTAGAATATTTTTAAGCAGAATAAAGCAGTCCTTTTATAAGTACTAATAAACAGTCCATATCCAAGTGATATGTATACTAATGAACAACTAGTTAATATTGATAATTGGACCCTAAACTAAAGTGTTACCAAAAATGTATATCAAAATATATATATATACAGTGGGGAGAACAAGTATTTGATACACTGCCGGTTTTGCAGGTTTTCCCACTTACAAAGCATGTAGAAGTCTGTAATTTTATCATAGGTACTCTTCAACTGTGAGTGGCAGAATCTAAAAAAAAAATCCAGAAAATCGCATTGTATGATTTTTAAGTAATTCATTTGCATTTTATTGCATGACAGTATGATATATCAGTAAAGCAGACCTTAATATTTCGTACAGAAACCTTTGTTTGCAATTACATTGTTTATACGTTTCCTGTAGTTCTTGACCAGGTTTGCACACACTGCAGGAAGGATTTTGGCCCACTCCTCCACACAGATCTTCTCTAGATCAGTCAGGTTTCTGGGCTGTCGCTGGGCAAAATGGACTTTCAGCTCCCTCCAAAGATTTTCTATTGGGTTCAGGTCTGTAGACTGGCTAGGCCACTCCAGGACCTTGAGATGCTTCTTACGGAGCCACTCCTTAGTTGCCCTGGCAGTGTGTTTCGGGTCATTGTCATGCTGGAAGACCCGGCCATGACCCATCTTCAATGCTCTTACTGAGGGAAGGAGGTTGTTGGCCATGATCTCGCGATACATGGCCCCATCCATCCTCCCCATTAATACGGTGCAGTCGTCCTGTCCCCTTTGCAAAAAAGCATCCCCAAAGAATGATGTTTCCACCTCCATGCTTCACGGTTGGGATGGTGTTCTTGGGGTTGTACTCATCCTTCTTCCTCCAAACACGGCTAGTGGAGTTTAGACCAAAAAGCTTTATTTTTGTCTCATCAGACCACATGACCTTCTCCCATTCCTCCTCTGGATCATCCAGATGGTCATTGGCAAACTTCAGACGGGCCTGGACATGCGCTGACTTGAGCAGGGGGACCTTGCGTGCGCTGCAGGATTTTAATCCATGACGGCGTAGTGTGTTACTAATGGACTGTGGTCCCAGCTCTCTTCAGGTCATTGACCAGGTCCTGCCGTGTAGTTCTGGCCTGATCCCTCGCCTTCCTCATGATCATTGATGCCCCACGAGGTGAGATCTTCCAGGGAGCCCCAGACCGAGGGAGATTGACCATCATCTTGAACTTCTTCCATTTTCTAATGGTTGCGCCAACTGTTGTTGCCTTCTCACCAAGCTGCTTGCCTATTGTCCTGTAGCCCATCCCAGCCTTGTGCAGGTCTACAATTTTATCTGATGTCCTTACACAGCTTTCTGGTCTTGGCCATTGTGGAGAGGTTGGAGTCTGTTTTATTGAGTGTGTGGACAGGTGTCTTTTGTACAGGTAACGGGTTCAAACAGGTGCAGTTAATACAGATGAGTGAAGAACAGGAGGGCTTCTTAAAGGGTTAGTTCACCCAAAAATGAAAATTCTGTCAGTAATTACTCACCCTCATGTTGTTCCAACCCCGTAAGACCTTCGTTCATCTTCGGAACACGCATTGAGATATTTTTGATGAAATCTGAGAGCTGAATCACTCCTCCATACTAGTCCATAGGCTTCTTCAGGGATTGAACTTGCCGGCCTCGAAAAGTTATTAAAGACATCGTTAAAATAGTCCAAGTGACTACAGTGGCTCAATCTTAAGTTTATCAAGCGACGAGAATACTTTTTGTGCGCAAAAAAAACAAAAATAACGACTTTATTTCAACTATTCATTTCCTTCTCTGTGGGCCTCGAGTCAGTTCACTAGTGTAATAGCGTACGCTTCTGTTGTTGTACGTGACACGCATCACGCACATGACCAGCGTCGGCCAATAGTGAGCCTACGTGTGACGTAGCTCTACGCAATTACACTAGTTTAACTGACTAGAGGCCCAAAGAGAAGGAAATGAATAGTTGAAATAAAGTCGTTATTTTTGTTTTTTTTGCGCACAAAAAGTATTCTCGTCGCTTGATAAACTTAAGATTGAGCCACTGTAGTCACTTGGACTATTTTAACGATGTCTTTAATAACTTTTCGAGGCCGGCAAGTTCAATCCCTGAAGAAGCCTATGGACTAGTATGGAGGAGTGATCCAGCTCTCAGATTTCATCAAAAATATCTTAATTCGTGTTCCGAAGATGAACGAAGGTCTTACGGGGTTGGAACAACATGAGGGTGAGTAATTACTGACAGAATTTTCGTTTTTGGGTGAACTAACCCTTTAAAGAGAAACTAACAGGTCTGTGAGAGCCGGAATTCTTACTGGTTGGTAGGTGATCAAATACTGTAATGCAATAAAATGCAAATTAATTACTTAAAAATCATACAATGTGATTTTCTGGATTTTTGTTTTAGATTCCGTCACTCACAGTTGAAGAGTACCTATGATAAAATGCTTTGTAAGTGGGAAAACCTGCAAAATCGGCATAGTATCAAATACTTGTTCTCCCCACTGTATATATATACCAAAATATGTAAATAAAAGAGGGTTCTTTGCTTAACTGTCTATGGAGTCCGCCAGTACAGTATCCAGAAAGGAAACCATACCTTATCAAAGGTCTTGAGAATCTGATTTTCTTGAGCACCTCTTAAATCCACATATCAAGGGTAGGGGGTGTTTCCACTTTAAAATATTAATATAATGAAATTTTAAAGGGTAGAGTCTTTTGCAGCAGTATCAGAATTACCTTATCTTCAATCAAAATGTGATATGAATCACTTTACTGACGTATTTAAACCCGGTCGCTCTAAATCGGTCTCCATTCCTGTATGCAACACTTGCTTTTCACAATTCAGTTAACAACTGCATTCCTGTTGCTCAAACAGTAGAGTATGGAACTGATTCAAAATGTATAGTATACCTTGAATGTAATGTAAGTCACTTTGGATAAAAGCATCTGCCAAATGCATAAATGTAAATGCAATTGATACAATAAAATCTCATCCTAAATTTCTTTTGTTCAATAAGCCATCGCACTCAGATTTGTCTCAATTCAGAAGTCGGTTGCATTTTTCCATTCCATTTGCTAACTTGAATGTCACGAAGTATAATTTTACCCAAAGAACTGTAAGCGACAGGAAATGTTGCATAATTACACAATGACTGATTCCAATTCCTTGACATCCAGTTCTTCTGTTATTTCCCCACCTTAGAAACAGCTGCTCAGTATGAGGCCAGATTATCTGCTTTGCAGTCAGAGCGAGCACAGTGGAGGAGAGCCGTTCTGCCCCATGACACTAAGGTTAGTGTGTTTCTGTGTCCCTCCTCTTTTTCTTTTTTTCTCTCTCTTATCCAAGGACTCAGGCCAAGTTGTTGTTGTTTTTTTTCATGTTTTTTTGACATATGTCTCAAAAAGGAAACAAGTATTTTTCCCCTAGTCATATTATTGCAAACTTCTTTCACTTTCTGTATTACAGTGTCCCTCTTTCACTTTTAGTCTTTTTCTAAATCATTTCTCACTTCTCACTGTGCATGTAGGGCAATAAGGGCGCCTTAAAAAAGGGCAAGCTGGAGGGTACCTCTCCCAACAGTGAGGGGCCACAGGCTGACTCCTCTCCCCCGCGAGGTTCTGACCATGAGGGCTCAGGGTCCGACTCTGATCCACTGGAGCTGTTGGGAGAGACGTCAGATACAGAGACAACAGGCCTTATGATGGACTATTTCCCCCAGCACTGTGACTCTGCCTCCATGTCTTCTTTCTCTCTGGACACTCCCTCCATGCCCCGACATCCGCCTCCTCAAGAAGACACCGCCTCACTAGTGTCCACAGGAACGCTGGTGCCTGAAGCAATCTACCTGCCACCACCAGGACACAGGCTGATCTCGCATGCTGACTGGGACAAATTGCAAGAACATGTCAGTATAATTCTAGTCTTTCTAGCAGGTTTTTTATTGCCATGGACAACTGTATCAGGAAATTTTAAAACTGCTGTTACCAGGCCTGGAAATTTGCAAAATACTAAAAAGTAATGGAAAGGTTTCCTAGTTACGCTTGACTGTAAGATATTTTTATCAATTAGAAATTGCTCTTCATGAGTGCAGCCCTTATCCAGTAAGTTGCAAACAGTTGAAAACATCATAGACATTTGCCATTAAAAAAGTGTGGGACATTTCTAGCCTGTTGTTTGTTAATCAGTGCGTTAGAGATCACTGATGTCAATGCGTGATGCCACCATCTCTCAACTTATTTGTTGAATATTTTGCCATCCCATTATAGCTTGTAGAGCTTCAAGAGGAGGTGACAGAGCTTCGAAAGCAGAAAGCTGATCTGGAGAGAGAACTGGATGTGCAAAGCACAGAGACACAAAAACAGGTACAGAAACTCTCAGTTCCTTTCTTTCGCCACTAAAAAGCAAAGATATGCAAAACAATTATTTTACCATCTCTTATGTCTGGATTACATTGCACTTATGGACTGTAACTGTCTTAAATTCTCCCCTTTGTAAGATAAAGAAATGATCTGAGATACAGCTTTATACAATGCACTACTGTTCAAAACTTTAGAGTCGGTAAGATTTAACTATTTTAAAGTGTAATTTATTCCTGTGATGCAAAGCTGAATTTTCAGCATCATTACTCCAGTCTTCAGTCAGTGTCACACAATCCTTTAGAAATCATGATGATTTGCTGCTCAATTTCTTATTTCATGATAAAAACAGTTGTGCTGCTTAATATTTTTTTGGAAACAAAATATTTTTTGATGAATAGAAAGTTCAAAAGAACAGCATTTAATTGAAATAGAAATAGTTTGTAACGTTATAAAAGTATTTACTGTCACTTTTGATCAATTTAATGTATCCTGAAGCTGAATAAAGGTATTAATTTTACTTAAAGTTTGACACCAAACTTTTTATATAATATAATATATTTTTCTAATGTGGTTTAAATTCTCTGAGCATACACCCTGATATAGCGTGGCTGCAGATGATTGCTTGCAAAACAAATTCTCATATACTGATATCTTTGTGTTTTTGTTTATTGCAGTTGACATTACTTCAGTCTCAGGTGCAGACTTCTGAGGCCCTCCTTCAAGACCTACAGAAATCTTTTAGCCAGTCACAAAATGCTGTTCAGAGCAGATTGGTGAGTAGTAGGTTGACTCCATGAGCCAAAATTCTGATGAGTCCTGATGAGATCTTTAAGAGTCTGCATGTATTTTTTTACCCAGGCAGAGCTGTCTTACTCTCAGAAGAGAGTCTGTAATGAACTCTCCAAGTTGAAAGGTGAAGACACTGATGTGGATGAAAATAGCCTTTCGCCCCACAGTCCAACTCTAGAGGTATGCGAGTGTGTATTTTGACGAAAGGAAGCCAGAGGTCTGGAAGAGTTGAATGTTGTGTGTGTATGTGTGTTTATGAGTCTTTAAGTCATTGTATATCTCTATACATAGGCAGCTCACTGTGAGGAGAGGCTTCGTATTGAAATTGTCAACCTACAGGAACAGCTGGAGACACGCACAGAGGAGAGCGGTCAGACTATAATATATTACATTACATTCACATTTATGCATTTGGCAGATGCTTTAATCCAAAGTGACTTACATTGCATTCAAGCTATATAGTTTTGCACAATAAAACATTTGATTCATGTCTGCCAGTTTGTTCTGTTTGTTGAAGCTTTTGATTGTTTTCTCTGCATTGACGCGTGTGTTCTCCTCGCTCACCTCCTCTCCTCATCTTTCTTGTCACATCTGCTCCTCCAGAGATTTTAGAAGGCAAGTCACGCATACTTTGACTTTTAGTCAGTTCTAGTGTAGATCCTAGTTGTTATTTAAGGGTAGCTGTTGATATTTTGGTGTCAGTTTGTGATTTAAAATCTCTCTCCCTCAGTCAAGCTTGCCAGCCTGACAGTAGAGACGGACCGCATACAGATCCAAAGGGAAAAGGTATGACTACCTTTAATTCTTAGGTGTTATTTCTTGTGGGACTAGCTGGTTTTCAAAACGGCTTCTTTTTTGGGGGGGCCTCCTCCTTGAGAGGAGGTTCACAATTAATTCAATCCTTCAAGATATCTTTTGAACGTCAAATCCCATTTGTTTGTACTTCAGTGCCATTGTAACCTGTGTAGGATTTCTCTATAAGTTTAGGACCTTTGCTTTTAGTCCAACTTGGCCTACCATTTTCAGTGATATCATCGGTGTATTATTATTAGGGGCCAAGCACCGAAGGTGCGGAGGCACCTATTGTATCTGTTCCGGTTCTTATTATTATTATTCTTCCGTTTCTTCTTCTTCTTCCGACTGGGCGTCTATGGCAGCCCATAGAACCGTGTCCGGGAAAGTTGTTCCGGTTTGACATTCTGATAGAGGACAGTTCCAACAGTAATTGCACCAATTTTGGTGTCTTTAACTCATTGCCTCTAGCGCCACCACCTGTCCAAAGTTTCAAAATCTTTATGCTAATAACTTTTGAACCGTAAGGCCTATCAACAAAATTCTTTTTTCCTCTGATTCCTCATGACGATTCGATCGCACCCTATGACGTCATTTTCCGTCATAAAAATATGGCCGCCATTTTGAATTGTCCAAAGAACATACTTTTGCGAACTCGTCCTAGATGGTTTGTCCGATTTTCACCAAAATTGCACCAGATCATCTCCAGGCAGTGCTGACAAAAAGTTATGGAATTCAAGTCGATTCGTCAAACCCTTTTCGATAAACGCGCAAACTAATTTTACGTAGCGCTGCCGCTTGCAAAAACAGACGTAAGGCTGTATCTCCCCAACGCTTAATTGAATAGGCTACGTGCACAAGCGTAGTTTCGAACTTCCGCTATTGTCAGAAGTCGGCATATCAGTTTCCGGTTTACGACTGTTCATCCGCATCCGCTATAAACAAACAAGATGAGTGTTGCTTTTGTACGAAAAAAAGAGTTCTTAAACAGATCTAAGTTTCTAAGAACTGTAGGTGGATCTATCATCTAACGCCTGTTTCACACATACCCCGTTTGCAGTGCAGGAGCAACGCGTGCTATAGTGCTATCACATGCGTTTGCAGTGAATAACTGATCCGCGGCTGTACCACAAACACATACTTTTCTTTGTTTTATCCCGGTCTTCACAGTCTTCAGATGACTGAAAAATAGTAGTAGTGTCGGTATTAAATGCATTTATGGTGAAATTACTAGTATTTTAGGTCAATCTTTGTGCATTTTGACCACGAAACATGCAGTGTCACTTTAATGCAGCACAACAAAAATAGACTTGTTGCGGAAACGATCGCTGCACTGCTGTTATAGCTACGTGCCGCATCTGGAACGGTGTGAAAAGAGAAAGCCCTAACCTGTTAACATGGTGCGTTAGGAGCACTGCTGTGTGCCACTTGCTCTGCTTCAAGTCGCTAACAGCCATTTGAGCTTCCACCGCTTCCCGAAAAACACCAACCTTCGTGCGCAGTGGCTGCACAAAATAGACATTTTGGGCGACGCGCAAAAAAATAGTAAGTATGTGTTTGTGATACAGCCGCGGATCAGTTATTCACTGCAAACGCATGTGATAGCACTATAGCACGCGTTGCTCCTGCACTGCAAACGGGGTATGTGTGAAACAGGCGTTAGATGATAGATCCACCTACAGTTCTTAGAAACTTAGATCTGTTTAAGAACACTTTTTTTCGTACAACAGCAACACTCATCTTGTTTGTTTATAGCGGATGCGGATGAACAGTCGTAAACCGGAAACTGATATGCCGACTTCTGACAATAGCGGAAGTTCGAAACTACGCTTGTGCACGTAGCCTATTCAGACCAAACTTGGTACATGTCATCACAAGCCTGACCTGAGGCTACATGCTGCGTTTCGGCGCAGCGCCACCTACTGGTCTGGAGATATGAAAAATGGCTATTTTTGCTCATAACTTCTGAATGGTTTGTCCAAAAATCATAAAAGTGGTCTCGTTAGATTCAGGGCGTCATGCCGAGTCGACTGATATCCAATTTTCCCAGATCGGCCATTTTGGCTGTCGGCCATTTTGAATTATGTGCTAAAATGCTGTATTTTTTGAACGCATGAACGAATTGTTACGAAACTCGGTATGGGTCATCAGTACGATGCCCTGAAGGAGCCTGAGAAGTTTCGAAACAGCGCCACCTAGTGGTGAACTTTTTTTTCAAATGCTTATAACTTTGGGTGTGGTCGACTTATTTTCACGAGACTCATCTAATTAGACTCCTGAAACCTTGCCGAGTGCTACGATACCAAACATGCTAGGTTTGGCCTTACGGTTTGTGTAGCGTTGTTATTTAGCGCTTAAAAAAATGTGGCTATATCTTCGAAACCGTTTGTCCGATCGAGACGAAACCACCGTCAGAAATTTGGAAACATAGGTCGATAGCTATACGCCAATGCCCAAATGCGAAAATATTGATAGTAAGGGGTAGTAAAATTCAAACAAAGTCACGTAGTGGTCATTTTTTTACGTGTTTTTTCATATAAATGTCTATAACTCTGAAGTGAATTGAGATATTTTCACCAAAATTGACACACATATGTATGGGCTCACTTTGAGGACACATAAAAAAATTGTGGGGCTGAGCCTCTTGGTGGCGCTATAATAGAACAAAACATGAAATTCCCATTGACTTCAATACAGTTTTGTGATGTAAAATGTTATACTTAACATATGCATTGCCGTAACAATATGAAACTCAGAATTTGCAACCAGCACCATCCCCTGAAGGTACTCAAAGGATTTTGAGTTAGCGCCACCTGTTGGTCAAAAGTTAAAATTAAATTTACAAAAAGGCTAATACTTTTATATAAATATGCCTATTGTAATGACACTAGTCTTAATAGATTCCTTGGGTCATGCCAAAAACATAGATACCAAGTTTGACGTATTTGGATTAACTTCCTGTCCGCCATCTTTATTTGCTTTCAAAACCTACTTTTTCGAACTTCTCCTAGACCATTCGTCCGATTTTCACCAAAATCGAATCATAACATCTCCAGACCATGCCGACTAAAAGTTATGGATTTCGTGACGATAGACGAAACCGTTTTCGTATACCGCAGCAGCAAAGTTGAGGCATGCTGCCAAAATGACTATTAAGTCTTTATCTCTGCAATGCCTTGACATTTTGACACCAAACTTTGTATGTGTCATTTTCACCTCACTCTGACCACATCACATCGATTTCGTAACAGCGCCACCTATTGGTCGAAAGTGATAATCCATTAAATCATCTTAAAAGTTACTGTATTTATGATTTTTTAGCCATTTGCCCAAAATTCTCTTAAAATGTCTTTAATTGCTCCTTGCTCCAGTTGGTCTGCCACTCCCACCCATGTTGGCATCTGTTGCCGCTTCTTGCGCTTGGCCCCGGTAATGGCTGCTTGCAGCTATATTTGTTGTTGTTGTTGTTGTATATAAAATATAAATTCTAATTCTAAATATACTTTTTTTTAATAACTTGACCGTCTCATTATTTAATCACATTACGAAGAGTTCAGACATTTTTACACAAAATTGGATTACGAAATGGAAAAATAATCCCATTCATCCCTTATTATTGGATGCACTCACAAAATTAAACATGTACATAATACGGCCATGTGACAACCATGTAAAATTGTGCTGTTGAAAATGTTTGTTGTATATTGCATAACTGTTTCAAATACTATCTGTGTATATACGATGCGCAATGCCAGTATTCCAGTGAGAATGTAGCCATTATTCCATCTGTGTGTGCAGCTGAAGGCTGAGCTGCAGGAGTGTCGCGTGGAGGTGCAGGGTCTGCGGGTGGCGCTTGCTCACCTTCAGAAAGAGAACAAATCTCACATCCAAGAGAAGGTAGGCCTGCATCTTGGTGTGTAAAGTTGAATATTATTGAATTTTATTATGGTAGTTTACATCTCTCTTTATCTTTCAGGCGGTGTTACAGCAGCAGTGTTTAGAGTATCGCAGTCAGGTGATCAGTCTGCGCACTCAACTAGACACTAGTCAGGCTGTGCAGAAGGATTTTGTGCATCTCTCACAGTCACTGCAGGTACTGGATCAGCATGAAGTTCTTACTTTTCTAATTAGGGCTGTCACAATGTTACATTTTTCACACCACGGTTATTGTGGCCAAAAGAATTCACAATATCGATATATCGCGATATCTGTAGTGTTAGATTTTGGTGTATTTGGCCGAGCACTGGTTTGGGTGGCTCGCCAATGTATTCGATTTCTCCAATACATAAAATAAGTAAGCTTGACCAATTCTTGTGGGGAGAAGAATTTATTGAAGGTTTGTAGTGTAGCAGTCCTTCAGCAGCGATGTTAGCATGTCACCCTTCAACAATCTTAACCCAAAGTTCTGTCTGTGAGAGAGAACTTTATACATGAAGACAAAGCCTATGGGCTACAAACAATAGAAACCTGTTAGGACCTCCCACAGGAGATCGATCTAACTTGCTAATCCACTCTGAGCAATGCTGATTCTTTGTCAATCACACCAATCACTTTCTGTGGGCCTGTTACGTGTTTAAAGTTGTAAAAGTGATGATTGCGTAACATTTATGTGAGACACTGTTGCACAGTGTGAAGGCAGGAAAAACAACCAGAAAACGTCACTTAACGTTTAAGACGTTTGTTCACCAAGAATGAAAAAATGAGGTAAGCAACATGATTGAAAATAGGAATAATACAAAATAAGAAAAACAGGAGTGTCACCAAATCATTGAAATAATCAAAATGTAAATATAATATCTAATTTCAGTCGTCCCTCTACACTAACTATCAAAGAAAAATGTAGAAACAAAACCGAGTTCTTCAGCGGGTACGCCGCCTTAACCAAACTATACTACCTAAAAACAAAAGTACAATAATGGTGAACACTCCACGCCTAACTTAACAGAGAAATTTCTACCTCCCGTTCGTGTTGGCATACGCTTCTGCAGTCGGTAAGAATTAACTTAAAGCTCAAAACTCCATGCACTAGACATAGTGAATAACGGCACGCTCATTTAAAAGTCGACAACACTGACAACTACAGCGGCACATTTATCACGCTTACGCAAGAGTCTCAAATCACGTGCACTAGGCATGTCAAAGCATAAGCAATGTAATCATAAGAAACTCAGGAAAGTGTTACTCAAATCACTTGATCTAAACATCATCTCGCAGGCATTCACAAACAGTGGTACGTTCTACAAAAGCATCTCTGTGAGCACCGGTTAAAAGAAATCTGGCGGAGATCTGTCTTCCTTCTCATGAATGGGCTTTTTAAACTCAGCATTGCAGCAGTGGATTGGTGAGACAGCTGATGACACGTGCCCTCAATGCCGACAGTCAGCCAATGAACAATCCACCACCTGAAAACAATGAATGGAGACACAGAGAGCAGCAGAAACAAACACAAATACACGTGGAACGTAACAGGGCCATCTGAATGGGCAATTTGGCACACACCTTTGCAGACACAGACAGAGTGGATTACATCTGATACACAGTCACAATGTAAATGAATCTGATGACTGAAAATACAAAATCCATCAGTAGTTATCAGTCAAATTCATTTTTACTTTTAATTTACCCAACAAACATACTGTAAGGGTACTGATCAACACAAGCCACATGTATTTTTTACTTCTTACGTACTCAATCTATGGCAAATTTTTGTGAAGGAAGACAAGCATGTGAAGTTAAATAATAATAAATAAGTAAAATAATCGCAATTTATTCTCTGTAAAATTGCGTAATCCGCAGGGTGATGGACACAGAGATTGGTAAAAAGGTTGGTGGCTACACATTCTGCAGCGCTGCGTCGCGTGTAGGACAACTCAAGTCGCACACCGGACACGCACTTTCTCAGTTTATATCAAAGTCCTGGTTTATATCCAGCATGAAATTAAGATAATGTCTGTACTATGTTATGATTGTACTGTACAATTAAATACAATATTTGCTGAGTCTGTGATCTGAACACTTTACCTCAGAGCATCCATTAACTGAATGAATTGAGAATATCACCTGAAAATCCGATAACACCAGCAATTTTCATTCAAGCAGCTGATTTCTGTAAATAAATGTAAAACGAAATGTATATTGCAGCACAGGGTGAAGTCATTTACGATGATTTGAGAAAAATATACTGTAAATTTAATATAAAATTATGTAAATGGCACTCTGTGTCGCGGCAGGATTTTGAACAAGACCCGTTGCTGGGCGCCGCGGACAGACGCCGAATGGCACCGCCGGTGTGTGTACACTCGAAGAGAAAATGTGTTCGAATTTTAAAGACGTGGCGCTGCGCTTCTCGTCCGGTGTGCGACCCCCTTTAAAGTGCTGTTTTCTTTTGAGCCGAAGAACTCCCATACAGGCGAGCTTACTTTTTTCGGGTGTAGACAGTGTTTCACTCTCTCGCTCAGACGACATTCTTCAGAGTAACGTTACTGTACGTTCACACCGCCGCCGACTTGAGCGTCAAAGAAGCTCTGGCCGCTCTGTCAAGGACGCTTGTCAAAAAGCACGGGGAAGCTCGTTGACGCTTTGGACGCTCTGACGTAGCAGGGAGAAGAGAAGTGTCACAACATGAAATGTAATAAACAGAAAAAAACAAGCAATACATTGAAGAAACCTTTTATAATGACAGCATTTTTATAACCGTTTTGGTCACAATTGGTCGGGGGGGAAAAAATAATTAGCTATTATTATTAATATTATTATTTGCATCAGGCTATTATTTGCATTAGTGCAATTGGTCAAATCGTTTATCCCATGCCTCGTTCTTTTGTAACTGGTCCCTGTAAGCAAACAACGTCATATCATATATGATAGGAAACCCAGCAACAGCGATTATCAGCTTCTCCTCCATTTTCTCGGAACTAATGTTTTGGTAGGAACGAAAGTTCACATCGTATGTTTCTCCGGAATCAGCCAGAGTGAAGGACGTCTTTGTTCTGATTGGTTGCTGGCGTTTTGCCGCTGCTTGCCGCCCAAGGGGGTAATCCATCAGCCGGAAGTTGAAGCCTCGCGGGAGCCGCCATTGTAGCAGAACTTCACCTGCTGTTAGCATCCCATTGACTCCCATTCATTTTGGCGTCACTTTGACAGCGAATAACTTTACATCTGAGGCGTCCAAAGGCTTAATTTGTCGATTATTTATTTCTAAAGAAACACAACAATGTATAAAATGCTCCATTACTTTGTATCTTACGTTACGACCCCGTAGATGCCGTTTTTGTAAAAATAGGCTAAAGATTGCGTCATAACCACGGGACTTTCTGTCGCACAATAGAGACATTACCGTATAGACAGGAGGAGAAGCTCGCGGCAATCTTTTACTGTCTATGAGGCAATCGGGGGGACATGAAGGCACAAAGTCAAGGTAGAAGCCCATAAATAGAGAGTCCATAAAAGCAACGGGACAAAATATTTCAACAACGTTTTTGAGGAATTAGGTGATTCAGATTTGTCTTGGCACAGCTACTAGAAGATTTTCAACTGTCCGACTGTCGTCACGCTCAGTTTGAGCCTGCGCAGTCGCTCAGACATCAGACAGGAAGTGCAATAATCGGGCTTCAAGTCTTCTCCGTTGAAATCAATGGGGTCGCTGTGTCCATTTCTTTTACTGTCTATGCTTGCTGCTGAACCGCGTCATAGCTCATTACCATAAAGTTGAGCTTCTTTCAACTTTCTGATTGACTCTCAAAACGCCCAAAACGCGACGCCGAGGGATTTGACGCTCCTTGTAGCTGAGAGAAGCCAGCTTCCATTGAAAATGAATGACTTCCGGCCGCTTTGGAAGCTCAAGTCGGCGGCGGTGTGAACGTACAGTTAGGCTAGCTGCGCGGCCCGGGCTACGTCTTCTTGTTTGATAGGTGTGTACTCGCGCTGGAGTAGCTATTTACGTGTCATGTTATCATAACAGTCCTATTTATTTTAAACATTGTGGTTATCGCCAATACCGGTATATTGCCGCACTCTAAATAAACACGATGTCGATATTTCATGCTTTGAATATCACGATTATTGTCAACACCGGTTACACCCCTACTTCTAATAATGCAGTCTCTGTTGACAATCAATTTTTGATGTACACATAAGGATGTGCTCTCACTACATGATTTCTACTCAGATTTTGCTATTGCTGACAAAACTTCGAGGTCTGCGATTAAAACTTTAAGCATGAGCAGTTCGGCGATGCGATTTTTGACGTGCCATGATATTTTGTTTGAATTTATTGCTACATTTTTGTAGTTTGAGCCATGCTACAGTAATGTATCTCATTCAATGAGAGAGCAGGAGGAAGCCTTAAAGGGACACTTCACCCATTTGCATTAAGCTTTGTATCTTTAGAAACCCAGTCATATTTTTGAATGGTCATGGTTTATTCCCTTATTTTCCCCTGGGAAAATAAGGATTTAAGTGTTCCACTTCCTGCTTTTTATGACGTAAAAATCATCATTTTGTGTCATAAAAAGCAGGATATCCCATTTCTTTGTATAAGGGTTGAGACTACAAACACAAGTTCATCATTTATTCAGGGTGTGGGACCCATTCACGCTTAGACATGTGCCGGTATTCGGTAATGCGATAAATCGCGGTAATGAATATGCACGATATTGTTATCGCGGCCACTTCAAAATACCGTGAAAAATAATAGATTTGAATTTAGACTTTTAGAACACGCATTAGCTAATTTTCTATCAACCGCTTAAACACTGCGTATATGCTCCGCAAAACACGTGCGCACTCTGATGTAAACAATCCCCACATGTATAAGCACTGTGTGCACGCGGCGCAGAACGCACTCTAGTCTAATGTAAACAATCATCACATGGAGTAGAAGCATGGCGGAAGGAGGAACGCTGCCGACGATTTACCCCCCGCAGGGCTGCCAACTCTCACGCATTCAACTTGAGACTCAAGCGCCTTTCAGACAGGACGCAGAATACTCGCGGGGACGTTTTGTTGCTGCGTCGACCAAAGCACGCCGGGGTCAAAGTTAAAAATAGTTCAACTTTTTATTTGCAAAATAGCAAATCGCGTTCTGTCTGAAAGCCGCTTTACGGAATTGACACTTTTCACACGCTCTCACGCAGAGAAAAATCGCGGAGCAAAGAGGACACTGACACCGACAGACTAGACAGAGCAGGTTACTTTTGATATGAAAAAAAGGTTCTGTCCATTGTGACAGATCGCTGCGCCTCAGTTCAAGTAAACCGATCATCTGTTACTTTTTATTTAAAGATACAGTACAACTTACCCTAAGGTTTATGCCTCATACAAAATGTCGATCAATCAGTGTTTTTCACGGAAAGAGGTCAATAAAACTGCAGGAGAACAGTTATGTCACAGAACGTTACATTTACCTCAGGAAAGCCATTTAATGACCAGCACTTTAGTTGACTAGAAAAAATTGTCATTTTGCTAAATATGTGCATTTTATTACATATTAATTATATGTTTACTTGTCATTACATAATTGTTATTATAATGAAAACCGCATTATATTTAATTTCTCTCTGTTTACAGCATTATGTGAGATATATTTTTTTCTTGAGAAAAATTAACATGCAGACTGTAGCCTACCTAATATTTATCCAAATGAGTCAATATTGAATTAAGATTAAAATCAAATACAAGAATTTATTTGAATACAAACAGTACCCTACCAGTCATTGTACCATGTAAACATTGTAACACGTTGTCACTAAACTTAATAAAATTCTGTTTAGTTACCATGTTTTGAAAATCACAATTACACATTGTGATGCAAGTTGTTTTTTTAGATACCCGCAATCCATCTGTTTCTCTTGAGCAATTAAAATATCGTGATAATACCGTATACCGTGATAAAAGCTCATTCAATTAATCGCAGCACGAAAATTTGATACCGGCACATGCCTATTCACGCTACAGACCTATTACAGATCAGTGGGTGGGACTTCACTTGCAGATACAGAAAGCAATATCAGCCATCTTGTTTGGAAGCTAAGCTAACAAGCGATGTGGAGATATGTTTAGTTTCTTCCGTCATTGTCGTAACTTCCTATGGAAGAAGAGGATTTTGAAATTCTGCTGCTCGAATCCGATGTTCGTGGCTATCTTTACGAGCCGCAATATAGTGAAGAGCAGCTGAGGCTGCTGGAGGAACAGGAGGCGGCTGCCTGTCGCGGACGAGAAGCCCGGACGGGCTCGAGCTGGGCGGACTGCTGGTGCCTGTGCTCTCGCTGTGCGCTACGGACACAGATAGAGTCCGTCTGCTGCAGAGAATTTCAACGATGGCAATTTCTCCTGGACGAAATCTCTGAGTCAGACGAGCACACGGACGTTTGTGTTGTGATGTGAACCATCCTAGTGTCGCACCGCATATGTTCTGACTGAACATCCAGGTATCATGCAATAATTCACCATATAGAAAGAAACACAAACGAGGAGTAATTCACTAATGAGTTTGCCAATGTAACGGGGTTCGTTGTTGTGGGAAGGAGGAGGCGGGAACCGGCGAACATTTAAACATTTTAATAGTAAAATAAACAAATACAAAAGTATAAGCCAGCAGCCACACACAACAGAAACAAAACACAACATAAAATCAGGCCTGTTCCTCTCTCGATCTGCCCTGTCGTCGCTCCTCGTTTTATGCGTCCGCTCCTCCGTGAGAGATGCGAGAGAGACCGGTGCGTCTCACAGGTGTTGTTCATTATCACTCCCGCCACCGGCCTCGCGCTGTCCTCTCACGTCCTTCGCCCTCGTCTTGCTCGCCACAGCCAGCTAACTAGAAATTTTGTGTGAAATGAATTTCTAACTCTGGTGGCAGCTAACGTTAGCCTTGTAGACGAAAGAGTGATTTCTCTGATGTTTGCGCTGTTCTGGATTAGTGGGAGTGGCTTGCGGAGCTGTGCAATGTGGTGCATTGTGGGAGTTGTTGTCTTACATACAAATGCGCCCTAAAGTTATTTTCTGTCTTTTCTCGGTCAAGAGGGCACCAAATTCAAAAATTCTTTTACATTTCGACTACATATATGACCCACTTTCAATAAAGATTAATGTTGAAATGGGTGAAGTGTTCCTTTAACAAAAAGCAACTTTAAACAAAAATATTATTTATATATTTTTTATTATTGTGTTCTGTGTATGTCTGTTTTTATAAAAAATAAATGTAAAAACAATAAAAAAATACCCCAGCATTCATATTAAATTACACATTGTGTAATATTTTTACGATTCGAAAACATTTGCCCTCACACAAGTAAAAATAAACTTTAAAAAATAATGACCTTTTGTAGTTAATTAATTTTTGACATGACTTGAATGTCCTGCTGCAATTTTTGTATTCTGACATTTGTTTAGTGAGCTCACAAATCGTGTATATATCCAGTTATGTACTTTATAACTGTGACAGTTTGATTTTGTATTAAAGTTTGCATGGTTTTTAAATAGTTTTTAATTTCCTCTCTCTGCATTCTCAGGTGAAATTGGAGCAGATTCGCCAAGCAGAATCATTGAACCAAGTCAAGCAGATCCTAGGGGAGGAGATTGAAGAAGTCACTGATTTACCTGCTGATGCCACATAAAACAATAAATATAAGAACAGGTGACTATTTTTTGGAAGACCAAAAAGAAGAGCCTCTGTGGGCAAAGAGGTGGTCCTCAGAAAGGGCCAAGTTGAGGTGGGCTGCTAACATTAAAAGAAATGCATTGACATTGATCGAAGACCATCCCTGCACACATGGATTCACAATGCTTCTAATGATCTCAAAACATACCGTCTAAACATGATTCCTTATCAATCTGAACAAATTGGAATTGCTAATACTTGAATTTTGTGAAATTCTAACTACTGTCTGTACTAGACTTAATGCTACTGCAGTGTAAGTTGTATCTTGCTGGCCTAATCCTTCTTTCCTAATAGATACTGACAGATATGAATATATAAGTCATTATCAGCACCTGTCACCAGCAAAAATCAAAACCAAAAACATACTTGGGATGTAGACTGGGGGCAATTGTACTTTTTTTTCCCCCCGATTATAATAAACTACTATAGATCAACCTGACAAATTTTGCTATAAGAAAATAAAATCTATGTGCCAAAGTAACAGTACCATTTATAAACATATATTGATAAAGACTCATAAAATATTATTACATGTGGCTTTAATTGATGAATATTTTTGGTGCTAATCTATTTTATTAGCTCTGTAAAACTTGTTTAAAGTAAAAGTGGGTAATGAATACAACTGTTAGAAATGAGATGCATCATTTTTACTAAAATATTTTACTATTTAATATATATTTTAAGTGTAACTCGTTTTTGACTAGATAATAATCTGAGGTTTTGTGAAATTACTAGTGCAATCATGCTTATTTGTGTTATTTTTAAATCTTTTAGTTCATAATATTTTTATTCATAATTAGTGTTACAATTGTCCCCGGCCATGATGAAATCTTTTGAATACCACCAGCAATAGTGTTAGCATATTCCTTCAGTTAACTTAAAACCAAAAGATAAAATGTATCTTACTTTACAATAAATACATTAAAACTTTAAACAGCATAAGAAAATTAACATGTAATATTTTTATACCTCAAATGATTTTTATGTGGAAACGTTCTCTCAACTTATTGTTCTCCGGCAGAGCGAGAACTCGGTATATTCTGAAAAGGTGTCATCGCTTAAATCAGCATATATTTTGTGTTACAGTTACACCTCCCTATACTATTATCTACCCTACAGTAATGAGTTGTGCATTCAGTTTATGGCCAAAGTCACTTTACTGGAAAGAGCCATCAGTTCATTATGAAGTATCTGGTGCCTGAGCCAATGAGCAGTGGAAGATCAATGATATGTGATAAAACACTAAATCTGTTTGAATGGGGCTAATAAATGTTACTGTAAATGTAGCACAATGTTGGTAACAAATCTGAATGCATTAAATATGAAAAATTAAGAATAAACTAAAAGACTGTATCGGACCACGCTTGTTTTTTATACACATCTTTATTTTAAGAATAGCATTTTCATTGGAATATACTGTTCATAACAATATATATATTAAGTCTTAATACATATACATAACACTTTTTACTTAAATAACTTTTTTTTTCCTTTGTTCAATATGGTTTAACATTTTATTGGTGATTTTCACTGGTTCACGGTGTTCACTTTTTCACTCCTCGTTCTGTGTTTTTCCTCAGTTCTTTTTCTCTTTTTCAGTCCCACTTTTTGGACACTAGATTCTCATCTTTCTCTGTTGAAGAAAATCAGTTATGTGAGACAGGATGCCATAAAGATTAGTCCACAACACTATTGTAAAGTTTGAATAATATAGGCATACATTGATTTGCTGCACATAATCCTAAATTTCTTTAAAGTCATAATTATGTAAATCTTCTTTAAACTAATTGCTTTGAGCAGAATCGGTACAGTTTTAACCAGGCAGAACCACAGGTATGAGGATGAATTTAGCATTAAGACATTAAGCATCTACAATGGCATGTATTAATATATGGAGCATTACTGTAGTCATTCACTGATTCAGCTCCATGACTGACAGTATAATATTTACATGTCAATCAACAAGCCAAAGAACATAGCACAATTTGTCTTTACACAAACAGACACAGGGCTGCAGGCAGAGACGGGAGAGGATTGTGGGATACCTTGCTTTGTTACAGGAATATGGAGGGGAACAGGATTAGGCTGGAATGAGATAAAGAGGGGTTAAATGGGGGATTGAGTAAAGAGTAAGAAGGAGAAGGGTAAAAGAGAAGGAATATTTACACCACTGGAAAAAATGGGGTGCTGAGAGGAGGGTTTAAAAGTGATAAGTATAGGAGAATACAATTTTAAAAGGGAAATTAATCAATCATCATGGGAATTTATTTGTTTATTAATATTCAGTTAGTTAGTCAAGTCTTCATTACATACAGTAAGTTGTTTTAACTAACATTTAGTTTTGTGTTTGTATGTTACATTTTAAATATGCTTAGAGTGTTTAATTTAGTTTAAATATCAGTATTTAGGAACTGTTATACATTTACATGAAAATGTATTTATCATTTATTTAATATTTTGTAAATCTAAATTTGTCAGTATGTTGTTTGTTAAATTGTTACTCACGCTCCAGGTAGTTGCGAGCAACAAACTTGAGCAGCTCGTCAATGAGGATGACGGGGAAAGAAAGCTTCAGTACAACGATCCACTGTTCTACATTGAGATGGGTTAGCTTGAAGATCATCTGTTAGAAAAAAGGCAGAGATGAGCAAATGAGAAATGACAGATGATAAAAAGCAGTTGGATTTAAACAGAATGATGCAATAAACTTTAAACGAATTAAAGAAAGAAAAATATCGCCACTTTTATGCATTTGCCATTAAATCCAGCAGCGTTTAGGAAATGTGAGTGTCTATGGGCCGGGCCTAATCATGGTCTCCTGGGAAAATATGTCTTTGGTCGCCCCTAATGGTAGACCCTTTAGCCTGTGATATTGATAAACACAAACTGAACCAAATTTAGCATGCTGGATGGATGCAGTACTTACAGGCAGAGGGTCCACATAGATGATCATGAAGTGCAGAGACATGGAGAGAGTCATGGCTCCAACCAACCACAAATTGCTCCATGGAGGCATACGCAGCAGAGACTGATTCTCAGACAAGCTGCAAAAACATGCACCAATGTATGTTACAATCGGCAAAACAACAAAAAAAGTACATTGAGCTGCTTTGTGATGTTTGGGTTTGGAGTGGGTCAGTTCTGACCTGTTCAGAGCGTTGCACATCTCAATGGTGACCAGCACAGACAGAGCCATTGTCATGGGTGGAGCAGCCTCAAACACCCCGCAGTCAATACCGGCAAAGTCCTCGTTCTCAGCAGTGCACTGCATGAAGTGGGACTGGTGACAGAGAGTAGGTACAGCATTATTATTTTATTGTGAAATGTATCACGTTGTTACTGTATTTTATAGTTAGCAATTGCTTCATTCTCAACATTCAGAGATGTCAGGCAGCAGCTATTGTATTCCTGTAGCCAGTGCTGCAGTACTCAAGTCCAAGACCATATTTTTAGGAGCATTTGGTATACTCTCTGACTTGAAAGAGCTGATCTCAACTAGTCATATAAAATATGGTCTTGGACTCTGTATTGAGTAATGCAACACTGCCTGTAGCATTATAGTTAAGATAATGCTTGACTCACCAGCTGGTAGAAGGAGACCATAGGGCCCTCGTCGCAGTAGATGAACCACCACCCAGCAGCAGCAACAGTTGCAGCACCAACATAACCTGAGAGGAAAAAGAGATTGAACAGAATATGTAATGCAATCTGAGGTAATCAGGGAAGCTGGAATGGATCACAAATAAATCAGAAGAATTGAAAGTAGCATACCTCCAATGGCCAGGTACCTGAAGAACAGCCAGCCAGAGATGAGGGGCTCTTTGGGGGAGCGGGGAGCCTTGCCCATGATGTCCAAATCAGGGGGGTTGAAGCCCAGAGCGGTGGCAGGAAGACCGTCAGTCACCAGGTTCACCCACAGAAGCTGAACGGGGATCAGAGCCTCAGGAAGACCAAGAGCAGCTGTCAGGAAGATACTGAAAAAGATGGAGAAAATAAATAAGGTTTAGAATCAACTTATGCCTTATGACTTATGATTTCAGAAGGTAAATAGATATATGTGTGTGTGTGAGCGAGAGGCTGTCACCCACCAGACGACCTCACCGACGTTAGAGGAGATGAGGTAGCGGATAAACTGCTTCATGTTGTTGTAAATGGCTCTGCCCTCCTCAACAGCAGCCACAATGCTGGAGAAGTTGTCGTCGGCCAGGACCATCTCAGAGGCTGACTTGGCAACAGCGGTGCCAGAGCCCATGGCAATGCCAATCTCTGCCTTCTTCAGGGCAGGAGCATCATTCACACCATCACCAGTCTGGAGTATGTATAGTGGGGGTAATGAAATATTAAAAAGGTAAGAATTCATTTTATAGTGAAAAACACAAGCATGTTAAGTTTAGTGGATTCTAAACTACTATGCAGTCCTCTTCAACTTAAAGGAGTGACATTTTCTGACCAAGTGACCAAGATCCTGTCTGGTCAAAGATAGTCTTTAGTCTTTTGTCCCATTTAATTTGCTCCATTCAGTTCACTTACCATGGCGGTGATCTCATCAAAGCCTTGAAGGAACTCAACGATCTTGCTCTTGTGAGAGGGCTCGACACGAGCATAACAGCAAGCCTTACGCACAGCTTCTCTCTGCTGGGCCAGTGGCAGGTCATCAAACTCACGGCCAGTGAAAGCACGGCCTGTCACATCCTCATCATCAGTGAAGATGCCAATACGGCGGCAGATAGCCACAGCAGTACCCTTGTTATCTCCTGGAAACGAGAAAAGTTGTATGATATTTTCAGGATTACTGCATTAATATTAACCTTTTCTTTTTTCAAATGTTCTGTGCCAGTGAAGTATCATTGTGGGAGATTAAATGATAATTGCTGCTAACTTGTGAAGTTAACATCACAAGCAAGTTTACTGTTGTGCACAATATGACCACCTGTTTTATTTATTTTTTCAGGAATAGTTTTCAAAAAAGAAGCAAAGCAGGATTAATCGTTATGCCACAGAGCAACAAACAGTCTGCCTAGAATGACATGTTCCAGTGCTGTTTTAAGAAATGTCAGCACTGATTTGGAAATTTAACATGGTTTACCTGTGATCATGATCACACGGATGCCAGCAGCCCTGCACAGCTCAATGGATCCAACTACCTCTTTACGAGGAGGATCCAACATACCAACACAACCCACAAAGGTGAGATCAGTCTGTGAGGAAAGCAAGGAAAGAAGTAGAAAAAGGCAGGGTTAAATCATGTTAGAAGGAATATTTGGCCATGTTTAACTCTCTTTAACAAAAATACCTCATATTCAGCAAACTTGGTAGAGTCCTCCAGGTTCATTTCCTCCCGTCTCAGAGGGTTGTCACGGGTTGCCAGAGCCAGGCAGCGCAGGGTATCACGGCCAGTACCCCATTCCTTGATCACAGCCATGATCTTATCCTTAACTGGACCAGTCAGGGGCACACGGGTGGTGCCAACACGCACATAGGCACATCTCTCAATCACACCCTCAGGAGCACCCTACAACAATAACAGTTTTGTGTTTAAGATTCTTTTCAAGGTATTCATTTTTACTAGTTCATTTTAAGGATCGGTCTTACCTTGACAAACATCTTGTTTCCAACAGGGGCCTTGGAGGCCTTTGCAGGGGAGCAATAGGCAGACATGGACTTTCTGTCACGGGAGAACTCAAGAGTAAAGTCCTTTTTCATAAGCTGTTTGATCACCTAGGAAATCAAGAGCAGCAAACTATATAGATATAATGACCGATATGGAATATACTGAAAATTCAATCTTGGCACATGGCATTTAACACTTGCACATCTCAATCCATTACAAAAATCCAGCCATAAAATAAATACTACTATCATAACTATCATTGTGATATTTCAGTCATAAAAACAGGACTAAAGATTTCAACTTAGAACTGAAATATATTCAGACACAATACAGCTGTCCAAAATGAACTTAAAGGGCGCAGAAGAGATTGAGATACTTACAGTGCAGCATGTATTGGCTCTTTCAACCTTGGACAGACCACGGACGTCAGTGCTGAACACGTTCATCTTTTCAACCAGGCAGCACAGGGCAGTCTCTGTAGCCTCACCCACTTTCTCATAGATTCCTTTAGACTGTAAAACAAAGAGTGAGAGTAAAGCTCTGTTATTGCTGCACAATTGGAATAGCATAGATGAGATGGAGACAGATAAAGATTTGTTTACCTCATTGAAGTCCAGAGAAGAGTCATTGCACAAGGCGCAGATGGTTGCCAGCTCAACAAGGCCATCGTACTGGCCACACTTGACAGGAAGTCCCCCCCTAGTACTGCAAGGTAAAGAAAGAAGAATGGTGAGTCTGTGTGTGCTTGTGCGTGAGTGTCACTCACTAAATATAAAATCACTTACACTTCTCCCTCTGGTGTGTACTTGGATCCAGAAATGTCATACTGGTCAAGAGCCACAGATTCACCCTCCACCTTTTCAATGATGAACATCTAAATCCAAAGAGAATGAAGCTTAAAATGGTGTGTAAAGGAGAAGGATTTTCTGGTTGTATCGAGATAACTGGTATATTAGTGATTGCTTTTGGAGTTAGACTCTTGCAAACCTTTGTAACACACATCTGGTTGGTGGTGAGGGTGCCAGTCTTGTCTGAGCAAATGACAGATGTGCAGCCCAGAGTCTCTACAGAGGGAAGAGAGCGGACGATGGCATTCTTCTTAGCCATGCGTCGGGTTCCCAGAGCCAAGCAGGTAGTGATGACAGCAGGCAGACCTGCTCGGAAAAGAAAAAAGTCAAATACTCTCTGTTGGATTTGCTCAACTTACAAAGTCTGCATTGAAAAGGGGAGTCGTGAATCTTGTCTGCATTTTACTCTTGATTTCTCACTGATTTGTTTCATGACTCCTGGATTCTCACCTTCGGGAATGGCGGCTACAGCAAGAGCCACAGCGATCTTGAAGTAGTAGACAGCACCACGGATCCAGGAGCCGCCGTGGACTGGGTCGTTGAAGTGGCCAATGTTGATAAGCCAGACAGCCACACAGATGAGGGAGATTACTTTGGAGAGCTGCTCACCGAACTCATCCAGCTTCTGCTGCAAGGGGGTCTTCTCCTGCTCAGTGGCAGCCATCTGATCACGGATCTTACCGATCTCAGTTGAGACACCGGTGGCAACCACAACTCCGATAGCCTTGCCAGCAGCGATGTTAGTGCCCTGGGACAATGAGATGGAGAAGATGTTTCAGGGCTAGTGCTGGAGACAGAGGAGAACAGCAACAAAAGGCTGAAGGAAGGGAAACTCACAGAGAAAAGCATGTTCTTCTTGTCCTGGTTGACAGCCCTGAGGTCAGGAACAGACTCTGTGTGTTTAATCACACTTACAGACTCACCTGAGAATAAAGTGATAAATGAGGTCAGAGAAGGCCCAAGAAGTATGTGTATTTTTGTGTGTATTGGGAGCCCAGATATTGTAAATCAGAGACTAACCAGTGAGGATAGATTGGTCCACACGCAGAGTTGTGGAGCGGATCGCGGTGATTCTGATATCAGCAGGGACTTTGTCACCAACTACACAGGAAAAAAGTTAAGAATTGAGAACACGCATACCGTATATGAAGAGCAATACATGCTCAAAACTAATACTAACAAAGTATAGACAGGCTCTAGAGTGACACTTAGTGTTAGGAGTTAAGGTGTCTCATCAGTTTTCTTTCAATATTTCCAAATATTTTATTATAAACATTTCTAAATTTATGTTTATTCAAAGCTTCTCTAGAATATCAATCTGATTAATGGTTTGGCAATGATTTATATTTTTTATAGTCCAGTCTAGGTTATTAAAATCCTGTTCTTGGAGGTCCACCTTCTTACAGAGTTTAGCTCCAACCCTACTAAAACACACATGAACCAGCTAACCAATGTTAGTAGGATTGATGAAACATCCAAGCAGATATTTTGGAGCTACATTTTGCAGAAAAATGACCCACCAGAAGCAGGATTGGCCCCTAATCTAGTCTAAAGATGTCACTGTCAATAATGTTTGCAGATCTTTTGGTGAAAGATTAAGAGATCAAAAAGGAGGATCTGATCAAGGGGCAACTGAGTGAAAAAGAAAAGCAAGGACTAATTGACCTTCATAGTGGTTACAAGAGGCCTGGAGAGAAAAATGAGTGATGAGGAAGGAACAGGTGGAAGAGGGAAAGAGAAGGGGCTAGGGATCGAGAGAGGGCAAGTAGAGGAACAGGTGCTGGGATGTATTTATATACAGGCCTTTTCTTTGCTCGTGCTCTCACGTGTTCTTTCAGCCTTTTCTAATCCCATTACTCTATATTCCTCCTCCCACTGTCACACACACACCCCTTAATTGCCTTAAAAGGATGCTCAAACATTCTCAAGGGCATGAGTCCCATATAGTCCTGTCCCCTCTACACATGTCTCATTACTTGACATCGTTGTGGTTACACAGTGTAACAGTTGGCTTGAAGGTGTTGCTTACTCTGCATTTCCATTTTCAGATGCTTGTGCTATTCTCATGTGTGTGAGCATTATGGGATCGTTCTGTGCTACCGATGCTCTGCTGTCAGATGCTCAGATCCATTGGTATACCTGACACTTCCACAATGTCTCCAGGAACGATCTCTCTGGCTTTGATCATCTGTACGCTCTTTCTGTCAGCGCGGTAGACTTTGCCCATTTCTGGCTCATACTCCTTTAGAGCCTCAATTGCGCTCTCTGCATTACGCTCCTGTAAAAACAAACATCTAGATCAGCTCCTGCTCCCCTTTTACACCTTGACCGCCCTCTCCTTCCAAGGGTGTGCATACTTTCTAAATTACTATTGTGCCAGCCCCATGGACCCTTGATGAAATCTGACCAGCCTCTAGTATTTTTACCATTGTCGTCATTTGTGTTCCTGAGGCCCCTAGGGTAAATACGGCTGTGCCTTTAACCTGTGATGTAACCACTTTGAGTTCTACAGTTTTAGGCTCTTAAGTTTCTCTTGAAATGTATGAATTTTATTGTATTAGATCACAAAATATCAAACCAAATGGCATCACATTGGAAAATGGCTAAAAGTAAAGATTATTTGTAAAGTAAAGTTGATTATTTTATTTCTTGGAAAAAAAAAAAAATATATAGGCCTATATATAATTTTATTAGTGCTGTCAAACGATTAATATTTAATCGCGATTAATCGCATTAATGTCATAGTTAACTCGCGATTAATCGCATTTAATCGCACATTTTTTTCTATTCTAAATGTCTCTTGATTTCTTTTTGTCCCATTATTTTTTCTCATTTTAATGCTCTTATCAACATGGAAAAGTGGATCGGCTTGCTTTGAACAGTATATGTCAATATTGTTTTCAATAAAAGACATTTGCACAATTTCACACGAAAACATTCACACTTGGAGCAAATAATCTCTCACACAATGTAACACTGTCCATCAATAAAAGGGTGAAAGAAATACTGGCTAGGTCCTGATATTGATGAGGGGTTGGAGAATTCGCATCAGCTGTGTGTGTGTGTGCTTGGCCATCATCAAGTGGTATTCAGACTGGAGGTGCTGCGATGATGATAGCTCAGTTCACAACGACAAAACTCACAGATCACTTTGGTCTTGTCAATGGAACCATTTGGGAACTTTTTAAAAGTAAACTTTCCATTCAGAATCTTATTGGCATCCATTTCGGCGTCTCGCGCTCGTCATCCACTCAAAACTGGACGTTTTGAACGTTCCTATAACATTCAGAAATAACGTTTTTTTAACTTAATGGGAACGTTATGAAAACGTTCTTATAACCTAAAATTGTTAGCTGGGAGTGGGGAAGAGGAGAGATTCGCGATTGCACTGAACACGTTTTAAGTGCAGGCATATTCTCTGAGCGAGCCCAGAGAAAATTCTTACAAGAGCAGCGTGTATCTGAGAGCGCGCGACTCGAGCAGAGAGATTCGTGCTCGGCACATCATATTCCGCGCGCGAGCAGAGAGATTCGCGCTCGCGCATCCGGCTCATAGACATCCGGCTCGCAAGCCCAAACAAGTGGGGATTCATAAATTTTGGGGCATCTCGCCCGGGGGGCGGGGTTACGTCTTGCGTCACATCTCTCATGCGGGTTCTCGTCGACCAGGGTCAGCGCGCGTAGACAGACGAGAAAAGCCGCGACATTTAAAAATAGGCCTAGTACTGTTATTGTGTCACGAAATGTCGTTTTAATAGTTTTTCAGTCGACAATGTAGTTGTTAAAAGGTCAAATCTGTGGTTTATTTATAAAGATAGCGCCTATTTAAAAAATTGATCTGACGTTTTCGGAGTTGTGATATCCAGTCTTTCACCGGGCGCTCAGCGCTCATGTACCCCGCCGAGATCAGCCGTACCTCGGGCAGTGCTTCTGACGTTTGCCGCTGGCTGTGATGTCTCTCGTTTAGTGGTTAAACATGAGATATAATTCGTCTTGTGTCTATAACGGGCGATCTTTGGTCTCATTAATCTATCATTTGTTCCCTGGCAAATCGTTTTGGCTGAGGGCAAAGTGAAGTTTCATAATTTTATATTTTGGCTATTTTAACTTTGTATCCTGCTGTATGTTTGTCTGAATCGTTTACTTTATTTCTTGTCTTGTATAACTTCTTATACCTTTTAGGCTACTTATACTGTTATAGTGTCTATTACTGATCAATAAAACTAAAATTTAACAAAAATAGACAGGGTTGTGTCATTTTATATAGCCTGTATTTTATATAGCCTTTTCATTACAATTTGATTTGCTGTATACTGTTTGTTTATTTTATTGACTAAACTATTTACTATTACTTTTCACTTTATCTTATATTTACTATTTGCGTTGCACTGTAGTCACATGCTAGGGCTTCACCCATCTCATGGCAATACACACAAGGGTTGCTTTGTACATAGGTGTTTCTTTTTCTTTTTTGTTTCTTTCTTTTTTTGTGTGTGTTTATTTTGTATGATTACTTCACCCATGTATTTGGACTCTGCTAACTAATGCTGATCCATGTGTTGTTGATAAGGGGGTGGGGGGTTAAGGGAAAATTTGACAAATGCTGTTTATATTTCCCTGTTGAAAACCTTGCATTACAAAAAAAAAAAAAAATTATTGTGTATTATAATAGCAGTATTGAGTCTAATTAGTCGTTACTGCTTGAATCACCTAAAGAAGAAACATGAACTGGTTAACTGGAGTTTACTTTTCTGCAATACAATAAGTAGGCCTAACTTTATCGAGGTAAAAGTTTCCCCGCTGTCACCAGACGTAGGTCTATGAGTGGAGAGAAGAGTGACAAAATCACGGCAGGGATGTGCAAACAAAGTAGGCTATCTGTCTAGCATTGCCATGTCATTGTATTGATTGATTCATTGTCCCTTCATAGTTTGTAAGAGACATTTCAGGTTGGATGTATTTAATAAACTGAGCGAAGCCAATTCATCTGTTAATATGAAACGCGACTTGGCCATTGTAAGGCTACAGCACATCTTGTACAACTTAAACCCATGGTAGTTAAGTAACGATAAACAAACTGAAAGACCGCAATTCCTGATTTCGCTTTCGTTCACTAAACAAAGACTATGGAAATTAAACATCACTTTTTCATCAAAGAACGTGTTGTAAAAAACATAACTTATTAGATTTAAGACCTAGGTTTCTCTAGCTAGTTCTGTGCCTGCCTGTGTGCGCTATGGTGCGCGCTGAGTCTTGACCCTGGTCGACGAGAACCCGCATGAGAGATGTGACGCAGGACGTAACCCCGCCCCCCGGGCGAGATGCCCCAAAATTTATGAATCCCCAAACAAGTGTGTGCGGCGTGCCTGTTGTTTTGTTTCCGGTCTAGCTAGATCCGCTTGCGCTTTCAAAACGTCCTCGCGCGCATCCCGCGTCCTGTTGCAAAAGCATGTGGAAAAAAAACTACAAAGTTTGCAAGGCCAAAAAGACCGTTAATCGCGCGATAAAAAAATTAACGCCGTTAAAATGGGTTTGCGTTAACGCCGTTAATAACGCGTTTAACTGACAGCCCTAAATTTTATTATATTTTATTTCTTAATTTATTGATATTTCTTTAAAAATAAGTGCATCTTGTTTTGACATTTTATAGAATTTATTTATTTATATTATTTATTTGTTTGTTTGTTTGTTTGTTTTGTTTTGAGGCTGCCTTCAGTGTCCAAATACTTTTTGGGGCCACTGTATTGTGAATTTAAAATTGATGTGCATATTCACCTGCCATACTCCAACCACAGCATTGGCGATAAGGATGAGGAGAATGACCAAAGGCTCGACAAAGGCAGTGACGGTTTCCTCACCTTCCTCAAACAAGGCCAGTACCTGATGAACAGAGAGAGAGAGAGCTGGAGTGTGAGAGAGACATCTAAGATCCATTCGAGAGGTAGAAAAGAAATCGATTTAAGATCTACTGTTTGTGCACCTCATTGGACCCTTTGTCAGTTTTGCACCCCCACCACCACCACCACCACCACACACACACACTTACACTTCATCTGAACATTGAGTTATGGTTGAAGTGTACAGCTGATCCTCTTCCAGTAATTCTCACATGTGCACATGCTTTACTCGATTTACGGTACGGTAGCACCTGCTGCCTGTCTTTCTCTTCTTCACCTTTACAGTATTTCTACTGATCTGTCTTTCATTCCTTCCATCTTTGACCCTTGTGGGTGGATACAGTTTCTTGGACTGGCTTAAGACCACCTTAAAATAACACTCTCTTCCTCTCTCTGTCTTAATCGCTCACTCTTTCTTTTCTCTTTTTCTCTCCTTTATTTCTCTGTCCTTGCTTCTCTTCAAAGCTTCTTTCCTGGCCTTCTAAGGCCATAATGACAGCTGTGATGTCATGGGCCTGAACAAAACAGCAGAACTAATGCTGCCTGCTTCATTTATTCCAAAACAGATTTGGAAGAAAGAAAGAAAGAAATGCAGTTTTATGTGCCGATGGTTTCATTATCAGTACGGAATGTACTCAAATTTCAACAGCAAGGGCATATGCGCATCTGGGACTAAAAAAAAGATGCCTCATGCTAGCGGTGTTGTTTTATGCAACCATAAGGGTTCCATACTACCCGGCACAGATAAACAGCTGGATTATGGTCTACCCATTATATACACAGGGCTGAAGGGTTACCGTTTAATTTGACTGACAGGAACGGATGTGAATGTGGGAAATGTGTCCCTGTCCTTCTCTTGTACATTATTAATCATTGTCTGCACCCATAAATGAAAGCCTGTGAAGTCATTAAAATGTTACAGCTCTATGACTTTAGACTTTACCCAGCTCAGCATAACCCAGGCTATGAAATTACTGAATTACTGAAGCACTACCTGTGGAAAGTGAGGTTTCTGAAGATTTAGACTACATTTGATGTCATGCGGTTTCTATTTACTCACAAAAGAGATGCAGGCAGCCAACAGCAGGATCCTGACCAAGAGATCTTCAAACTGCTCAACCACCAGCTCCCAGATGGTCTTGCCTGAGAGAGAATGTAGGTAGATAGATGTGTATGATAGACGGACAGTATGCGTAAAATACAGACATGTCGTCAATTCTAGGTCTAGGTCTTCTCATATAAAAGCAATAAAAACAGTAAATGAAAAACTTACCTTCTTCAGCCGGCAGCTCTGTGATTGGTTGATTCAGTCAAGTCGACAAGATGAATGGAGGAGGTGGTCAAAACAGAACCATTAGAATTAGACATTAATATATCTTTCCCTATCAACAATCACTATAACATAGCATATTAAATAATTGTATAATATGGTTCATTCTGAAATTAGATCATACGTATAAAACTATTCAATTAGTAGTCTGGCAATTTGTCCTTCTGTTTGACCTTCTACTGAAGTCCATGTAGGCTTAAAATGGTTCCTGTGTTTCAGCTGTCACTTTTTCTTTCTTTGTCTTTCTAATCTTGCTTTTGCAACTTAATGTTATTGTGCAGCATGGATCAGTGCATCTGTTTAGGGTTATTTTGCCTTTGGCTGAGAGCTCTAATTTCTTCTAAATGCAGCATGTTCTTGTAAGAAAACACTTCAGGAGATGTATGTGTTCTCTCAGTTTTGAATGCATTTGAATAAGTCTTAAGAAACAGTGTTACTCATTCATCTTGTCTGATGCCTGTTCTCGACTAACTAATCACAACTAATCACTCTACACAAAACACATTTTTAATACTAAGTTAGGAATTCTTGCTTCAAAATTGCTTGTTCTGTCAATTCACTCCAACTTTGTTTCATTGTAATCAAACATCCATTCATATTTTAAGAAGCCTCCATCCACTTTGTCCATGCTTTCCTCACCGTTGAATCCAAACTTTTCTTGGTTTTTCTTGACCTGATCTAGAGCGAGGCCTGTGCTCTCGCTCACGCCGAAGTAGGCCAGGCATTCTGCTGTTTCCTTGGTGTGTGCGTTCTCCATCCTGTCTGCTCAAAGGGGAGACTTCTCAAAAACAAAACAAGATGTAGGTAAGTTGGATTTCCACTCAGAAAAATTGAGAAATGTCCGGTTTTAACACTTTTTACAGGTCATTGAGAAACTACTGAATCCCTAAATTATAAAAAAAAAAAGAAGAAAAAAGATTGAGAGAGTACGCACCAACACTTTTTAAAGTGTAGGATAGGGACAAAACAGATGGCCCCTTGATTCTCTCTCCCCTCTCTCTTTCTCTCTCTGCTCTCCTTCCTCTGGAGCGCAGGGCTGACAGAAAGTGCAAACTTCCACTCATCTCCGTAGAGTTTTATAAAGACACCAGGCAAACCATCGCTCAGGTCACACCCAGAGGAGGCCCCCTATTGGCTGAGATAATACAAATATGGTGGGGAAGGGGGCAAGGCCTTGGGAAAAGAGATGAAGAGATGTGATTGGAGCAATTGGGTGACAACTGTAGCGGGTGTGAGCAGCCTTGAAAGCGGGGTTAAAATTGGGGTCTGTTTTTGGAACATGCACCAACAGGGGAATGGAGACGGTGAATGGGGAATTGTGGTGTTGGGATGGTGATGGTGGTGGAGGGTCAGATGAATGATAGCTCAAATGATTTTGGGATGTTGATATGCATGACCAAGGTCTTGGATTTTTGTGGGGACGTGCAGGGCTTTGTTACAATTATGAGTACATTTATGTGGTACGGGATTAAAATTTGATCCATTCTATAAGAACTATAATGTGAGGAAGGAAGGGCCATTAAGGTACAAATGAGGGCTCTATGTTTATAGTCTTTTATCTTGTTGACAGATAGTTTGGATGAATAGACAGAAATGGATGACTGGTTCAATAGTTTTTGTCAAACCAAATCAGCGACATGAAGAAACCACCATGTGATTTTAGCCCATTTAATGCCCATTCTTTATCTTTTCTTCTTTTTTTTTTAAACTTTCTTTTCTTTTTTTAAAATGCAATGCTTTCAATTAAAAGCTGATAATTGGGTTAAATGAAGTAAAGCATTTAATATTTCTTCTTTTTCCACTGTATTGCGTAGTGGAGATCTTTAGTTGTTTAAAATGCTATTGTGTGAGTGGGTTAAGACATTTGGCATCATAATTTAAACAACAAAAAATGACAAATGATGGTCATTTCAATCAAGTCACAGGCTTGCAGATCATTTGCTTTAGAGTGGGTTCACTCTGTCATTCTAATGTCAGCTGAAACTAAATCCATTACATGGACAACATGACATGATCAATTAAAAAATTCTCAGTGTTTAGTATATTTATTCAGTTTTATTGGCTACATTATTTGCATAGGTCTAGTAATGCACAGTCAAGTCAAGTCTCCTTAATTTATATAACGCTTTTCACAATACAGATTGTTTCAAAGCAGCTTCACAGTGATAACAGGAAAATAATGAAACAAAGTTTGTTTCGTCTGTACAGCAGATCTAGAAGAAAATAGTGTCATAGTCCAGCTTAAGTACATTGATTACAGCATTACAGGTCAGAAGTCAGATCAGAACATTTAGAATATACAAGTCTTATCATATATATATATATGTTTTGGCACTTACTTGGTTAATGCAGTCCAATGTGCATTATACAAGCAAACCAGAGCATTATAAGACTGTCAGATGGGTAAGTAAATGTCTTATGTATGTTTTATTATAAACAATACAATGGACGATCATTTATGATAATGTTTTCATTCATCATCTGTTTACTTTTTTCACACTTTGCTATTTGGCAAACAATATCACTCATTCCCTTATTTTCAAGACAGCACACTTTATAGAACATACCACTATCTGTGTTGTTGTTTTTAATTAAGACTATAACAGTTAAAGTGTAGTCTTCATTAATTAAACTAAAAAAATAAATAGTAGATAAAAAAAAACTAGACAAAAAAGGCAATATTTCTAATTTTCTAAGTTTAAATACTAAAAATAATAAAACTAAATATACTGAAATAAATATGAATTATCTAAATAGAAAAAAAAGAATAATATGGCAAAATATCACAAAAAAAACTAAAACTTAAACTAAAATGAACGCTAATTCAAAATATACATAAAATAGTATATAAATAATAATAAAATAATTCTGTCCACAATAAAAAAAAATATTTAACAGTATTCATGCTGGTCTACAATTCTCAGTATAGTCTCTGAAAACCATTCTCTGCCTCTTCCCACTGAAATGTTTGCGTGAAGACTTGTTCTCCTACTTCAGCTATTGTTATGTAGGTGTCACAGTGGAACTAGACACTCTTGTCTGTGTCGGTGGGGGCTGATGGTTCTTTTGGTACTTGTGTAACTGTAGATTGAGTTGCAGTTGTGTGTGTCCTGTATAAATAGATCTGAGTGATGTGGACCAGCAGCGGCTCAACCCAATTGTTGGATTTTTGCTCCAGCCACAGCTCCAGTGCTGCTGAAAAAATGGAGAGCATGAGGGATACAGCAGATAATTTAGCCATTCTTAGCTAGTGTTAATGTTAAAGTTCACACACAGGTCTCATGCATCCTGTTTTGTTTCATTTGTCTTTCTCCTGTTATTTAATTCTTTTGAAAGTTCTTTAAATATTTTTCACCACTGACTCTCTGTGACTTTTCAACTCAGACCCCTTGCTCCCTTTTTGACCCTGGCCCCATCAGGTGTGCTTGTGTGTCATGATTCTGACGTGCCTCCCTGTCGTCCCACAGAATGTGTCCCGGTGCTGCTGGCATGGCTGTGCTCATGTTGCAGCATGTTTCACATAGCTGCAAAAAAATAATAATATATATATCAATCAGTCATTGGACTTGTGGATATTCTTATATTCAAAATTACAAAATATTTTGTATATAAAGATTTATAATACACCCTGGCCTGATTTATGAGGGATATAAGTAATTTTTGACAACTAAATTAAATATTTTGTGTGTGTGTGTGTGTATTAGTGTATATAACATATTAGTGAAATATCATTCCATTTTATCAGTAAACCAGCTGCTAGGTGTGCAAGATAGCAGTGCACAAAATGGTAAAGCACTTGGACTTTAAGAACAGGAAGTTTGATAGGAATTGTTTCATTCAGTGGTGAGAGCAGGACATATGATGTTTTACTGGAAAGAGATGGGACACATGGAACTGACAGGTTAGTGCCAAAAGATTTAAGAAATAAAGTTCCCTGGTTTTATGGGTATATTTATCCTTCTGTAACTCTGCCATTGTATGTGTCTTCCCTTTTAGGTCTACACTTGCCCTGCGGAACATATAGAGACACTGCTGATGACAGGAAGACGGATCAAGGGAAAGAGAAGAGGGACTCGGGAAAGCCAAGATGCAGGGATGAATTGAAGGTTAAATATATACAGTGACGAGTGAGAGGAGTGTAGAATGGCGAAACCAGTATGAAGAAAAAGATCAGGAGTGAAAGAGTAAAAAATGTGCACTTGAGGAATCAGAGAAAGTAATAAAGGGGAAAATACAGGGAACAACAGCTTGGGAAGATTTGACAGTGTTCAGCTGTTATAGTTTTTGTTAACTGCCACTGACAAATTCCTTAAGTGATTAATGTGGCCTTTCTTTCTCATTGACTTTTTTAATAAATGAACATGAATATAGTCAAAATAAAGGTGATTTATTGGCATCAATGGTTCCATAAAGAACCTTTAACATCTATGGAACCTTTCCATTCCACAAAAGGTTATTTATGGTGGAAAAAGTTTCTTTATTAAAATGTTCTTTATAAGAAAACAGAACTGTTCACTGAATGGTTCTTTTGGAAACCAAATACAGTTCTTTTATGGCATTGCTGCGTAAACCCCCCTTTGGAACTTTTATTTTTAAGGGTGTACCATATGCAGAGGCCAATGTCATTTTACACACGTGTACAGTATGTTGTGTACATGTGTGCGTGCCAAACAAGTGTGTGACAGGTGTTGGACAGGAATGGTGTTAAATTCTCAGCACTGTCCCTATTCTTGGTTATTTGAATCTCTGGCTCCAAAGTATGGTGCCGTAATCCGGTCTTTAATGACTAACACCTCTATAAAGGCTGCACACGCAGAAGGCACGTGAATACATTCATAAGATCATCTGGATGGACCCGGAAAACCACTTTTTACAATTATTTGTTTTTAACAATGATGTTTTACTTTTACGTTAGGAATGGATGTATTGCTTGCTTTGAAAAATGTTCTGCCCCTAAAAATGTTTTGTCAAGTAATCTAAAGTCCTCATGTGGCAACTTCTAAATTATTATTTTTTTTTTTTAAATGAAAAATATTATTTAATATTACTTGATCTACATCAGGTTACACAAGTGTTATACTGTACATTTTATTCCCAATGTAGCTTAGCAGCTAATGCAATAAAACTTGTTCCTTTGTTATTTAAGTTGGGTAAAATTAATAGTAGCACCTTTGAAACCAGTTATGATTTAATGGGTTTTGACACATCTCATTCTATGAAATAAAAGATGCACCGATCGTCATAAAGGCAGGGACAAACATTATCTATGTTGGGTTGGGTATCAGATGTCACAGCTGTGAAAAAACAGTTATCAGCTTTTACAGTGAAGGAACATTTCTGTGGGAACAGCTTCTTACCGCTATTAATAATAGCGAGGGTTGTCCTTGGGTATTCTTGAAACAGGGGAGAGCAGAGGATATCCCAAAGAAAGTCCAACACACACACTCTCTCTCTCTCTCGCTCTCCATTTCTCTCTCTCTCTCTTTCTCTCGCTCTCCATTTCTCTCTCTCACTCTCCATTTCTCTCTCTCTCTCTCTCTCTCTCTCTCTCTCTCTCTCTCTCTCTCTCTCTCTCTCTCCACTCTGGGTTATATTTAGCCTGGCTTTAGGGGTGTCGACCTCTTGCTCTGCTGCTGGCTGTATCCTTACAAGGCCCAACCACAAGTATTGTTTCTTAGCAACCCTTGATGTTTTCACCTAAGTGGACGGGTCCACCAATGTGCTGTTGTAGCAGCTAATCATTATAATCATCCTATAAGCATCACCACCATCAGCAGCAGCAGCAGAATGAGCATGTGCACCTCGTGTCTGCTGATGCTCTTATTGGAAGATGTGCATAAGATGTGCTGTAGAAGACATTTTCAATTCGCCTTAAGTTTAGTTTAGTGTTAGTTTTCTCATAGTTAATTTTAGTTCGAATTTTTCAGTGTTTTCTAGTTTCAGTTTGTTTTAGGAATGGCAAAGTTAATGCATTAACTGGTGTCATTTAAAAATGTGAATTTATTAGAATAGTCTCGTTTTATTGCCAGTTAATGTATACAATGTTCTAAAATGGCAATTATTTTGTGGCCAGCTATTTTTTTTAGCTGGTTTTGTAATCATGAAAATGCATTTTAAGGAAGCTTTAGTTGTTCCCAGATATGTTTTTTTTTTATGTAATGATAACAGATATTTTATATATTTTGTTTCGTGAATTTCTACATTGACCAGCCTGGCCGTCAACAATGTAGCTGTTTTTACACAAACAAAGAATAAAACTAAAGTGGACAAAGACTGACAGATTAACTTATTAAATTTAATTAAAATGCTGATTAATTAAACGAATAAGGTAATTATACGTTATTTTACAGTGTCCTTGTTACACATGTTACATGTAGTTACTATTGTACCATAATTACTATATTATGCATAACATTCTTTTTATCAGTTGCCATTTGTTACTGCTAGAAGGAAACACTTAAACCTGGCAGCCAATTACTAGCATTTAATTCTATTCAATACCATTTATTTAAAAAAAAAATCTAGTATGTGTTTTAGTTTTTAGTTTGGTTTATGAGCGTATGCGCGTATGTGGTGGTAGTAGCCTATGTGTAAACAGCACTGGATGGGATCAACTTAGAGGTGAACTATATGCATTCTGCATGTGTTTGGGTGGGAGTATGGGTATCTGTTTGTCTGATAATAAATTAAAACGGTGCAGTTGTTCTGTCCACTTGAGTTACGATATTTGTTCCCATACAATTAGGATGAGATTTAGGGTTACTATGGAACAAACAAACAAACACAAACAGCTAAATGTACTGTATATGTGTGGGGATCAAGGAGCTGTACCAGGATGTTTTTTAAGAGCATGTCATGTGTCCATGCTATATGTGTACATGGATCCTCTTTACTGTCCCTCTGTTTTTGATGAGGTGTTTTTTGTTTTTATTGTTCCTCCATTCTTGAGGTTGTACTTTCTGTGGTGGATCATGTTTTGATTGGAATGCTCTGCCCCCAAAAGGGCAGTCCTTGTCATGCCATGGACACTGATTTAAACTAGGGAGAGGGTTTGAAATGTTGCATTTCACACGTAGTGACCTGACACTCACATTCATGGATTACTGGCTGCAGTCACAGCAGAAACACACGTGCCTGATGCCAACATAATTGCCCCAATCAGTGCTCATTATAACTCATCAGCAGTCTAGACTGTTACAATGATGGTTGAATGTGTTACTTATGACTAAAACTAATAGCTTCAGTAGGATTGAAGGAATATTTTGGGTTCAATACAAGTTAAGTTCAATTGAAAGCATTTGTGGCATAATGTTTATTGACGCAAAAATGCCCACTTTCCCCTCTTTCTTAAAAAAACAACAACTCTGGGTAATAAGGAAGTGAGTCATAAGGAAAGTGAATGAGGCCAATCCATAAATGTTCAAATATGTTATAATAGTATCACCACAAGACATTATACTATGATTTTAGTGTGAAAACTTGCTTACTAACTTTTTCTGTGTAAAGTTATAATTAATTTGACAAAAAAGTTGTAAACGAAAAGCCTGAAACCCTAAAAAGTGTATAAATTATTATTTAAACATCATTTTACAGCTCAATTACAACACGAATGTTAACAGATGAATTAATGTAAGTTCTTTTCTAATATTATTATAAGCTTCACATTTCTGCTTATAAATCCTTCACAAATTCCTATAAAATCCTTAATTTGCTTTCATTGTAAGTGCAGTGGAGTTTAAAGAATTGAAATATTTTATTGTAATAATTAACATTATGCCCTAAATGTTGTAAATTGAACTTAACTTGTTTTAAATATTTCTTTAACTGCTACACTTTTAAAACTTCACACATAAGTGTTTTCTCAGAATATATGTCCATTTATAAGTCATATAAACAGTCATATACATGTTTGCAGTCATGTGGCCATGGTGAACAGTCTCACCTGTGGTACTTGAATAACAAAATAACTTAACTCATCTGACACTGAATTATTGAAATCGGATATGAGCAGTAAAGTAAGGGTCACCTCATGTACTTTTGTGTATCTTTGCAATGTGTGCTACAATTTGACATTCAATATCATTTTAGTAACTCCAGATGGTGTTGCACTCTAGATGAATTGCATAATTCCATTAAACATCTTATGTATGTGTATGTATGAGGGATTGTTCCATGAAGAAGCCAGTTAATTTATATTGGAAGGGTGTTTGGATGAGGCAGGGATCAGTCTCTAAAGTCGAGGAAGATAATGTCATAGTCTCTTTTTGGCTGTGCTCATGCCTGGGTTCAAAGCCTTCCAGGAAATACGATAGATGGATTTGTGTTTGTCTGTTTTACAGTCAGGATGTACTGACCCCTGCTGCTTATGTCAGTAACTACAGCATAAATGTGTAGATAGATTTTAGCCCGAAGTCATTAGTGAATCTGCACCTTCAACTCTGGTTATAATCTCTGTGCCTTTTGTGTTACTATGTCAGTCTTTATGGCCTGTAGTCATTTTTGATAGATATGTATTTGATATATGCAATGTAAAAAGTCCATAATACATGGATACTGCCTGGCTCTTGCTTGAGAATGCCATCTACTGGTTTGTTTATTTATTTGAAGAAATATGAGGTCACTGTTTAGATTTAGTTTTAGAGTACTTAAAAAAAAAAACTACAACACTTTTTGAAATAAATATTAAACATTTTATTTACATAGTTTTACCACAACATTTATCAACATGTAACTGTGAAAACATGAATGAAAAATAATGTAAAATCACCTCTTAGAAATTTCAAGCTTATTTTTTAAGTCAAAACATATTGACTAAATGTCAAGTTGCAGAGCACTTTATTTAGTAGCAAAATGTTTTCGAGAGCAGATGGAGTAAACTAATACCGTGCAGTGATATGACGGTTTACATATAATTTTTGGACTGAAGAAAGGTGTGAGCATTAGGGGTGTAAAAAAAGGAATCATAATGTAATAATAAGGCCTGAAAACAAAATGGAAGAACCAAAGAGAAAAGATTTATATCAGTCCCTGCACCATTCAGTTCATGGGGTGTTTTAATCCACCTCTTCAATAGTTGGTCCCTGGGAAGCGGCCCCTGATCCGTCACGTGCCTGAGCTCCACAGCCTCCAGCTGGCATCCCTCCCTGATAAAGCTTAGTGATGATTGGGTTGCAGACTTTCTCCAACTCCTTCAGCTGATGTTCATACTCCTCCTTATCAGCCATCTGGTTGTTCTCTAGCCAGCTGATGGCAGCGTTGCATTTCTCAATGACTTTCTTCTTGTCATCCTCGCTTATCTTGCCTTTCAGGTTCTCATCCTCCACACTGCTCTTCATGTTGAAGGCGTAAGACTCCAGGGAGTTTTTGGCAGCAATCTTCTCTCTTTGTAGATCATCTTCAGCTTTGTACTTGTCTGCGTCCTGCACCATTCTCTCAATCTCCTCTTTGCTCAGTCTGCCCTTGTCATTGGTGATGGTGATCTTGTTCTCTTTTCCAGTGCTTTTGTCCACCGCTGACACATTCAGGATTCCATTGGCGTCAATGTCAAAGGTCACTTCAATCTGCGGGACTCCACGTGGTGCAGGTGGAATTCCTGTGAGCTCAAATTTACCCAGCAGGTTGTTGTCTTTTGTCATGGCCCTCTCTCCCTCATACACCTGGATCAGGACACCGGGCTGGTTGTCTGAGTAGGTGGTGAAGGTCTGGGTCTGTTTGGTAGGGATGGTGGTGTTGCGTTTGATGAGGGCTGCCATGACTCCACCTGCTGTCTCGATGCCCAAAGATAGTGGCGCAACATCCAGCAGCAGCAGGTCCTGGACATTTCCAGATGTGTCACCCATGAGGATGGCGGCTTGCACCGCTGCACCATAAGCCACTGCCTCATCTGGGTTGATGCTCTTGTTCAAGTCCCTGCCGTTGAAGAAATCCTGCAGAAGCTTCTGGATCTTTGGGATTCTTGTTGATCCACCAACCAGAACAACGTCATGGATCTGAGACTTGTCCATCTTGGCGTCTCTCAGGGCTTTCTCCACAGGCTCAAGTGTTCCCCTGAAGAGGTCTGAGCACATCTCTTCAAAGCGTGCTCTGGTGATGGACGTGTAGAAGTCGATGCCCTCGTACAGTGAGTCGATCTCAATGCTGGCCTGAGAGCTGGAGGAGAGGGTTCTCTTGGCTCGCTCGCACGCTGTTCGCAGCCTCCTCAGTGCCCTCTTGTTCTGACTGATGTCCTTCTTGTGCTTCCTCTTGAATTCTTCTACAAAGTGATTCACCATGCGGTTGTCAAAGTCCTCACCACCCAGATGAGTGTCTCCGGCTGTGGCCTTCACCTCAAAGATGCCATCTTCAATGGTCAGGATGGACACGTCAAAGGTGCCTCCACCCAGGTCAAAGATCAGGACGTTGCGTTCTGCTCCTTTGCCTTTGTCAAGGCCGTAGGCGATGGCTGCAGCCGTGGGCTCGTTGATGATTCTGAGGACATTGAGCCCGGCGATCACTCCAGCGTCTTTAGTGGCTTGCCTTTGCGAGTCATTGAAATAGGCAGGAACTGTGACAACTGCATTTGTCACCTTCTGCCCCAGATAAGCTTCAGCAATCTCCTTCATCTTCACCAGGACCATAGAGGAAATTTCTTCAGGATTAAATGTCTTGTTTTCTCCTTTGTATTCGACTTGAACCTTTGGCTTTCCGCTATCACTGACGACTTGGAAGGACCAGTGCTTCATGTCAGACTGCACTACTGGGTCATCAAACTTCCTGCCAATCAGCCTCTTGGCATCAAACACGGTGTTGTTGGGGTTCATGGCCACCTGGTTTTTAGCTGCATCTCCAATGAGCCTCTCTGTGTCAGTGAAAGCAACATAGCTGGGTGTTGTTCTGTTCCCCTGGTCATTGGCGATGATCTCCACTTTTCCATGCTGAAACACCCCCACACAGGAGTAGGTGGTGCCCAGGTCAATTCCAATGGCTACTCCTTTTGCTGATGACATGTTTGGTTTCTTTTCAAGTCTACCTGTCTTTAACAAGCAAACGAAATAGGAAAATTACCATGTAAAACCGCTACATTTTAACCATGAAATTACTATTAATATTATGCAGTTATAAAACTTAAAATTTGTATTTTTGTACATTCATTGTTCACACTAATGATTTGAAAAATTAGAAGACCATTATTATTATTAATAATGTATAAGAGGACTAAATATAATACATAGTCAAATATAATTATTTGTTAAAAACGTAAATCAATTCTTAAGTAGGCTATTAATTCATTAAGAGGCTCTTCATCACATATTTTTGTTGACATTTAATCATGAAACATATGAGTATATAGAATAAAACATTATTTACTGCAAGCATTTCATGTCTGATATAAAGCTAGTTGTAAATGTACAAGTTTATGTCGTAAGTATATATAAACTCAATAGAAAAAGAACAGTGGTAGCCTAGTTTAAATTAATTTTCCACTTACCTTTTATGATTTAGATATTTTGTGGCAGGTGTATTGTGGCTCGTTGTCTAGAAGATGGCACACACTTCGCTGTCTCGCTCTTTCCAATGTCTTCCGAACTATCCCGAAGTTTATAACGAAGCACTGCCACAGTCCTATTTTATATTCTCTTACCTAGCCCTGTTGAAGTTTCTCGAAAGCGCCAGCGAGTTTGACCAATCAAAAACCAGCACTGGCGGAATGGCTCCACCCACTACGCTGCATCATCGTATAGTCCTGCTCTAGCTATTTCTGGAGTGTTCTGTGATATTGTTGGGACCACTTGAAGTCATAACATTTTAGTGATCTCGTAAACGCTGAACAGTTTTAACTGTTTATACTTATAAGTCCGTACGGAAATGCAGTAATGTACAAATAACACGCTTTAATTATAGGCTACTCATGTAGAAAATTACTTTTGTTTCAATTATGTTCTAATGCCATTACATTTTTTTAAGTTTTGTAATATAAAGATTGTAATTAGAAATAACCAATAATGTTATGTGTGTGAATTAAAATCGATGTTTAATTAAACTGTCCGAATAATCAAATAACTTACAATGAAACAAAAAGTCTGACAGGAGAATGTGTCTAGGTCTAGGAAAACTAATTTATTACAAGTATTTTTGTGGGAACTGTCCTTTTCTGTACCTGTATTTCTTTGCATGTTCCTTTTTTTGTTTTTTTGTTATGTAGCCTACCCTAAATTTTACATTTCTGTATGACTGCGGGGCTTATTCTGGAACATTGACTTTTTGGTAGTCATTCTGCTCTATTGTCAACAGAGGTCACTGTTAAGTGCATCCAGGGCGTCGTTTTTCTCTCATTTCACCCATTATTCTTTCTCAAATGTTGAGCAATTGTAGCACACAAGACACCTCACCTCGTATGTGTCTTAACGGTGAATTTAATGCAAACGCATAGTTCTAAAGCTACTAAATTAATTTATGTAGGGCTATGGACTGTGAAATGCATCAGTGGCCAAAATTAAACCTAGCTGGGTGGATGTTATGTAGCCCTAATGACAATTTCATTAATCAGCAAACTAAAGCTGCATGTTCAAATGGTCTACTATTACACCTGTATTTGGAATTTCAGTTAATTAGGCTACACAGTAACAATTAGCCTATTCAATGCGTAAAATTGAGAAAATATGTCATGATCTTGATACAAATTATAGTCTATTCCATCATTAACATAGCCTATAGCTGTCAGATATTTTATTATAACAACCGTGTTGCCCTGGGGGGAATTAAGCAAGCAAGCTTTACTCCAAACTGTAATAATTATATTAGTGAACACAAGATGTTTTATTCAAATAACTTGACATTTAAGTCTGTGAAACTGATGTAGTCTACATAACCCCAAAAAAGTTCAATTTGGAGTGAATATATTGTTTACTCGATGTTTTTAACGATCATGATCATGGCTCATCAGGCGCCGGAATCATTACGCGATTTACAAACTTAAACCATATAGTTAAAGCTCTTATATAAAATACTTGTTTTAGAATAACTGCAGGGAGACCTAATGCCATTTTATTTTTTAGTCTATGATAAAGCGACCAGACTAGAAACCCTACATTTATCATATTTCACGTAATTATCATGCACTCAACTATGATAGCTAAAGGCATATTTTTATAGTTCATTGCAATTCATTTGACTTTTCTTCTCTGTTTGGCGTAATTTCACAGCACAATTCTGGAAGCGTCCAGAAACTTCCTCTCAGTTGCCTAAGAATGACAGCTGACGTGACGCTGCCGCTTTCTGTGTTTTGATTGGTCTGATTCACTGGACTTTTCCAGAAATGTATAGAGTTTGACCGGGTGCGCGCTGTGGTGTATTTAAAGAGCGGATGGGTGGCAGATAACGACATTCATCAGAAGAAGAGCGATCTGTGAAGCAAGCGATAAAAACCCCAGAACCCCAGTCTGTTTTGACTTTTTCCGCGACGAGGTGTAAATTAATTTTTATTGAAGAATCACTCTACGGTAAGTCTACATTTATTTTACTTTAGGGTCTACATGCATTGTGTAGTACCCTATTACTCATGCATCTATTCATGAATCTACTTAATATGTTTCAATATTAGCTTTGTATATTACTATTTTATTAAATGCAGACAGTCTATATTCTCCTGAAAAAACAAGCAGGGACATAGTTGCATGAACTTAGCCACCTTTAAGACTGACTGTGTCTTAAGAAGTCTGACCAACTAGCAGTTTACCAAGATTTAAGTGAATTTAAGTGAATTTTGAATTCAAATTAGACTGATCTGCCATTTTATGTAACTTAAAAAAAAATGTGGTCCAGTCTTGAAAAATAAATTTAGATGACTAATTTGTAAGACTAGTCTAAGCAGTTTATGCAACTGCATTGCCACTGTATTCACTGTTACACTTTTTTTTTTTTGCATTAAGAAAAACTTTTTGTTACTATTATACTGTATGAGCACAATACCTATTTTCTTTGCACAACAATTTGTATACATTTAGAAAAATTCTTATTGTTCTTTTTTGTGTTTTACTAGTTTTCGCTACAAACCAAACATGTCATCAGCAAAAGGAGTAGCCATTGGAATTGACCTGGGCACCACCTACTCCTGTGTGGGGGTGTTTCAGCATGGAAAAGTGGAGATCATCGCCAATGACCAGGGGAACAGAACAACACCCAGCTATGTTGCTTTCACTGACACAGAGAGGCTCATTGGAGATGCAGCTAAAAACCAGGTGGCCATGAACCCCAACAACACCGTGTTTGATGCCAAGAGGCTGATTGGCAGGAAGTTTGATGACCCAGTAGTGCAGTCTGACATGAAGCACTGGTCCTTCCAAGTCGTCAGTGATAGCGGAAAGCCAAAGGTTCAAGTCGAATACAAAGGAGAAAACAAGACATTTAATCCTGAAGAAATTTCCTCTATGGTCCTGGTGAAGATGAAGGAGATTGCTGAAGCTTATCTGGGGCAGAAGGTGACAAATGCAGTTGTCACAGTTCCTGCCTATTTCAATGACTCGCAAAGGCAAGCCACTAAAGACGCTGGAGTGATCGCCGGGCTCAATGTCCTCAGAATCATCAACGAGCCCACGGCTGCAGCCATCGCCTACGGCCTTGACAAAGGCAAAGGAGCAGAACGCAACGTTCTGATCTTTGACCTGGGTGGAGGCACCTTTGACGTGTCCATCCTGACCATTGAAGATGGCATCTTTGAGGTGAAGGCCACAGCCGGAGACACTCATCTGGGTGGTGAGGACTTTGACAACCGCATGGTGAATCACTTTGTAGAAGAATTCAAGAGGAAGCACAAGAAGGACATCAGTCAGAACAAGAGGGCACTGAGGAGGCTGCGAACAGCGTGCGAGCGAGCCAAGAGAACCCTCTCCTCCAGCTCTCAGGCCAGCATTGAGATTGACTCACTGTACGAGGGCATCGACTTCTACACGTCCATCACCAGAGCACGCTTTGAAGAGATGTGCTCAGACCTCTTCAGGGGAACACTTGAGCCTGTGGAGAAAGCCCTGAGAGACGCCAAGATGGACAAGTCTCAGATCCATGACGTTGTTCTGGTTGGTGGATCAACAAGAATCCCAAAGATCCAGAAGCTTCTGCAGGATTTCTTCAACGGCAGGGACTTGAACAAGAGCATCAACCCAGATGAGGCAGTGGCTTATGGTGCAGCGGTGCAAGCCGCCATCCTCATGGGTGACACATCTGGAAATGTCCAGGACCTGCTGCTGCTGGATGTTGCGCCACTATCTTTGGGCATCGAGACAGCAGGTGGAGTCATGACGGCCCTCATCAAACGCAACACCACCATCCCTACCAAACAGACCCAGACCTTCACCACCTACTCAGACAACCAGCCCGGTGTCCTGATCCAGGTGTATGAGGGAGAGAGGGCCATGACAAAAGACAACAACCTGCTGGGTAAATTTGAGCTCACAGGAATTCCACCTGCACCACGTGGAGTCCCGCAGATTGAAGTGACCTTTGACATTGACGCCAATGGAATCCTGAATGTGTCAGCGGTGGACAAAAGCACTGGAAAAGAGAACAAGATCACCATCACCAATGACAAGGGCAGACTGAGCAAAGAGGAGATTGAGAGAATGGTGCAGGACGCAGACAAGTACAAAGCTGAAGATGATCTGCAAAGAGAGAAGATTGCTGCCAAAAACTCCCTGGAGTCTTACGCCTTCAACATGAAGAGCAGTGTGGAGGATGAGAACCTGAAAGGCAAGATAAGCGAGGATGACAAGAAGAAAGTCATTGAGAAATGCAACGCCGCCATCAGCTGGCTAGAGAACAACCAGATGGCTGATAAGGAGGAGTATGAACATCAGCTGAAGGAGTTGGAGAAAGTCTGCAACCCAATCATCACTAAGCTTTATCAGGGAGGGATGCCAGCTGGAGGCTGTGGAGCTCAGGCACGTGACGGATCAGGGGCCGCTTCCCAGGGGCCAACTATTGAAGAGGTGGATTAAAGTTATGGACTAATATATTTCATGTGTCAGTTAGAACTCTCTTAAACTGAGCAATGATTTTTTAAATGATATTGCTGCTCTAATAGTCCTGTTTTGTTATTTATTAACCATAAACCACTGTATTTTATGTACTCAATTTGTATATACTGTTACGATGTAAATAATACAAGCATGACTATCTTTTATGGACAATGAACATTGTTCAATTTTTTTTTATTAAATATGAAATGTTTTCTCATTCAGAAGGTCTAGTCATGTGGTTTCTTTTTTCAGTTATAGTAGTTAAAATGTGTAAAGTGCCCTGTTTTTACACTCTTCTTAAACACACTTGCAACCATATGAAATGGTCATATAAAACATGATGCACTTTTTTTAATTAGTTAATACAAGTTCAGCTGAGTTATTTGTTTGACTGTTACTCAGTTAGGTCTACCCATTACTCAGTTTGACTGTTCATTCTACTTTTTAAGGTGCAGCTGTTCCTAAACAGATTTCAAACAAGTTTACTGGTGTTTTGTGTTCCTGGTAAGAGTTTTAATGTATTGTGAAGATATAATGAAGAAATGAAAAAAGAGGTGCTATATTATTATATATATATTTTTTTTAGGTGTTATGAAGGTAAAAAAATGTATCAATCCCAGCTGGCATTTTAACGTTGAGTCGCTGTTGAATCAACGTCAGGTGCCAGTGTTGGATAACCGTTGAATTTTGTTTAGATTTTGCAAATCAGATTGCAAATTGGATTTTGGAACAACGTTATTTTTCTACTGATATATTTCAACAAAATGTTTAAAAGTCATGGTTTTAAAAATAATGTTGATTTGATGTACAACTCAACAGTTTTTGATATTTCTATGTTGAATCCGTAGTGAGTCAACAACTTCAACTATTTTGTGTTCAACGTTGTTTTAACGTTGAATTAATGTTTTTTCACAAACTGACATTATTTCAACCACATTTAAACGTTTAATGTCAGTCGAATGCCAGCTGGGATCTCACCCTAAACTAGACTGCAAGACAAATCATGTTAATGAAAATATTACTCTAAAGTAGAATGTGCCAAAAATAAACTTTATGAAATTTTCCTATCTTAAGAGGTACTAGTGAGTATTTTCACAGACAAGTATGACATGCAACAGCCAGACACACACAGATGATCAACACAGTTTCCAGTTTAAAAAAAGAAAGTGTAAAACAATTTTCACTCAGAAATGCTAGCAAATTTCAAAATCTATTAGAGAAACAGCAATTAACACAATATATTAATTGTGTAAAACAAAAAGGTTTTACACAATAAAACCTGAAAATAGTTTTTTTCTTGCAAAACGTAGGCTACTCCAATTTTATTTACAACTTCGAAAAATCCTTTTTTACATTGGTGTTAATTTCTTCTTTTTTTCTATCTTCAGCTGTCAAAATCACCAAGAAAATTTTCCTTTATGAAAAATTTATTTGAATAAATAAATAAGTAAAAATATTGATTTAGCTATTACCAAAAACCATTAAAAATCAGATCATTAAAAATATCTGATGGCGTAATGCACGTTACTAATGCATTGCTTGTAACATCAAAAAGTAATCCGATTGCGTTATGCATGTCACTTGTAATGCGTTAGCAGTAATGCGATTGAAAACACCTGATCGCTATAGGTTTTCTCAGAGAGCTATGTTAGAAATGTGTCCATCTCTTGATAATCTTCACATAATCAGAATTGTCAGCCAATAAGGGTAAATTGACATACTCTGGTACACTGGAGGGAGCATCTGAGTTGGGTTTCCACAGTTGTACTTTGACAGGCTGTAGAGATCTCTGATGGAATCACGCCCTTATGTTCTGATATCAAAGATACGCGAAGTTCAACTTGTATGAAGTTAAATTTCATTTGCAATATTTTGCATTTATATTTTTTGTATATATTTGAGTTTTCACATGATTTTTATATAATTTTAATGACTGATTTGTTAAATACACACAATATCACTGTGTTATTACTGTATTATGTTTAGTACAGTATCTCTTCAGTTTAAACCATAAACGCATGCTGTCCACTCAAGTGGACATCTGAAAATCTCTGAAAAATAAGTGTAATTTTTTTAATCTTGTTTTTCATGCCCTAAGAGCAATAAAAACACATAGGAAAAAAATCCTGACTAAGGCTATCATAATTCATGCTTGACAGGGTTAAAACATTGAACGTATGATTGAAAATATATAAGATCTATAAATGATTGATTCCACCCCCAACATAAATTTTACATTCTCAAAAAAACAAAGTTATTTACTGAATATTTCTTTTCTTCATCTTATTCAATATTTACCACAGCTGGTGACATGTACGGTATGTGTCAATTCGAAGTTGCACCTGCTGAGCAAAAAAAAAAAAGAGTGTGAAACCAGAATGTTTACACCAAGCTGGCCTTGTGATAACGGAGAAAGCTAAAACATTTAAATCGGAGACAAAGCAGTTCGACGGACCACTTCAAATGCAGCACTCGTCTCTGGTGTTGCGGACTGATGTTTTATTGCACAAATGGAGCAGAAAGTTGTTCTCATTACTGGATGCTCTTCAGGGATTGGGCTCAGTCTTGCTGTGCATCTCGCATCAAATCCGTCAAAAGTCTACAAAGGTAACTTATGTAACATAAAACAATGCATTTTTGTGGTTCATTTTACTTATAGTTTATTCTGACATGTATGTCTAAAAATGACTGTTAGGTTTAGTGGAAAGAGAGCTTTATATATAGTTATAATCATTGTTTAAAAAAAGTACGATTGATTATTGATGTCGTTTAGTTTACGCTACCATGCGGAACCTGGACAAGAAGCAACGGCTGTTGGAGAGTGTGAGAGGACTGCATAAAGACACTATGGCCATACTACAGATGGATGTGACAGATCAGCAGTCTATACTTGATGCCAAAACAAATGTTACAGAGGGCAGAATTGACATACTGGGTAAGAGAACGTAAGACATTATGCCCTTTCAAAGGGAAAAGGTGTGTATAAAGATTAAGGTTAAAAGTCCACATAAATAGGCATTCTTTATATCCACTGTGCTTACATGTTACCACATGTAAACCATGGTACCATGTTTTAACCAAAGGACTTTTCAACCCAAACCATGTTTTAACCAAAGGACTTTGGGATAAATGATTTCATTGATTCCCTCCTAATACCTTTGTGTTAGTTTGTAATGCAGGTGTAGGTCTGATGGGCCCTCTGGAAGCTCACTCGCTGGACACTATACGTGGAATCCTGGACGTCAATCTGCTGGGCACACTTCGCACCATACAGACCTTCCTACCGGACATGAAGAGAAAGAGACATGGACGAATCCTTGTGACAGGCAGCATGGGAGGACTACAGGGTGAGTGGGGATGGAGATAGAGAAAGTGAGATTTTTCAAAAACAAGCGATTCATTGCGAAATTGATTTTCTCTTGTTTTTCCATTTCTGAAAAATTACAAGTTGTCATGTTTATTTATATAGCACTTTGTATAATACAGATTGTTGTTTTCCAGTTTATTACTGTGAAGCTGCGTTGACACAGTGTTGATAATGTTGGAGAATTCATAAATTATGAAACAAGTTCAATTCAGATATAAAGCATGCAGCTCTACATGAGATGAGTCATTATCCAGCTCAATTCAGTTCAATAACAGCATCAAGGTTACAAAGTTAGTGTCATTATCCAGGTCAATTCAATCTGACAGTGTCAGTGCAGTTGATAATATAACTGAAAATTTGTATTTTAAACCCCACCTGAGCATGCCAAACGACGCAACATCCTCCTAAGAAGCGAAACTGTGTAAAATAATTTTCAGAGAATCTCTCTTGGAGTGTTTATTTTTCTTACATCATCGGCAAAATGCTTTTTTCTTGTTTTAAGCTTAGATCCCGTCAGATGTTTTTGCTTGCAACAAGAAATAAAACCCTAGAACTTGCCAGTGGGGTTAAATAAATAAATAACCGTTTATGTTCTCTGTCTGAAACTCAGGTTTACCATTCAATGAGGTCTACTGTGCTAGCAAATTTGCAGTAGAGGGCGCTTGTGAGAGCCTGGCTATTCTACTCCAGCACTTCAATATTCAGTGAGTAAATAACTATACAGTGTGCTTGTGTAACCAAACAGATCCTTTTTGCCTATAAATATTCTTCAGATAAATTGCTTAGGCACCCATACAATTTGCTAAGTCCATCTAAACATTCCATCTCCCATGCTGCAGTGTGAGTCTGATTGAATGTGGACCAGTCAACACAGACTTCCTGATGAACCTGAAGAGGACTGAGGCCAGCGATGAGGCGCTGGAGGTTGACGCACACACACGCAACCTGTATGATCAGTACCTGCAGCACTGCCAGTCTGTGTTCCAGAATGAGGCTCAGGATACTGATGACATCATACAGGTGCTACATTCAGCACTGGCAGAAAGCCGTCAACCTCTGAGTGAGAGTGAAGGACTGTGTCTGATTTAGACCGTCAAAACAAACCGACAGAGCTAAATAAATATAGATTTGAGTTTAAATTATTTTATAATCTTACCTGAATATTATTTCAAAGCTTACACTTAGAAAAAAAGGTCTATAAGTCATGTACAAGCAATTGGCCTAGCAATACGAAGAAAAATTCAATAATAATATTAATCTTAAAGTAATGTAATAAAGTAAATATACTGAAATCCTATGAGGCCCTTTTTACAACAACAATAATAATAATAATAATTTGCTACATTTATATAGCGCTTAGTGTATTTAACAATCGCACATATAATTATTATTTTATCTGAATATCAACATAATTGAGATTTAGTCTGTCGAAACAGGTTTGAGGTTATTGATCTACATTTGTGTCTGGAAAATAGTGATCTGTGTGTGTGTGTGTGTGTGTGTGTGTGTGTTACCCCAGTAGTGGCCTTTTTGATTAATTTTGCATTTTGTGCTGTAACAACTAAATAGTTTCCATTTATTTTCCTTAACAACACACTGGCTGATGCATCATCAATATGTACAGGCTATATCTAAATATGTCACAATTTAAAAGTAAATGCGAATTGGGGAGCATCTTCCCCCATTTTATCCTATATATTAGCTATTTACCCATTGTTTTATGAGATATTCTATACAAATATATTGCCATGACTATTTTAACATATTCCATCCTGCTCTTAATTCTACATTTAGGTATATCTGGAGGCAATTGAAGCACCGACTCCATTCCTCAGATATTACACTAACAGAGCCCTACTACCCATGAGCAGCCTGAAACTCACCTCCATGGATGGCTCTCAGTACATCCGGGCAATGAGCAAACTCATCTTCTCTGCACCCGATACAGATACAAAGATATGATGCTAATACATCCTGTACGATTCTTTTTATAAAGCCCTCAACTATGAAAAACAGTAAATTTACAATTTAAAAGTTTTGATATATTAAGCATTCAACTGAAACTGAAGTGGTTCTGCTGGCACTTTGTGCTTGAATCACTACTCTGAATAACTGTGATTTGTACAACAGAGCCAGTGAAAATAAAAGCTTTGGGTATTTTGTCTACTAGTCTGTGTTCTTCTCTAAGCCTCAGCCCTTGAGTTGAAATTCTGTACAGAGTTCAGCACTGTCTTTTCCTCTCACCTAAAACCGTTAGTGTTCCACATCTTTTGTTTACTAGAATCAGAGAACAGCGAGTCTGTGCAAGGTCAATATTTTTCTCTATAATGTAAGCGTATCATTCAAGGACACTGATCTTGATCGTCACATGCAGACGTCACTGATCCCCACGTATCACAGGCTCACAGAAGCCTTACACCTATGTTCTCATTTTTTTAATCTGTAGAATATATATGAAAAACATTGTGTGATACTTTGCAAACTACCTTTCCTTTGCCCTAGAAGGAAGGAAGGAAGGAAGATGAGATCGTTCATTGATACGGTGCAGTAACATGCACACACTGATGTACAAATTTGCGTTCCACAGTATCTTAACTGTATCCAATCTTCCTTAGGGACTCTGATCAAGGACTGTAGAATGGGATTAGATCTAACACGAGAGATCGGTTTAGGTTGGACAGTCACATAACCAACTTAAGCCACTTAATGCAAGGATCAGCCATTGAGATGCATATGGGAATAGTTCATGGGTTTGAAATAAATCAAAGGGGTGACCCTTTTGTTTAAGGTCATAATATATTTCTGTTTCAATAGTAATAATGACCAAGTGTGCAGAGCATTCAGTGCTAACTCTTTATATCACACACACACACACACACACACACACACACTGCTCCTCTCGGCACTACAAATATCATTGACTGTCTTTGCCATGTGTACCGCAGCGCCAACTCATCTGAAATTGTGGACTCTGACCTGACTCTGAGAGACCAAATTCTCTACATCAAGACCATTCTTGCAACGTCATGCCTGACGTTCTAGTTATTACACAACACAAATAAGTTGCACTTTGCAATCCTGTACCGACTGAAAAGTTAACATTTAAGCCTTTCTGTGACGTTACCTTAATTCCAAAGGCGGCGACTAACTGAATCTGCCTTATCAGGATTATTTCTGTTCCTCTTCATGGGTTAATGACATGATGGGTCAGGCTGAGGCAGAAGTGCATGATTCCTCCCCTCCAGTTGTTTAGATCCTGTAGCATCTGACAGGTTATGGCCCATGTTCTCTGTAAAACATATTTGATGGCAAATATCACATACAAAAAAAGATAATCATTGAATTTAAAGTTTAGGGCAAGTCACATTTTTTCAAGTATTTAGTTATAGAACACAACAAAAACAATTCTGTAGAAAGGAGACTGTTGTTGTGGGATGCCATTGGTTCTTTGCTCACCATAAACAAAGCAATGATTCTCAAACAGGGGGCCCTTAGCAAACTTCCAAGGGGGTCTCAAGATGACTTCAAATTATTTAAAGTCAGCAAGAAATGGAAACTATGATTGCTTTCCCTTAAGAAAAAGAAGTATACTTCAAGTTCATTTTATGAAGTATACTTAAGTAATGTTCAAGTATATTTTTAAGTATAATTATGCAGTAAGTATACTAATGTCAATATGTACTAGTAGTAAACTTGTAAGTGTAGTATTTTAATACTGATTGGGACTAAATTGGCCCACTTTTAGTATATAAAAGTATATGTTTAAGTGCACTATAAGTGTAACAGTAGTAAAGCAGTAGTCTGTTTTACTGCTTATTTGTATTGTTCACTGTGAACTTCATATTGTGTTTTTTTAAGTAGACAATGTTAAGATCTGTCCAGGGACAACGGATGAAAAATAGCCTTTTGGCTAATTCTGGTGCATTTGCAGCAATGCTAATTACATGTAATGTACACTGTCCCTGTCAAATAAATAAATAAATAAACTTTAAGTGCACAACTAGTTCATAATTAGGTTTCTCATTTGTACTGCAAGTGAACTTATGGGTATACTAGTAGTTTACTATTTTAATACTTGTTGCATAGTTTTATTTTATGAAAGTACGCTTTGAAGTATACTCTCAGTAAACTACTTGTTTAGTAGTTATATACCACAAGTTTTCTTTAAGTGAGCTTAATATCATACTTGTAGGTTACTAATTATATATTCTTTTTGCTCTTTTAGTGTACTCTCAGTAAACTACTAGTTTAGTAGTTTTATACTACACATTTTTTTAAGTGAACTTAACATTATACTTATAGTTTACTATTTATATATTATTTTTGCACTTGCAGGAGGCCTATACTACTATGTTCAAATGTTATTTTTTATACTTGGAAAAATACCTTTAACTGTACTTTAATTTTAAAAACATTTTATTAGCTTCATGCATCCTTTTTTATCAACACTTGCATGTCTCTCTCAACATATGGTTTCCAACATAGTCTTGGAAAACCTGTACTACTACTAGTCTACTGTACACTCACCTAAAGGATTATTAGGAACACCATACTAATACTGTGTTTGACCCCCTTTCGCCTTCAGAACTGCCTTAATTCTATGTGGCATTGATTCAACAAGGTGCTGAAAGCATTCTATAGAAATGTTGGCCCATATTGATAGGATAGCATCTTGCAGTTGATGGAGATTTGTGGGATGCACATCCAGGGCACGAAGCTCCCGTTCCACCACATCCCAAAGATGCTCTATTGGGTTGAGATCTGGTGACTGTGGGGGCCATTTTAGTACAGTGAACTCATTGTCATGTTCAAGAAACCAATTTGAAATGATTCGAGCTTTGTGACATGGTGCATTATCCTGCTGGAAGTAGCCATCAGAGGTTGGGTACATGGTGGCCATAAAGGGATGGACATGGTCAGAAACAATGCTAGGCTGTGGCATTTAAACAATGCCCAATTGGCACTAAGGGGCCTAAAGTGTGCCAAGAAAACATCCCCCACACCATTACACCACCACCAGCAGCCTGCACAGTGGTAACAAGGCATGATGGATCCATGTTCTCATTCTGTTTACGCCAAATTCTGACTCTACCATCTGAATGTCTCAACAGAAATCGAGACTCATCAGACCAGGCAACATTTTTCCAGTCTTCAACTGTCCAATTTTGGTGAGCTCTTGCAAATTGTAGCCTCTTTTTCCTACTTGTAGTGGAGATGAGTGGCACCCGGTGGGGTCTTCTGCTGTTGTAGCCCATCCGCCTCAAGGTTGTGCGTGTTGTGGCTTCACAAATGCTTTGCTGCATACCTCGGTTGTAACGAGTGGTTATTTCAGTCAAAGTTGCTCTTCTATCAGCTTGAATCAGTCGGCCCATTCTCCTCTGACCTCTAGCATCAACAAGGCATTTTCACCCACAGGACTGCCGCATACTGGATGTTTTTCCCTTTTCACACCATTCTTTGTAAACCATAGAAATGGTTGTGCGTGAATATCCCAGTAACTGAGCAGATTTTGAAATACTCAGACTGGCCCGTCTGGCACCAACAACCATGCCACGCTCAAAATTGCTTAAATCACCTTTCTTTCCCATTCTGACATACAGTTTGGAGTTCAGGAGATTGTCTTGACCAGGACTACACCCCTAAATGCATTTAAGCAACTGCCATGTGATTGGTTGATTAGATAATTGCATTAATAAGAAATTGAACATGTGTTCCTATATGCTTTAGGTGAGTGTATATGAGTTTGATTTTTAATTGTGTAATTTCAATATCTCATAACTCCATGGGCATTTTTATACATTTTATTAATAGGCCTATATTTTTTTCTAGTTATGCTAAGCTCTAAAATATTGTGTAGAAAATGTAAAGCAACATTTTTAAACATCTTTATCATTAATCTAGTAAATCATAAACAACCGAAATGTCACGAGGGCAAATGTTGTTGTTGTTGTGAACAATTGAGGGCTTTGGAGTCAAAAAGGCTGAGAACCACTGTCCTAAAGCTTGTTCCAGACAGTCGACTCGCCAGAGTGAAACCCCTGAAGGTGAATGACTTCGTATCATCGACTAAGCACCTGCGGGAGTCTCCACTCCTCCCCTCTCATGCGTCACTATACAGCTCTGCCCTTAATAGTAAACCTCTCCACTTTCGCTCAGTTACAGCGGAGCCGCCTGTTATTACGGCCATCGACACAGTTAGCATTGCGCAGAGCACTTTTTGAATAGTTTCAGTGATTTCACAAGCTTCGAATAGCACAAATGGCAAAAAAGGCCACTTCGCTTTTACTCCGGGCTCTGGAGATGTCGGAAAGACAATCGTGCGATGTCATGAGGAGAAACTGCAGCTGCTCCCTCAGGTAAAAGCGCATTACTCAACTTGTACAATAGTAACTGCAAAGTAAAAACTTTTTATATAACTTATATATATATATATATATCGATTATTTATTACACCTAAGCATATCACACACAAAAAAAGCTATCTGAAGAACGGAAGAACAGAAAATAGCCCAGATTCATATTGGTTTGTTACAACATATTTTAAAATAAATAACCTTGTGTTTATTTAAAATGGTTGCCGTGGTGAAAACCAGTTGAATTGGGCGACTATGTTGTAAATTGTTCTCAATTGTGTGGGAATGTTGAACAAAGCAGAAGAGCAGCTATAGGACTGTAGTAAAATAACTCACGGGGGAGTGAGAAGTCATGAGACGGTGAAACTGAAAGTGCTGTGAGAAAAAAAAAAAGAAAAAAAGTGCGGTGAGGGAAAAGTACCAAGAGTAACTTTACCAGAAGAAAAAACTATAGTATTTCTGTCAAATATTCCTGGTGCTGTATCGTAAATATATCATAGCTTTCATCCAGTATATAAATTTTGCTTTTTGAAAGATTTGAAGGATTTATTTTTTACTGAAAGCGAAGCGCGTTCATCTTTTGAATAATGCAGTGCCAGTGCGCGCGCTGCTGGCCGCGTGCCATGCAATGCAACTAAGAAACAGGGTTACCATTGATCGTTTACTCTTTACTATTTACTAGAATGTACGTCATTTTACCGGGTCAACACAGACATTTCTTAAAACACTGCGTCACAACATATTTGTAGAGAACAAACCTGTCAACATGCAAGTTGCATGTTGCAAACCTTTAGACACATATGACAATGTATTCTAATTTTGTTAAGTGAATAACTGTTTGTTTCTTCTGTAGACATTTGAGCTCATGTGGCATCTTAGCAGCAGGACGGGTGAGTTTACCTCTTCCTTCAGCTTCTTCTCAAGTGGTGCCCACCCGGAGCTTCATTAACTTATCAGCCCCCCTCATAACACGGAGAATGGAGTACTTAGAGAGCCGAAGCATTCGGTACGTACACACCACTAGATATAAAACCATAAAATCTTCACTTTTAATCCAAATTAATTTTCATTGAATAATATCTTTGGTAACGCAAGTTAATTTTCCCTCCAGTTACTCACCCGAGCAGATGTACAACGTTGTTTCCAGTGTGGACCAGTACCAGCAGTTTGTGCCTTGGTGCAAGAAGTCAAATGTCACAAGGGGGCGGAACGGGGACATGCAAGCTCAACTTGAAATCGGGTTCCCCCCGATCGTCGAACGCTACACCTCTGAGGTCACAGTCATCCCAAACCACCAAGTCCGAGTGAGTCCATTTAGAAATTAGAAAGCCGTTTCAATTGTGAATGGAAGACATTATTCTTGTTTTAACAAAAATAGGTAGTGATTTGGAACTAGATTTCTTTAGATTAAGTGATACTCATTTAACAAGGGTAAATCTGACTTAAGCCTTCAACATGTCCATGTATCATAGGATCAGCTTACATATTGGCCAAGTAAGCTGTCTGGGGCCGTCTGTCTGAAGTGTGTACATGTGTTTCAGGCGCTGTGTACAGACGGGACACTCTTCAATCACCTTGAGACATTGTGGCGATTCACTCCTGGAGCTGCAGGCCAAGCCGAATCATGCAATGTGGAGTTCTTTGTAAGTAGTGCAACTAGCAAAAAAAGACACTTTTACAATCTACATTCATCAGTTTGACACTTCCTTTACTCCAGTTCCTCCTCTTTGGTGGTTTAATCCAATAATTCCTGTTGTGAACAGAAAGTGAGCAGAAGTATTAGACCAGATCAGTGACTTTTTCTTTTTTACCACATGTGGGTTGCCTTTCCGGTTCTCCTTAAATAGCCAGTCACGAAGACAGGCATGATAACCATTCAAGTGCTGGAGGGAATTATTTGACCTAAATGTCACCGGATTAGACGTGGTGCGATGGACATCACAGGAAAGCGACAGGGATTTGGGAGATTAGAGGAGGAGCCATTGAAGAAGAATCAAAACTGAATAAATGTTAGCATCAGTACAAAGCAGGATTATCATGTTTTATACAAACTAAAACCATAAAAAAACACTTGTGTTACTAAAACTGAAATAAAAATGAATAAAAACTTTTTTAGACAAAAAAATTAACAAAACAAAGACAACGAAATACTAAAACTTAACCTTAATCTTGAGGCCAGGGGAGTAAGGTTTACACGCACAGCTTTTACTGGCCTACGACAGTTACATAAAGATAATAACTCATTCAAAATATCTTGTTGACTCTGGTACAATGCCCTTGTTGAATAAAGTAAATAAAAAAAGCATGCTATTTCAAATCATACAATTACATACATTTATTTTTGCAAATTGTGCTAATTTTACCCAAAAACCTTTGTTCCTCTCTCTAGGTGTCATTTGAGTTCAAATCTCTGCTCCACTCACAATTAGCGACAGTATTTTTCGACGAGGTGGTCAAACAGATGGTCAACGCTTTTGAGAAACGAGCAAACAAACTTTACAGCACCGGCGTCCATCGACAGCAGACTTCACTCAGAAGAGCAACCTGAAAACACAATAGACACAAGGAGTTACATTACAACCACATTACAATGTATCAGTTCTGGAGAAGAACTGCTCCTCTTTTTAATCCAGTTTGTTGGATTTTGGACAGTTATTGCCAGATTTTTGTCTTGTGTTTGGAAAGCCTATTTATTTAAACCATAAGAGTTATAATTTATTGAGATGAGTATGTGTGTATAATTTATATCAGTGGAATGAAAGAGGAGGAAGATGATTGCAGTAAAAAGTGTTGAGGAAGGATGCTTTTTCATATTTATGATCATTATGTTCATATGGTTGACCAAAGGGGAAAAAAATCAGCTCTAAATTATTATTCAGTGCACTTTTTCCAGACTTATAATAAAACAAAATATTTTCTTAATCCTGTTTTTTCATGTATTTATATGCTGTCAGAAACACACAACACACTAACAGTCATCCAAAGTTCAATCTTTTAAAAAAATACCACAAGAGTTACAAAAATAAACCTTAAAATCTTAAAGGGATAGTTCACCCAAAAATAAAAATTCTGTCATCATTTACTCAACCTCATGTTCAGGGTGGGAAATTAACTTTTTTTGCCCACCAGCCTAAGTGGCTGGTGGATGCCCAATTTTACCAGCCACTTATATTTTTTACCAGCCACTTTTTCCGGAATTCAAATTTATAAAGTATTATTATACACACTACAGTGCATGGACTGGTCGTCGGGAAGGTAGGCTAACCATTCCCTCGTTTTCCCTTCGTCATCAATGCACCACTTGTTCGAAAAGTACCTTCTCTTTTTATTTACTTCGCCCTAAACAGTTTGTACATTCATAGCTACTGCTGACTCCGCGGCGGGCCTCTTAACATCGGGTATATAGCGCCACATTTTTTTTATTTTCCTTTCGTCTGTACCTCAGCTCAGCTATATGTGTCACGGTCCGTTCAGCGCCGTGTCCGTGCGCTGTGTCTGTGACGCACAGCGCTGAAAACCAATCACATTAGTTACTCGACAAAAGTGCATTATTGTTACTTAGCAACAGAATTCTTCGACAAAAGCTGTCCAATCCGTTACAAGGAATGTTTTAAGTAGTAACCAATAAAAATATATTTTACATACAATCTACACACTAATCAGCCAATGTGGCTGGTATACAAGGCAAAGTCACCCGCCACTTTGAAAAAGTACCCGCCATTGGCTGGTGGCTGGTGCTGGTGCTAATTTCCCACCCTGCTCATGTTGTTCCAACCCTGTATGAGCTTATGTCTTCTGGTGAACACAAAGGAAGAATTTTTGAAGAATGTTGGTAATCAAACAGTTGACGGAAGCCATTGATTCCATAGCAGGAAAAAAAAACTTTGGAAGTGAATGGCTACTGTCAACTGTCTGGTTACCAACATTCTTTAAAATATCTTCTTTTGTGTTCAGCAGAAAAAACTCATACAGGTTTGGAACAATTTGAGGGTGTCAATTATGACAGAGTTTTCATTTTTGGGTGAACTATCCCCTTAACATGGCCAGCACAGTCGATTATACGAAAGATACAAGACATGACATAATAGGTATGCATCACTTCCTGTTCATATGTAAGGTGTGTACCTTCCACTGATCTATATAGAATGACTGGATAGCTCATGACGTCATAAACAGTGAAGCCACCGCGCCGCCATATTGTGATTCCCTAGTGAGCTCACGCGTTTGCCGCTGCTTGCCGCCCAAGGGGGTAATCCATCAGCCGGAAGTTGAAGCCTCGCGGGAGCCGCCATTGTAGCAGAACTTCACCTGCTGTTAGCATCCCATTGACTCCCATTCATTTTGGCGTCACTTTGACAGCAAATAACTTTACATCTGAGGCGTCCAAAGGCTTAATTTGTCGATTATTTATTTCTAAAGAAACACGACAATGTATAAAATGCTCCATTACTTTGTATCTTACGTTACGACCCCGTAGATGCCGTTTTTGTAAAAAATAGGCTAAAGATTGCGTCATAACCACGGGACTTTCTGTCGCACAATAGAGACATTACCATATAGACAGGAGGAGAAGCTCGCGGCAATCTTTTACTGTCTATGAGGCAGTCGGGGGGACATGAAGGCACAAAGTCAAGGTAGAATCCCATAAATAGAGAGTCCATAAAAGCAACGGGACAAAATATTTCAACAACGTTTTTGAGGAATTAGGTGATTCAGATTTGTCTTGGCACAGCTACTAGAAGATTTTCAACTGTCAGACTGTCGTCACGCTCAGTTTGAGCCTGCGCAGTCGCTCAGACATCAGACAGGAAGTGCAAAAATCGGGCTTCAAGTCTTCTCCGTTGAAATCAATGGGGTCGCTGTGTCCATTTCTTTTACTGTCTATGGTTCTATTGAATCAATAGGAAATTGTATGATTTGACTAAGAAAACATTGCATAACGAGACACCGTCTTTAAATCTAAAGTCTCCCTGAACAGTCTTACAACGCAAACATCCTAAGCATTTAAATGGGTATTTGTTTAAAGTCTGAAATTATTCCTGCTTACTAAAAATTAAGTATATGTGAATTGTGAACTTAAAATTTAGCTCTTTCTGATTGTGTTTTACAGATAGATCAGTAGTCTGTTCAAGTATTTGATTAGTTAGCAAGAACATGTCCAGGAAATGCATAATACAAATTGTATGGGTTATTGTTTTCCTGTTTCACCTCTTATTTACCCCTTATTTACACTGCACACGTCTGCGGCGCCACACGGCTACCGGAGCTGATCGCGCCCACAAATCGGCAAATCACGTGGAAATGCTCCTGGTGTGAGTTGACACCGCGTGAAGGTAGGAATAAAACATTGTCGGAGCCGTAATGCGCCGCACATGTGTGCAGTGTAAATATGGGGTTTACACATAGGCCTACTCTGTTTGCAGTGCATATTTTTTTACCATACCCATGTCAACAGGTCCAAGTGCGGTTCGTGCAGAGTTCGTTTGTGCTGCAGGCGCTGAATTAAAGTGACAGCGCATGATTCGTGGTCAAACTGAACACGGATTGACATGAAAATATTAAATAAATGCATTTAATAAAATTTATAAGAAGTAATGCATTGAATAATACATTTATTGGGTCTAAACTTGAATACGTCTGTGAAAGAATGTAGGAAAGAACATAGCAGGCTATACATTTTTTTTAAACAACACGGAAATAGCGACAATTGTGCATATAAATTACTATATATGGGCTTAAAGTACAATCTGTGAGCAGTTTTTCAAGATCCTTTTGTGATCTTGTTTTACACTTGTTGATGCACAGCGGGTCATCTTAAAAGTGACGTCGGAGCTACCGATCTCTGCATAACGGCCGTTGGAGCCCTCTGCTGGTAGGGAATCATAAGATGGCCGCTCGAACACTTCCGGTGGCTTCACAGCCTGGTGGCAGTTTAGAACCAAGGGGGTAATCCATCAGCCGGAAGTTGAAGCCTCGCGGGAGCCGCCATTGTAGCAGAACTTCACCTGCTGTTAGCATCCCATTAGTCTCAGCCTCAGACGTCACGCCCACGGAACGTTGGCTAAACGTCTGATGCATATGGTACACTTAACTGGAAACACTTCAGGAATGTCGAAGTCGTCATCTGATTGGTTGAATTTAATCGGATTTCCGGGGGGCGCGAGTGTCGCGTTTATTTTCGGTCCGCCGGGAAACAAAGCGCAGACATGTGATTGCGGAAGAAAAACTGTTGTGTTTACATGAGTGACAATGAGCATTTATCAAGATAAGCTAAATGTAGAATTCTCAAAAGTATGCGAGGTTCACGGGAAAGACTCTTGAAGTTTTCTTCTCCTTCTTTGATTTTCTATGCTGACTGACTTGTTGCACGCAGGTCTGTTGTTGTGGGGACATTTCCACGCACCGAAACGTGACGCTGAACGAAACGAACTGTAATTGGTTGTTTTACATGTCGGTCAAACGGCCTTATGGGCGGGCCTTGGCCAAAGAAAGCTGCTATGAGTTCCAGACCTTCAGCCGTCAGTCTGATGGTCTGGCTAAGCGAGACTAGCATCCCATTGACTCCCATTCATTTTGGCGTCACTTTGACAGCGAATAACTTTACATCTGAGGCGTCCAAAGGCTTAATTTGTCGATTATTTATTTCTAAAGAAACACGACAATGTATAAAATGCTCCATTACTTTGTATCTTACGTTACGTAGGAGAAGCTCGCGGCAATCTTTTACTGTCTATGAGGCAATCGGGGGGACATGAAGGCACAAAGTCAAGGTAGAAGCCCATAAATAGAGAGTCCATAAAAGCAACGGGACAAAATATTTCAACAACGTTTTTGAGGAATTAGGTGATTCAGATTTTTCTTGGCACAGCTACTAGAAGATTTTCAACTGTCAGACTGTCGTGAGCCTGCGCAGTCGCTCAGACAGGAAGTGCAGAAATCGGGCTTCAAGTCTTCTCCGTTGAAATCAATGGGGTCGCTGTGTCCATTTCTTTTACTGTCTATGTTTAGAACCATAGACAGTAAAAGAAATGGACAGAGCGATCTCATTGGAACTCAGTTGAGACAGTTGAAGCCCACTTTTAGCGATTTTTGAGCACTTCCGTTCCTGACGCACAGACTCAGACCGACTCAAACTAAGCTTGATGACGTGAGCAACCTGTCTGACGTTAATCTTCTAGTAGCTGTGCGTGAAAATTGCCAACGTTAATCTTGCAGAGACGGGGAACTTGAGCAAAGAGTTCTTTGGCGTGAGTGAGCAGGAGTAAGTATTCCGTTGCTTTTATGGACTCATTATCTATGGGCTTCTCCCTTGACGGGACGTCCCCCCGATTGCCTGCGAGCTTCTCCTCCTGTCTGTACGGTAATTTCTGTACAGCGCGACAGAGAGTCGAGTGGTTATGACGCAATCGTTAGCCTATTTTTACCAAAACTGTTTCTACGGGGCCATAATGTAACATAGAAGGTAATGGAGCCCTTTATACATTGTCGTGTTTCTTTAGAAATAAATAATGGACAAATGGAGTCTTTAAACGCCTCAGATGTAAAGTTATTCGCTGTCAAAGTGACGCCAAAATGAATGGGAGTCAATGGAAATGCTAACGCAAGTGAAGTTCTGCTACAAGATGGCGGCACCCGGCCGGCTTCAACTTCCGGTCGATGGATTACCCCCTTGTTTAGAACGTCATGAGCTATCCAGTCATTAGATAGATCAGTGGTACCTTCTCTCCTTTAGGTGACGTCACTTGCCATATTTCGTCAATATCAAATCACGATATGCTTAACTCTTAAGCTGAAACAACTACTCTATGTGCCTGATGGGTGCAGCTATTTTACACTTTATCTCGGCATTATGTGTCTCACAGTATCATGTTCAAAATGCTCTTTCAGTGTGAAGTCTTGAAGATGTTCCAAGAAACTCACATGATTTCAGGATCACTTGCATAAACCCCGGCTGCAAGCAGAGACCACACCCCATTCTTTCTAACCAGCCAATTTCCCCCGGTTTCTTCAGTGTGTTGACCAATCACAGATGAGCTGATAGCATACGCCTTTATAAAGTGAAAATATTTCCTTTAAAGAGGTTCTTACACACACCCTAACTGAAAATGTTTCCAACAAGAGTCAGACTGACAGTTTTTGTTGTCTATATATATATATGACTGTCAAATGTCACATTGCTAGTCATGATGGTGCATTTCCAGCAATAGCTTTTGTTGTTCCCTGCAATGCCCGAGTTAGAAGATAAACCAGTCTATATCTTTAATTCGACCTGAATTGTATTCCAGTTATGGAAGAAATTCTACTCAAACAATGCATTATAATGTACGCAGAATGCAAAACAAGTAACCCAAATGTGTGTATTATTTTGCTATTTGATTTAGAGGCGGCTGGGATTTTTCATATCATGGGATGCTGGCTGGAACAAACTGCAGATATGATAGCCGAGCTTGTAGATCATGACTCGTTCAGGGCCGGTATCTCTGTATTTACTGCCAGTTCTGTGTGGTTAAAGTAGCACCGACATATTAAATCATTCCAGATTGCGTTAACGCCCATTTCGCCCATGTAAATATCATTTCATATCACTTACTTAAAACTAGATTTTTACACTTTCTGAAGAAAATGTAAGGTTCTTGTCACAATCATGATGCCAAGTTGTGTTAAAAATGTCCAATGCAGCTGTATGATGATGATGATATTCTGATATGGTTTGGGTCACTCCACGAGTCCAGGACCCTCTCTCACTCTCAATCTGTTAGAAAAGTAATAGCACACCTGTCCTCAATACGCCTCATGATTTGAGGTATCATTCATGTCCACAGCCAAAATGCGCAATTAAATATATTTAGTGTGGATGCTTTACATTTATTTCAAGAAATCTTAATCAGAGCTTTTGTACAAGTTTGAAAAACAGATTTTTGAAGCCCATGAATCTGACATTCTAATGCTTGTATTGGCTAAAAGGTGGCCTAAGAAAAATACTTAACATTGATTTCAGATATTTCAGAAGTAGGGACTTTTCAACTGTTTTATGGATTCCCAAATATTTTTGCTGAAGGGGGTGGATTTAGCCTACAATCCCTCTTCTTGTATCGTTTTATTAATTGGGAAATCATAGTTTTCTTAAAACCATTGTATCTATTGTAGTATTTCTGTTACAGGTAATGTCTGTATTTGGTATCTGTGAAGTGACTGAGGGTCTGACCCCATGTCAGCAATGCAGTAACAGTTTTTACTCATTTAGCCTGGCTTCCAGTCAGAGAATAAATATATACTTGTTTTGTACTTAACTCATACAACCAAAATTAACCAAGTCATATTTTGTAAAAAGAGAATTGTCGGTTTGAACTTTATTCTTATGATAGCTGTATAAGACATGTAAAGACAACTGTGCCTACGATCATGAAGGTCAAAAATGTATCCACTGGCATACTGTATATGGATACTTAGCATGTGTAATTATTTTGTATAGCACCATTGATCACTATATGACAGTGAATCGTGTAGTTTCTGTCAGTGCTCTATGTGGATCAGTGCTCTCAGTTTTCATGTTCTGTTCCATTGAAGTCCTGACAAAAACTCAGCCTAGAAGGGAAATTATATATCACCTAGTTTTATCAAAATATGCTTGCAGGGGTTGTTCATTATTCTTATGAGATGCATGTGACCATGCTAATGGAATAGTCGCAGGAAAAATTCCCAGATGAGAATAGTCCTTCCTGAATATATGATTTAACTGTGACCCTTAGGACAAAGCATGTCAAATTGTCTCATTTGCGTAAAGAACAGAATAACATTTTCGGATACTGCTAGAATTATCTGTACCTCTAACTTATAAGAACTTGTAGAAATAACGTCAACTGATTATCCATACAACTATAAGCACCAGTGTTTCTCTACAGCCTTTGGAAGTGTGGAGAACTTTGTCTTCAGTAAACTCTCCTTCAACTGATTGAACTTCAACTTTAACTCCTGGTCTTCATTGTAATTCCCCTATTGCGTGCTCATAATAAAGTATTATGTTTGCAGGCAGAGCACCTCACCATCCTCTCCCTCACAGCCCAGTTAGCATGCTAGGTGTCTATACAAACATTAGGGTTCATTGTATCTATCCTTAGCCAGAATCTGAACTTATTTTGGGATTGTCCTGGGCTAGATTCAGGGTGCTCCTCACGCTAGCAGCCTAAGATAGTTGCAGGTCGACAGTGTACCCTGATACTGTGACATGCAAGGACAGATGCACTGTTTGCATGTCTCGCACTGCTGCATTGACCACATTCACCCTCCTGACCTTGCATGATACTGCACTCAAACCTTTACTGGCATTGACTTTTTATAGTGGTATACGATAACAATTCAGATAGGTTTTATTGCTAATCTATGTTTGATTATTATTAAATAATGCATTTTAAAAAAGCGTTTTGCTTGCAGGCAGACCAGTAACTAGGCTACTAGTCACAATATAATATTGCTACATTACAAGGATTGGTCTACTTATGCTGTTCCATATCTAATCAACTAATTTAACTTTTAAAAACCTCGTACTTAGAAGACAGGTCTTAACAATGCATCATGTTGCAGCCATGACTGTAATATCTGATCATGTTGCTGCACAGACCGTAGTATCAGATTATGAAATCCTAAAACTCATGCTGACATTGGTGACTGGTGCAATTCATTGGTTCCTCTGACTCAGCAGCGGCCATCTCAACTCAACTCACAGTTTTACAACCCCCTAATTGAGTCTAAGGGGACTTAAGACGACACAATAATGGCAGTGTTAATTTAAGGGACATCGCATGCAGAATCAGAAGTTAACGTTTTGTGCTTTGGAGGAAATCAGACGAAAACCAATGTTTTAATAAGAATTACAGCGGGGTTAAAAGTATCAGCGCACTTTGAAAATCTTAATCTGATAAAGTTTAGAATGAAAGGATAAAATATAAATAAAAATGGGCTACATTTAAATGAGATAGGTAAAACTTAATAAAAAATATTAATGAAAATAGTATTTACTCAAAATAGTATTTACCTGTACAGTTTACCTGTATACTATTTTCATCTCAAAGTTTCTTTTCTGGAAAATCCGTATTTCAAACAGCATTGATGGAGGTCTGGAATAAGTGTGGACGATTTTGTTTTTCTGCGAGGACAGAGCACCAGCATTTGTGCATTAGCACACTGCCATCTAGTGAGCATTGCTTTTCAACAAGTCATCACCACCAAAGTTCATAAAGTAAATGGTCTTTGATATCTTTATTCATTTTTATAATTACTACAAGAAAAAAAAATACATAACCAATGCACCTGCACCAACAAATTAAGGTTAATGGTCATCACAGATGAGATTGGATGTAATGAAAAAAGTATACTGAATATCTGTAATGAATTTTATTTTTTAACCAGCTAATTTAAGTAAATATCAGACACTGAACTGCTTCATCTGATCTTCATTCAGCTGCACTGGCAGACGGACTGTAAACATTGTGAACTTTATGGCACACTGTACGTTTACAAATAACATTGATGGCAGAAATACCAGTTTAAACTGTATATATATATATATATATATTAGTTATTAAAAATAGCAACCTACTTTTGTTCCTGCAAATTAGTTGATCTGACATTTAAGACAATTTGACATTAAGCCTTATAAACACACATGAAGCTATTGCTCGCTGTTATGCGCAGTGGATTATTGCACTGTGTTAATTATACACATCACTATTGACAGCATACTAATAAAAAAAATAAATACAAAAAATTCACAATCTAACTATTGGGACACTTGAGTCTGCCAATGTCATTCTTTGAATGCTTCTTCAAAAGTTCAGTTTAAGGTCATGGCTGCTTGGAAAAAAAAATTACGCTGGGAAGACTCCAGCAACCAGGCATTTTAGTTCCTTTTTGTAGACACACTGACATGACAAGCAGATGTACGCTTTGCAGATATACATGAGATGTTTACTACAGAGATATGGAATGTGTTAGGATGTTTTCACAGTTTTAAAAAGGCTTTGCAATCGGCAATTAGGCTAATGACAGGTTACAACTACAGTTTATAGCAGGACAGTAACTCAGTTTTACACCCTCACATTTTCACAAGATCACAAAACAGAGTGAAAAAAGAAAGAAAGAAAATTTAACACAAACAGCTGGAGGAGTGTATATACACATTTACACAGAGACACAAACTTCTTTTGACATCATAGCATACAGATTCAGCGAGATCTGGATTCTGTCATTACATGGTCATGTGTTCCGGAAGTACATAAGAAATATCATCCCAAGGATGGCGGTACAAACCCTGCTTCAACCGCTTCTGGTCCAGATAATGACCTGCATAAAAAGAGATAAGGTTGTTTAAATTACATTACTTCATAACAGACACGTCAGAGATCGAGAGAGAGATCTCTCTCACACACACACACAAACCTATGAATCCCATGCTGCGTCCCAACACAAAGATTCCATTCAGTGCTCCGATTTCCACAAACTCATCTGCCTCATCGCTGTGCAAGAGAAAGAAAGTGCATGAAAGATCAGTCTTATTTTTACGACTATTTACATGAACACTTTTCTTCACACAAGTATTATTAATTGTTATCTAAAACTATTGAAAATCATTTTCGTTTATTGAAATAAGTTTATTTTCTAAAATTAACTAATTCTAAAATTAGTTTATAAGTACTAAAACTGAAATAAAAATAGCTAAATAGAAATATTAAAAACTACTAAAAAAAGACAAAGGCACATACAATTACTGAGACTTAGGGCATTTTCAACACCTGGCTTGTTTTGAGTGTCTGTTTCCCGTTTAAGCATATAGGAACTTTCAATAAACACATTTTTGTAGGCTTTGAACTGTTGCCTTATGAAAGATAACCAAAGAAAAAAAAAATGCAACATTGTATCAAATTACAAAGCAACAATTTACAGGTCTGAAAATGAAAGTTAAAAATAAAGTGAATTAAAAATGATAAATAATACACAAATAACCCTGTTCTTTTATACAAGACGTTTTACTCCTGTTTTACTGACCGAGTGAAGCCCCCACAGTTCCTCAGCAGATCCACAAATGCCACTCCAATGAAACCATCAACATTCAGGATAAGGTTTGGTTTCTGATAGAAAGAGAGATTTTATGAGATTTTATTAAAAAAACACCACCACAAAACGCTATACTTGAATTTTCATCTCATCACAAACAACATTAAATTACTACATTTATTCATATCTTATGCTTTTAGCAAAAGCAGATTATCATCTCATGTTGTTCTGTGTTTTTCCTTTTTCCTTGTTTTCCTTTTACAGCTGCGGTTCACATTTGCAGTAGTTCTGTGATTTTTCACTGTCAAAATCTATTCTATAAACCATTTCAATAGGAATCCATGCATTCGGGAATTTTGTGAGGGCTTGAGTCACTAACTGCGTTGACATGGACCCTAATAATCTGTTTGTAATCGGACAAGAAAAAAAAAAAAAAAAAGAGTCACAAGTCGATCAGGGTTGAATTAGCCAAATCCGATTTAAATTTCCGTCAGATTATAAATGGTGGTTTAAACCTTTTCTAATCCGTTAGATAGCACATGTAAACACTTGATCGATCGGATCGAAAATTGAAACTGGAAAGTTCTGTGCGTGTGAAAAAACAGAAATGACAAAAATGGCACACGGTGCACGGAACGAGCTGTTGTGGTTGCATATAGTGTCATAAATGACTGTCGTGTCATTCTTAATTTGTCCTTCCACTCATCGTCTGTGAAGTGGCGCAGGACAATGTTGTCCCACCAGTCCTTGCTTCGGACTCTTGTCCACAGACGACTTATTTTGGACAAGGGAAGGGGCATTTTACGGATTAATAAATAAAAGCAGCACGATTTGATTTGAAGCTTGTGACATATAGCTGCGCACATCCACCTGATCGCTTTATTTAGTGTTCATGTAAACACGATGTTCCGATTGAAACAAAAGGGGTTCATGTAAACGTTCTACTGTTAATACCAGGCGTAAACGAGATCCAAAACACATTTGTACCTTTGAGGTGGTGATCTTCTCCACCTCCAGAGCATAGTCCAGGAGCTGAGTGGCAGGAAAATGCTGTTTCACAAAGTCTTTGAGGATCTGCACCCGCATGTCAGGATTATTGATCTGAAAATCAATCAATCAAGCATGAAAAGCAGTGTGAAATTGACCCATTTGCAATAAATAACACGTTTGCGAACATTTTAGATTTGTGTGTGTGTGTTGGTATACTTACCGATTTTACTCTGTGTCCGATGCCCATAATGAGTTTGCCGTCTTTCTTCATTTTGTTGACAAACTCCATAGGCAGCATGCCACTGTCAAACGCCTTACTGAACTGCTTAGCAGCTGCGTCCAGGGCACCTCCAAAACGGTCCCCCTAAAAACAAACAGAACCAGTGATGAAACAGATACTCTTCTGATGCTAAACAGACTGCATGTGGAAAAGCCTTTCGTTTCCATACAATGGTCAGGAGTCCGGAGGTGAGGCTGGAGATCAGGTCTTTGCCAGCACGTGCACACACAATGGTGTTATGAGCTCCAGACACAGCAGGGCCGTGGTCCGCAGTCACCATCAGACACATCTCGATGAACTGACATGCATAGCGCGGCAGCCTGCAATATGCACATGAAAATCATTTAGGTCTGAGTAATTATGTGAGGTACTGGTGACAAAACAAAGAGTGAAACACACCTCCTCTGAAACCAGAGCAGGCCGAGGGTTCCGCCCAGCCCGATCTCAGACTTGAAGACCTCAGTAATAGGCATGCCGGCGTAAATGAGCTCCTGCCCTCTCTCATCACAGATACTCGTCATGAAAGACGCAGGCTTACGGATCAGACCCAGCTCCTACAGGCAGAAGGACATACAGATGACTATAAAATAGAGCCAATTATGTGCTCTAATAATGAATCAAACAAATCCAGCATTTTGCAAACAAACTCGATCTGCTTTGCAAAGAAAAAAATCGACTCACAAGCAAACAGAAAGCAATTTGCAAAAACAAAAAATTTGAGTGAAAATGCAGTGGAGTAACCAATATTATGTTTTACAAATCTAAATAAATGAGCCTAGATAATATTTCACAAATAAATACAAACCATCCTACAAATTGCATGTAACCTTTGAACAAATACCTAATCTAGTGCATACAAATGCATATCTGTCTGTTAAGATTGTGAGATCTCTCGGCTCGATTTTATCACAAATTTAAAATTTGTGTTTCAGCGCGTTTCAAATCAGTGCTTCTCCCGGGAGACTAGAGCTAAATTAATCCTTCTAAAATGGCAGATGGAGCTAAAATAGGGAAGTTACTCAACTGCATTTGTGATAAAATCTGCCTGGATACATTTGAGAGAAAATCGAGCCGAGAGATCTCACAATCTTAACAGACAGATATGCATTTGTATGCACTAGGTTTGGTATTTGTTCAAAGGTTACATGCAATTTGTAGGATGGTTTGTTTTTATTTGTGAAATATTATCTAGGCTCATTTATTTAGATTTGTAAAACACAATATTGGTTACTCCACTGCATTTTCGCTAAAATTGACCTTTGTTTTTGCAAATTGCTTTCTGTTTGTTTGCGAGTCGATTTTTCCTTTGCAAAGCAGATCGAGTTTGTTTGCAAAATGCTGGATTTGTTTGTTTAATTATGGCACATAATTCTCTCCATATATAAACCACCAGGCAAGACTGTAAGTGAGTATTTGTCAATCAAACGTATAATGTTCATACTCACACGTGCCCAGGAATAATCCATTGGCACTGTGGGCGGAGGAACCTCTTTAGCAGGCACGATCACACCCTTGGCTACTAGATTATCATACACAGATCTATAGGATACACAAATATGTGGTTACGGAAGGGCAGTTTAAGTTGTTAAATTCATAAGTAGACAGAGGACATACTTGATGAGTTCTCCTAGCTCATCAAAGCTCTTGGGCACAAATGCTCCTGCCTCTTCCAGAGATTGGTTTTTAGCCACTGCAGTCTCAGACGCCTGGTTAGCACAAGCTCCAGCGTGGCCAAACTGGACCTAAACACAAAAGTCAGGTTAGAGTCTGTTAATTCAGCCATTAACAATTGAAAGAGGTTAAAATCATATTGGTGTCCTAAATAAATCATTTGAACACATTATACTCAATGCAAATGCTCAATACAGTATGTCTAATATCACTGGGTCATAAACACCTCAGAGGAGAACAGGGTGGCACAGGTTCCGATGCACCAAGAGACCACAGGTTTGGTGATCCTGCCTTCTTTAATGCCGTTGCAAATCTTGTACTCTTCATTTCCTCCAATCTGTAAGTGAAGAGAAGACCCACGAATGTCATATTGGAGCCAAGCTCTGAGTTTTATAGTAAAAGCAAACTCTTATTAGGTTTAAAAGGAAGGAAGAATGGTGTAAGTGGCTGAATAAATGGCACACTAACCTCTCCAAGCACAACGATCATCTTGACTCCTGGTGTGTCTTGATACCTCAACACGTGATCCATAAACACAGAGCCTGGATACCTGCAGGAAAGACATAAGCCGCAGGTTTAAACTCTCACGCAAATTGTTTAACTGATGAAATGCATCAAACTATATTTAATATCAAAGAGATGTTGACTTGAACACACACACACCTGTCTCCTCCGATGGCAACTCCTTCATAAACTCCATCTGTAGTGCGCGAGATGATGTTGTTGAGCTCATTGGACATTCCACCAGAGCGGGAGACGTAGGCCACACTGCCCGGCCTGTACAGCTTTGACGCCAGGATGTTATCCAGCATCCCACCCGTATTACCAATCTTAAAACAGCCTGGTTTAATACCGCCGACCTACAGCATACACAAACATACACCCACAGCACAGACTTTTATTATTATGAATAAATCATAAATTATATCATTTTATATCAAATAAAATCTCATTTTTATTTATATACATTTTTACAAAATAAATGATTAATAATTATAATAGTAATAATAATAAAACATTGTATATTCATTATATAATTAATAAAAAATTACATAATTCTGTATTTTCATTCTAAAATGTATAATAGCAATATTATTACTAATTCATTAATAAAAAGTTTAACTATTAAAAAGTATTATTTTAAAATAAATAAATTTTTACTACTACTACTATAAATAAAACAATAGTAATAATACATTGTTAGAACTAAAAAAATTATTACTATTATTAATAATAATAATAATAATAATAATAATAATAAACAACAACAACAACCAGTAATAATAATTTTATATGCACTGTAGAATAGTTAAATACTTCTGTAATTTGATTCTAAAATGTATAGTTAATAAATATATTAAAATATCTATTTTATAATATTAAATTATATTACTAATTAATTTATAAGTCAAATCATATAATTATTTAAAATGTATTTTAAAATAATTTAATTATTATTATTGTTACTATTACCACTAATACCATAAATTATACAAAAAAACTATTTTTAGTTTTTTCTAAAATAATATTACTACTAATAATAATAATTAGTATTATTTATTTATCTACATTGTAGAATAAAAAAATCTGTATTTTTATTAAAAAATGTGTAGAATAAATATACATTTTATAATATTATTAATTGCCATTATTAGTTATTTAATGACCAATCAAGTCATAAATTATACATAAAATCTAATATTTAATTACTTTATATAACTATTATTACAAATACTACTACTACTAATAATAACAAATCAAATTTTATATGCTTTGTAGAATTAATAAAAATATATATTTTTCTATTATTATATAATAACACACACACACGCAAAGCGCACACACACACACACACACACACACTCTAAAGTCATACCGTTGCAGGTCCAATGATAGTGACTCCCTTTTCGTCTGCCATTTTGATGATCTTTCGAGTCAAAGCCTCCGGTATACCTTCAGCTATGATCGCTATTGTGCGAATCTGTATACAAAAAAAACAACAAAAAACAAAACAAAAAAAAACACAACCAATCAGTTTGTGAACATGTAAGGATTAGTCCACTGCACAGCACACCCATATGAATATATACAGTCAGCTAATGCTGATCTCAGACCTGTGGGTACTGCATGGTCTCTATAGTGCTGTCATAGGCAGAGCGGAGGGAGGCAAAACTGATGAGCACATCCACTTCTGGATGTTTCTTCATTGCATCAGCCATGTTCTTATAGACCGGCAGCAGGATCTCCTTATGGCCCCAGTAAAACTTCTGCTTATGGTCTCCACTGATTAAAACAGAAATAATGTGTATTAAAATTATATATATATATATGGGGTTAAGTGACAACCTCAAGGCCACATTGTTGAATATAAATTCACTCAAATACAAGGTTTCCATATCACTCTATACTGCCATACAAAGCAAAAAGGCAGTAACTGCATTTTTTGTCAAAAATTAGTTATTATAATTTTCATGACATTCAAGGCATCCTTTGTTATGTGACAAAACATCTTATCTCAAATGTGTGTCATTTTGGAGAAAAATGGTAGTCGTTTGTACAGTAACTGCAAAAAGCCCCAGTGAAACAAAGCAAGAGTACAGTAACATCCATTACTGTGTTCTTGTTATGTTTTAACTAACAAAAAATAACCGTGTTTCTGCGCAGTGTAGTTACTGTTGCCATGGTGAACACACAGCTGATTTTCGGGCATCCTCACGGGACGATTTTAACATTTGCGATTTCACCCTTCTAACTTCCCCAAATTGTTCCCCTACCAAACTACCCCCCTCCCCTGAAAGAATGAAAAAAATATTCCAGAAAGAAAAAAAAAGGTGCAAGAGCTCCATGTAGTTTAGCGGTTACTATGATTTTCGCGATATAGCAGTTCAGTACACTTGAAATTAAATCGTGATAGACTACTGTGTGAATATTAACCCGCAATAATAAGACAATTTAAATACAAATCCTACATGTTCTGTGAATAAATGGGGCAGTCGACGCGCAGTTTCATTTAACACACACACACACGCGCGCTCTGAACCACGTGACGCTCGAGCTGTTTTTTGCATATGAGGACACGACTGCATGAACTTACTCTCCAGACTCTAGATCCGCTCTTAAAGTCACTTTGTGAGCATTTAACCGCTTCATTTGGGAAAAACTATCATCATGTCATAAACACAGAAACAAAGGTCTTCACGGCAACCCGTCAAAATAAAAGTTCGGTTTAACTTGACAGAAATATAGGCCTATTACTGTTGTACAGTAGAATTTAGAAACGTCTCAATGTAATAATAATACTAACACTAATACAAATAAATTAAGATTAAAACTAATTTTTTATTCAATGTTTTAATTTTAATAGTAAAGCTCATTGTGCAGCAAGTTGTTTGACAAAACATTTTTTGAAAAAAAAAAGTTGTCCAAATGGTTCCAATTATTTCAAATACAGTGTATCTAACACACCCAGAGCCCAAGTTGTGGCAAAATAGTCTTTGGAGAATCTAGTTACTGCCTTTTTCCTTGGTTTGGTGCCACGTTTTGGGTAAGTAGGCCTAATACAAAGCAAGAATACAGTAACTGCAAAATAGGGGTAAAATATCAAATTAAATATGAGGATTGATATGTACAAAGAATAAGCTAATATAAAGTCACAAAACAGCCACATGTCCAATAATTTACCTTCAACTACTTAGGCTGGATGACAGGATAACTTTAAAGTCATTTTTCTCTGTTCTGCACTCTGCGTAGTTACTGCCTTTTTGCTTTGTAGGGCAGTATAATGACAGCCGTCCCAAACTAGGGTTTTAAAGGCATTCATAAGACTCACGTGAAGGGGTAAACCATGGCTGCTACTGATGGTTCCTGACGTGAGCACACATAATCGAAGTCCAGCATGCCCTGCACCGCACGCGTCTGCATCCCCCACACTATGGACTTGGTGTGGTTACTGAACAGAGTGGTGCTTTTGGCTATAGAGATAAAGACAGGAGGACAAAGAGAAGCAACAGAGGGAAGAAAGAAGAAAAAAACATCACAGTGCATCTGTGAGTATAACAGAAGGGAATGCTTTCAATACCGTGTCATTTCTTATAAACTAAATGTTCTGAGAAAACATCATGAAAGTACAGAATATAAACATTATGTGGGCTTTATAATACAAAATGAATCTGAACATGGGAGAATATGTTTAAATTTTAAATAAGACATTTTAGGGCCATTTGAAGACCTGGGATTGTGCCATCCAGATTTTACACGCCAGAAGCCACTGAAAATGAAGGGATAGTTCACCCAAAAATGAAAATTAGCCCATGATTTACTCACCCTGAAGCCATCCTAGGTGTATATTACATTCTTATTTCAGACGAATACAATCTGGCTCTTCCAAGCTTTATAATGGGAGTCAATGGGTATATTTTTTGGAAGTCCATCAAAGCGCATTCATCCGTGATAAAAGTGCTCCACACGGCTGCGGGGGTTAACCCTCTGGGGTCGGCAATCACGCCGGCATGATTTGCTCGATTTTTTTCACATAGCAGCAACATAGACTTAAAATACTCCGTCATTTATGGTCATACAGAAAAAAGAAACATGAAAAAAGAATCTGTGAGATGTCTATTTTTGTATGTGTCCACTTACAATAAAAACAAACCATTGTGCTTTTGTAAAATAAAGAAAATAAACGGGGTATGCGTTCTGTCTCTCCGTCTCTGTGAACTTTTTTTTTCTTGAGCACGTCGATAAACTGAAACAACTCAGCGAACACACGTCTCACATTTATGAGCCATGTATCTTTATAAACATGTAAGTGATTACTTTTAAATTATCTGATTCAAAACAAAAACAAATATTCTCTGTTTAAGTAATTTGTATAAAACCAACAAGATTTCCAGTTTCTCAAACGCTTGCTCATTATTTTTAATTCGACCACGCCCACGCGCGCAAAAGAGATTGATATGCAAATATCCACGTGAAGGAACGCGAACGCCCTCATTACCTCAAAAACAACGCACCAAACTTCATCAGTCCAATGCTTTTCCCCGAGGTTGGAAAGAGAAGAAGAAGAAGATCGCGATTTGAAGACAAGAAAGATGTAAGGTAAGAAATGTATTATGAATAATATTAGTTAGTGTTATTGTTAAATTGCAGTTAAGCTGTTGCTAGACTAAAATGTATGAAATCGACAGAAACATGTTGAAATATGAACTATAGACAGGCAGGAATACCTTTCAATGCGAAATTTATATTCATGTACGACACAAGGTTGTTCTTATGTTTGATAATAAAACACAGCATGATATAGTAGGCTAGTAGCCTATAGTGTTTACTCTACTATGGTGAATATTATAATGTTTAGATCCAGGTTTACTGTTAAATACAGTGTTTGTGGATATCTGCTCAAACGTAACGTTAGATATGTATAATATGTTAACAATAATGTTTCATAGTTGCTTGATCCAGTAAATTTTCTCTGCGCGCGCTCTGAGTTTGAAAAGCAAAACGCACCAAACATTAGGTTTCATGGTTTACTTCAGAACGTCATAACGATTGTAAACATTTGAAGTAACATATCAATAAATTTTTCTCTAGTGTAGAGTTACCAGGCCGCCTGCTATAGACTATTGTTATTATTTTATGCAGCCATACACGTTGGCTATATGCATTGCACAACACACCTGGTGTTCATTATATATATATATGTGTGTGTGTGTATTTTATAAATTGCAAAAAGATATTTTAACCAGAAAAATCTCAAATGTATTCCCAATATTGTGCAGCCTTTCTCTTGATATCAGCATTCACAGTTGTTTTTTTGTTTGCTGTTGTTTTTTTTTTTTTTTACAGGGACCACTGAGCCACTGAGCCCTGCTGACATTCACATGAGTCTCTGTACATGAACATGGTAAATGGAACATGGACAGGTATGTACTATGTTTCAGGAATGTCACAAAGGTCTCTGTTGAACAGAGTGTGTGTGATCTAAAGATCAGTGTGTTCAATGTGCTTTTTTGTCATTTGTTGTGTATCTTTGGATTATGTTGTGTTGTAAATAAATCTAAACAATCAAAAAGCCATTCTTTTTAAAGGCTCTCCTCATTCTTTGTGCAAGGCTGTGATAGGGCCTGATAAGGCTTTGATATGGCCTGATAGCACTTTAATAGGGCCATTATGGGTGGGGTCTTTGTCTTCCTCAGGTGTGAAAAGCATACATATTAATGAGAGATTCACAGTGGTTTACGCCTCCCCGCATAAAGCTTTCTTACCCAAAACACGTCATACACATTCTAAAAGACTTTATTGACTTATCTGAATGAGTAGTCAGGATGATTTTCACATAGTTTTGAAGCAAATATTCTAGGCGACGTGATACAATTTTCAAAAGTCTTGTGAAGAAATAATTAGGGTTTTATGATCTTATTTCAGTGATATTTGTTTTTTTGTTTTTTCACAAACCATGCATAAACGTCATTATCTCAAATTAAAAACTTTTACATACATGCTGCTGACATATTGCTGTAGCAGAGTTTGTGCTGAATACAGTGTAATCAGACTTTAGCCATGAAAATGTCACAAGTATCAGAAATAAACACAAATGTCAGAGCATGTAAGAACACCTCCAGGACCCAGAAAACACATCAGACCCCAGAGGGTTAATAAAGGCCTTCTGAAGAGAAGCGATGTGTTCGTGTAAGGAAAATGTCCATATTTAAAACTATATCGACTAAAATAACTAGCTTGCGGCAGAAGGCCGTACGCAAGTCGACTCACGCCAAAAGAGTAACACTTGACGATGTATGACGTATGTGTAGGAGTAGCGTAAACTTTGACGCCTATTGTGGTTCAAACAAATCCATTTTATTATCGAAAGGTGTGTTTGACCTGAAGTGGCACTGCCCAGAACGATCGGTGTATGACATCAAAGTACTGCGAGAGAGATTCAAAAGCATACAGAACTGTCTGCTCTCTAATCACACATGTCATACACAGATCGGTCTGGGCAGCGCCACTTCAGGTCGAACACATCTTTTGTGTCCATGACTGTTTAAAATCCTCCTAACATGGGTCTGTAGGGGGCGCACCAGCCTACCATAAATCTATTCAGTTACTGTGATTGCCTGCTTGTGAGAGTGTGGTCAAATTTGGACTAACCTGCAGAAAGTCCAGCACGAGTCTTTTGAGCTGATGAGTTTTCCGCTCCAGTTTTGACCTCAGAAAAAGAGGCCGATCTGGAGGACGCGGGAGTCTGGGAGCAGGAGAGAGAGGGTAGTAGTGAGAAATATTCATTGGTCATAATGTGATTGTCACTCTTTACGGTGACACTTAGGGGCACAAACAGCATATTAAGATGTGATCTCTAAAACCAGTGAAGAAAGACTCAACAGAAAACTTTACTGAAAGCCCTGAATCATCGAATGACATCCTTGAGGCTATGAGAGGTTTTTAATGCAAGCACACTGAAAGTAAGACACATAATCACTCACCGTGGTTCCACCGCTAGCGTTGAGAAGGAAGTTAGCGGTGTGGGCGGCACCACGAGGCTGTGTGGCGATTGGCCTGTGACCTAGTGCCATCCCAACAATAGCAGTCATGTGGGTCTCAGTGCCAAAAACATGAATGGGGATACCAGTGGTCTTTCCTGCGCATGCACGCACGCACGCACGCACACACATACACACACACACACACACACACACACACACACACAAGACATTAACATGAGATCAAGTACGGAACTATTGATTTCTTTGTACACAATGCACACATAAACAAACTCACCAACTTCCCCCATCACTCTTAAACCTTCCTGGTAGTTTGGGCCACCACGACGGACAAATACAGTGACCTCATGCTCTTTCAGAGGGTCCTGGTAATCTTTGATAGCCCTGACGATACCCTGGTACATATAAAACAGCCAAACGAACACATAATGGGTGTGGGTTACAATATTGAATGAATGAATGAGGCATTTATATAGTGCTTTCATATGTACTACTGTACACCCAAAGCACTTTACAATCCAGTCAGGGGATCTCTCCTCAACCACCACCAGTGTCCAGCATCCACTTGGATGATGTGACGGCAGCCACAGAACAACAGCGCCAGTGCGCTCAACACACACCAGCTATAGGTGGAGAGTAGAGACCGTGATAGAGCCAATTCAGTGGATGGGGATTATTAGGAGGCCATGATTGGGAAGGCCCAATGGGTGGAATGTGGCCAGGACACCGGGGTTACACCCCTACTCTTTACGAGAAGTGCCATGGGATTTTTAATGACCACAGAGAGTCAGGACCTCGGTTTTACGTCTCATCGAAGGACGGTGCTCTTTGACAGTATAGTGTCCCCGTCACTATACTGGGGCGTTAGGACCCACACAGACCACAGGGTGAGCGCCCCCTGCTTGCCTCACTAACACCTCTTCCAGCAGCAACATGGTTTCCTCAGGAGGTCTCCCATCCAGGTACTAACCAGCCTCAACCCTGCTTAGCTTCAGTGGGCAACCAGTCTTGGGCTACAGGGTGATTTGGCTGCTGCATAACATATATATTTATATTCTGCTAATGCACTGCTAATGCTAATGCAATAATATTCATATTCTGCTAATGCAGATAGATAACAAATGCACATGGACAGCATGAGGGACTCTCTGATCTAACCTTGAATGTTGCTGCTACGTTAGTGAAGTTGGCAATGCTGCCTCCAATGATCAGGACTTTACCTACACAAGAGAAACGAATGGTGACACATGGGATACCACAAATACATGAAACTTCTTTAACATACAGATTACAGAATGTTTCAGGTAACATTTATCAAATGCCCTAGAATACAATTCCTGGTCTTAATTTTACCAAACACAGGATATAATATATAGTAATGACCTTTTTACGTTCTGGTTGGAAAAAAAAGACTTAAAAGGATAGTTCACCTAAAATGTTGAATTCTGACATCATTATGGAAGTCAATGGCTACCATCAACTGTTTGGTTACCAATATCCTTCAATAAAAATATCTTCTTTTGTGTTCAGTAGAAGACAGAAACTCATACAGGTTTTGAGCAACATTAGGGTGAGTAAATGACGACAATTTACATTTTTGGGTGAACTATCCCTTTAAGATTGCTAACGCAAGTTAGTCTATTAACTTTAAATTCAGAAACATTTTTCAAACAATTCAAATTCTCAGACAGCAACCGGTTTTGTAATAGCAGTATTGGCACTAATGATTATTTCTTTATATAATAAAAACCATAGCTGTTGTTATTATTATTAATAATAATAATTCTTTCTATATCACTAAAAATACTTTTTATTTTCTTATAGAGGGAGAGTTGAAGTCTGGGTGTGGGACAACCCCCCCAAAAATGTAATTCTTTTAAGTGAACAACTTTAACATTAGGGGGAAACGATTAAAGAGTTTACACAAAAACCTGTAGACAAGAATTGTTGTTAAAAAAACACTTTAAGACTAATAAAGAAGCACTTGGACAACAAGATTATAATGAACGTACCATCAGGGTGTTTCTCACGGGTCATGAGGGAGAGGATGGTCTTAGCATAATCATATGTTTGTTGCTCACTAGGAGCTCCTGAATACTCGCCGTAATTGGCCAGTTCATTGACACCACCCAGGTCACAAATTGTATCACTATGAGTGAGGAAAATTATAATAGGTTAAACTGTTGGCTAATAGACACAGAGAGACACAAAAACGCATAACTTCAAACATGTGAAGTGAAATGTAAAGTCAAAAATATTTGTCAGGGAGATCCCAATTAAATCCCAAAATTGCAGAGCAAATAGAACAAGTCAAATTATCCAGTAAATCTAGGATTTTTTTTTTTTTTTTGTGAGCATTAAATAAGAAAACATTTGGTTTCTTGATCCTCCACTCTCAGAGGACAGCACATACGCATCCTAATTAGTCTCTCTCGCTCGATCTCCTCCCCCCATCCAGAGAGAAGGACAGATGGAGTAGTGAAAGATAAACCTCTAGATGTTAGTTATCAAGCATGGATGGGTAATGTCATTTAGCTCTCAGCGTCTGGCTCAGACAGGTATCTGCTTCATCTCTCAGACCATGAAGCACAAGAGTTCTGCTCATTATACCAGCATTTCCCTTCTAACTGCCTCGAACTATAATTTTGCTATTCCAAGCTACTCTATTAAGATTTAGGATGAATATTTTGTCTGTATGACTTTTTATCTTCTGTGGAACACAAAAGATTATATTTGGAACAATGTCTTGGTGGTTTATTTTGTTTGTTTTTTGTCCAAACAATAAAAAAAAGTCAATGGTGTCCAATGTTATTTTGGACCCCATTAACTTTATTTGTGTGGGCAAAAGAGTTTTTCAATTTTTCAAAATATCTTTTGTATTCTGAAGAAGAAAGTTATACAGAATGAGAATGCCATTTTTGGATGAAATATCACTTTTAATTTAAGCAATTAACACTGAGATTCATCCACACATGATCCATTTGCATCTATATGCAAACTGGACTTAACTCTTGAGTGACAGGTACCTGTACACAACAGAAGCTCCGCCCCCTGCCACCATAGTCCAGATCCGTCCGCGAGGGTTCAGGAGAGTGAGTTTGAGGCTGGCGCCACTCTTAGCATCTAGATCAGCTATGTATGCCTCCTACAGAAAGGTTATAAAAAGGCTTTTTTACTGTACATTTTTGTTAATTAACAAATTGTATCTCATATAATTCTCATATTTTGTTAATTCTCATATACTTTTTTGTTAATTCCCATATAGCTGGGTTTGGTTAACATCATTTGGTAAAAAAAAAAGCAACATGTAACATGAACATGTCAGTTCAGCAAAAGTGGATATACTAAGCAAATGCCATAATGAAGCAAATAATTTGCACATAAATGACCAAAAAATGGCTTGTGGACAGTGTTGGCAAAATATGTAATGAAGCAAAGACTCTTCTCTGTTCAACCCATATGGACCAATTATAGCAGCAAATCAAACAGAAAAGTAACACATTGTACCTAAAGTTATTTATTAATAAGCCAACTCTGATTTTATTCCAACAAAGCCAGTCTGTTATAACAGCTATTGTCTCTGTGTGTGTGTGTGTGTGTGTGTGAGAGAGAGACCAATTAAACCAGCCTTCTGTCAGATAAACATAGCATCAATACATCCTGCCAACAGTGACGAAGATCTCCCTGCAACGACTCGTCACTGTCTGTGTGTGTGGTGAGTTTGAACGCCATTAATGATTTATGAAAGACTGCTTCCAATTAATTATTAAATCATATTCTTTAGAAGAAGTGAAAGTAAGCAAACGCAGCAGAATACGAGAAGTACAAGCCTCCAATTGATGAATCGACAAAAACAAAAGTGATAAAGGCAAGCGATTCCTTCCTGTTCCTTGTTGGGCTTATAGATTAACTCATACAAATTAATATTTAGATGGCAACTGAATCACTGAAAATCTACGCAACAAAATACATGTGACAAGTATTGTTACCTCAGGATATGCCTCTCTGCCGAAGGGAGGGGGAAACTCCACATCACCCCACTTGGCCTTACACAAGTAATCGGCTGTGGCATCGATTTTAGCAGCCATGTCCAGCACATACACTCCATCCTTAGTGACCACTGACCGAGAGAAAGAGACCATTTTGTTCTTACCAGCTTGAACTTGACAAACTGATTGCACTTTGCGTTTCTTGCCTTAGGCAATAATGAATTGGATTAATTTAAATCTCACATTTACTGAATGCTTTGGGTTGTGCTGTAGATATGTGATATTGAGGTGATGGCATGTGTTTTCAGCCACATCCAAGTGTGGCAATATTTTGATATTTATTGGTATATATAATTCTTGTCATGCATTCCACTGGATGACAAAGCACTTTTATGGTTTAAAGAAAATGTGAAACTTGTGCAGGCAGAGCATATTTTCTAACAGGTTGGGAAGTAGACTTTTCACATGTGTAATGATGAAAATGTGATTTATATAGACAAAATCACAAACAGGAACATCAAAGGAAGTTAGAAACTCAGTTCATAACACCGAAACAGATGCCATAGGGCACAAGGGATTATTAATTAGCGCACTATAAAACATCTCTAGTCATCATCAAACAGAATCCATGTTAATTAACTAGCAATCTAGTTTCTCAAAATTAAATGTTTCTTCAAAACATTCAGTTTTTTTTTTTGACACCAAGTTGGATCAGAGTTCGGCCTTTAGTAATGAAAGAAAATAAGTGTAAAATATTTTTAACATAAGACGTATTCTTAGTCATTCAAACATAATAAGCAAGCAGAACTTTTACTGCCTTGAAAAGAACTGGAAGTGTTTTGTCTTAGGTCTCCATAGAGCGAACCAACAGTGCCAAGACATTGGGAAAAACTGAATCAGAAGTCTGGCTGACAGCTGAGGTGGGGTGGGCTGCTTTTGTGACTTACCAAGAGGGTTGATCTCCAAGTATGTAAAGTATAAGTCTTCATACAGGTTGAACAATCCCACCAGGAAACTAGTCAACATCCTGCAGACGACAAAAAAAGAATTCCTCCCTGTAATATTCAATTATTAGAATATTATCGTTACATTAAATATTGTGAACATGTTAAACTGACACAAAGTATTTTAGTTTAGTTCAACACCACAAAATCTCAACACTGACTTAACACACCCAAAATAAGTATGGATTTTTGTTTTAAAGACTGTCATTTAAAACTCAAATAAATGAACAAACAAATGGAAGTACCTCTTCCCCAAAAGTTTTCATAAGCTGTAAACCATAATCATCAAAATTATAACAAATAAAGGCTTGAAATATCTCACTTTGCATGAAATGAGTCTATATAATATTTTAGTTTCACCTTTTAAGTTGAATTACTGAAATAAATGAACTTTTGCACGATATTCAAATTTTTCGAGTTTCACCTGTATTTTAAAGTTGCATTTATTCCTGTGGTGGCAAAGCTGAACTTTCTTATTATTATCAATGTTAAAAACAGCTGTGCTGCTTAATTTTTTTGTGGAAACTGTTGATACGTTTATATCAGGATTCTTTGATGAAAAACAAGTTCAAAAGAACATACATTTATAATGATTTCTGTTTCAAATAAATTCTTTACTCTCACTACTGATCAATGTAATGCTTCCTTGCTGAATAAATTAATTTGTTTAAATTTTTTTTAAAAATCTGACCCTAAACCTTTGGCTAGATTTTAAGAGAAAATTAAAAAACCTTTTTTTTTGTAATACAGACTGTATTGATGTGATATTGCAAGCAAAACTAATTGAAAACAGAAAGTGACTGGAAACAGTAACAGTAACAACATTAAATTTAATGACAGAATCTGTTACCAAAACAGCTTGCGTTTGGAGTAACGAGGGAAAATAAAGGGAGACATGAGGGAGGAGAGAGAGTGAGAGAATCATCAGTCATGCACCTCATAAAATTTTATTTTTTTTTAAAACTGTGACGGCCCGTAGTCCAGAGAACACAAATTATACACAAGAAACGACGAGGAGACAGAATAACTGGAGGAAGAGGGAGGGCGTTGTGGGATGCCAGTAAATCAGTAAATGTACTTGGTGAAAGATGACAAAAGGAGATTTAGGAGGAAAAATCCTTTATGCCACAATATTTGAGAGAGGGAGTTGTGTGCTGTTTTTCAAGCAGTAATTTTTTTCTAACGGCATTGTATGCAAGTCTGACTGAGAAAGAGAGTGAGAGGAAGAGTAAAAACAGATGGATGAATCAAAAGAGAGGTGTGGATATCAGCCAATGCTGCCAAACAATCTCCCCGTCAATCTCAATGTCAGCCAAGACGGTGAGGCCAGCCAGAACGAGATGTCGGAGTATGTGTGTGCGTGTGCCATCAAAAAGACAGACAGGGTTTATAGACGTGAATTTAATAATACCGGGAGGAGGGGATGGACATGGAGAAAGAGGAAAAAGGAAAGAGGAGAGATCTCATTTATGTAATGGATCAAAGTGCCCTCCACTACTGCCAGCACAGCTGACAGCACCTCATTTGATTGTTTTTCCTCCCTTCCCCTTCCTCTTCCACTCTCTCATTTTTGCTCACCGTTCTCCTGATATGCATGTACCAGGAGGACCAAGAATTGCCTGCAGCCTCTTGTGTTCAGCAATACAGAGGGGACCGTTAAGAGGGTTTTGAGGCAATTAAATTATGCTTCTATTTCACTTAGAGTGGTCTTTACAAGGAAGCTAATTCTACATAAAAAATAAAGAGGAGTGTTTACAGACTTTGTTGATTGTCTGATAAAATAAAATAAAAAAGTAGACCACCATATTTAAACTTATTTAATGACTAAAAAATTGGAAATTGTAGTGTAAACAGCTCAGCACAACCAAAAAAAAAAAGGTTAAAGAAACTATACAAAAAACTATAGATGACTAGAGTTAGAGACTATACATTTCACCCCCACTACAATTTTGGGAGAAAATCAGTGCAGTCCTGCAAAATGGAATTAAACGTGATAAAATGTATTTATATTCATACAATATGTTCTATTTATGCATTTGATCTGACTGTCTGACTCACTCTTTCTTATCTGCAGCGGCGTGTGTGAGGAGCTGACTCTTGACTGTGTCCGGGCTGATCTTCTCATCCACTCCCACCAGGAGCTTCATGGCTTTAGAGTCCACGTCACCCACGTCCACACCGCCCTCATGATGGAAGAGCACGTAATCGCCTTCACGTGTGGCATAGATGCACACATAAAACTCCTCCTCCTGAGGGAAAGTCACAATTGAACAATGTTACCTCTCTCTTTCTAAATGTTGCTCATGCCATGCTGTAATCCATTAACATACAAAATAGATATTACCACCATGTAAATAATATAAAAATAATATAATACATATAATATAATTTTGATATAATACATTTTTATTATTATTAAATAATTCCAATAAATCCATTCGTAAAATAATAAAGTATAATAAAAATATATTAGATGCAGAATTGTTTAATAACAATAATAATAATATAATCATTCTGCTTCTAAAATGAATAATAATAATAATAATAAGTAGTAGTAGTAGTAATACATATTACTATTTAAAATGATTATCATTGTTATAATTAAATAAGCCAATTTATTCATGGACATAGTACATAGCATTTACTGGACAGGCTCACCTGCTTGTGGGCTACAAAGGGCTCGATCAGGAAGTTCTTGAGAATGCCTTTAGCCTTCCCCACCTGAGAGACAGAGAGATTTTAAAAGCTTATGCTTGTATATCAGGCTTTCTTTAAGGGATTAAACACCAGAAACTGCCTTAGGTCTGAATCTAAAAGCTTCTCCTAATGAAAAACACACAATGAAAAGAGAATTATGTAAGAGGCAGAAGAAAAGGATGCCAGTGATGGGGAGGAGGTAGAGAAGATGAGAGCAAGTGTTCAGACAGTATAAAGGCTTGTGCTGTGCACCAGTGATTGTACTTCAGTGTTTAGAGACTCGCTGAGAAAAGTGAAAAATTTGACAAGCAGAGCTGCAAGCCAAACACACACACACACACACACACCAATGTCATTTGTGCTGCAGTCACAACAGTGGGCCAAAAGGCCAGTTGATATAAATCAGCTAGAGAGAAAGAGGAAGGCGAGGTGACATTTCAAAGAGAGGGAGAGAAAAATAAAGGGATGACAAGGTGGAAAAAACAATGAAACACTCCCTTAAAAGTGGGAGAGTCAACAGGGGCTATGATATTATATATATATATATATATATATATATATATATATATATATATATATATATATATATATATATATATATATATATATATAAAAACACAAATGTATGTCTTTCTCTCAGCAAAAAAAAACAAAAACGTTTTTGGCCCTCAGGCAAAAATGTATGCAGGGGCATGATATATAATATATTGGGATGCAACAACTGCATGAGGCAGTGTTGGTATCTGTCCTTACTGCTGTCTCCTTCATGAGGCGGGGTTTGATCCATTCCTTCACACCCTTCAGATCCAGGTTCACACCCACCAGTCCCAGTTTCCCTCTGCGCTTGATCAGCTGATCTGGCTTAACGACTAATCGCTGAACAGAAACATGAGAAACGCACAATAATCAATCAAATTTTGATTATAACTTAAAGTCATGCCGCCAATATTATTGCAAAACAACATTAAAAAAAAAATTTCTAAAAACTCTAAGTGTAAATTAACAAAAAAAGAAATTTTCAATGTGGTCACAAACAGAAGGCAGGAGGATGATCAAAATGAAATTTAAGATCTATATGTGAGTGACTTGCTAATTAAACCGTTCTCTATAGCGGTCTCTCGGTCGCTGGAGACGGAGAGACATGAGTCATATCTAATGTGATTTTACCCTCTGGGCTCCTCCATAAAGGGGATTAAGAGTGCTTTTTCAGCAGAAACTGTCCCTGTACTGTCATTTGAGAAATTCTGCTATGCTCACTTTAGCTGCTTTAATTGACCTGCTAGTGAAGTAGCATACTAATGACTGCCATCCTCGATGTCTCTCTATATGATTTCTTTTACTCATTTACCCCTCATGCTGAGCCCTCAACAGAACTGCCTTGCATAAAGGTCTCAGTCTAATTAGATGGAAGTGTTGGCAATAGTAATACTGGAGAATACTACTCAAGACTATACGACAAGAACAATCATTGTAACAGCATTATATGCATTATATTTGTATTGCAATACAATACTATGTATATTTCCTAATGCTTGTTAATATTTTTAAATATATAATTATAATATAAACATTTACAATACAATTGAATTAAGATCAAATTAATTGCATGCGGATTAAAAAAAAACTTTTTTTTTTACATATTAAAAAAATATTATTTGCTGAGATTGATCATGAGGTCTTTGGTCATTGAGTTGCACCACATGGCCGTATCGGTTTCATTTCAAGCCCAAATGTGATCCCATCCCCAGGTCAGTTACTTCCAACAGCTGTCTTACCTCCGTCAGAAGCCAGGGGTGATCCTGAGCCAGTCGCTCCCAGTCAGTTTCTGCTGTCACATTAGCATAGCGGAATCGGTTCTGTACGGCGGCTGTAGTGCAAATGTGTTTGTAAAGGAATTCCTTCCCCGTCTGCTCGGAGATGGCTTTGGCTGACATGATGCTAGATGACTAAAAAAAGCACTGCAGAGAAAGACACACAGTAACTCATTAACCATCAACCACTTGAGACCAATAAATGAGCAGCAACCTTTCAAAATGCTTTACGAACCTGCAGCGGGTATGCATGTCTGATCAGTGCAATGAATAAATCAATAGAAAGACTAATAAGGCTAAATAAATAAATCAACAAAAAAGCTAAATAAAAAGTAATTAAAATAAATAAGGCTAAATAAACTACTAAAAAGGCTAAATAAAAAAAATATATATATACTGCTAGATTTGCTTATGTTAGGTTCGCATGTCTTCAAAATGCAATAAACAAATTCAATACATGGCTTTACAATAATTGCTTTATCCGTTTCGCTTTATCCAGGAAACTGACCAGGAACTTGAGTGGCTAAGTAAAACTAACACCCTACCTAACACATTTAAATATAGCATCTACATAGCATCCTGCTGAAACAAACGTAATTTATATTCTGTAGAATTTGTCATTTTTTTGCAGGCATTTTCTCTTACGCTGGATTACATGTGTCTTTGTCACCCAGTTAATCTGCTGATCTCTCTCTTTTTACCTTTTCCTGAATTAGGGAAGGCAGCTAAAAATAGGCTTGATGCTCATCCTGATTTGATTAGACATGGACTTCGTGCTGTGCCACAAGACAAGAGCAACCATTGCAGTCTGACTGACACATAACAGAAGCACAATCAGGTACAACTGCACTAATCAACTAAGCGTTCTTAAACCAAAAGAAAAGAAAAAACATCTAGACAGGCATACAGTATAGTATGAGGTAGACAACAATATTGTATGAACATGTCCTCATAACCTATTTCAACTAATCTTATGGCACACAACACAACACCTATATGAGCTAGAAGTTATTATTTCCGTTCTCTCAGTCAACAGTGCCAAGCAGTGAAAACTCTCATACATGAGTGCATTTGTGATTGGCAGGCTAAAGTCCCATTCAAATGACATCACAGCCGCCTGTCTGAACCCTGTCAGGACATGCAGTAGAACGAAAGTGCCAAGCTGTCAGCGGGGTCAACACAACCCGTTTTTGTTTAAAAAGAAAAGATAAACCAGTTGGCAGAGAATGACAAGCGGGGCCAACTATCTCAATATGTATTTAGCACTACTGGCTCTGTACTGGCTAAACCAACACAGACAGCAAAAATTATTACACAACCATTCAAAAGATTTTTGGGGTGAGTGTTAAAAGAAATTACTAGTTTAACAACTAGAAATTATTACTGTTATTTAGCAATGCATTCAATTGATCAAAAGTTTCAGTAAAATACATTTACAACATTATACAAGATTTCTGTTTCAAATAAATTATGTTCTTATGAACATTCTATTCAAAGAACGCTGAAAAAAAAGTAACACTGTTTCAACAAAAATATGAAGCATGACAGCTGTTTTCAACATGATAATAGTGATAAATGTTTCTTGAACATCAAATCATATTAGAACGATTTCTGAAGGATCATGTGACACTGAAGACTGGAGTTATGATGCTGAAAATATAGCTTTGATATCACAGGAATAAATTACATTATAACCTATATTAAAAGTAAAAAATAGTTATTTTAAATTGTAATATTTCACAATATTACTGTTTTTATTTTTATCAAATAAGCCTTGGTGAGTATAAGCGACTTCTTTTAATTTAATAAATCTTACTGACTTCAAACTTTTGTATGGTAGTGTATCTATGTGATATTCTGAATTGATTTTTTAACAGATAACATATTTTTCCATATACCGGTAAGCATCAGCAGCTATATGTTCATTGCAATATCAAAGGGTCTTTAAACAAAAAATACAAACAATAAACGAATAGGCTTCTCACAACATTACAAAAAAGAACTTGTTACTAAGGAATGCTCTAAATAAGAATGACATTTTATCTTCTTTATGCACCTTGATAATAGTCTAACTGTTTCTAAAGCTCCCCTTCTGTAATGAGAATTAATGGATGCATGTGGCGAGGAGAACAGAGCGTTCAGTTAGTAGACAAGTCAGGTCCTTGACCCAAACAATTTACTAATGAAGAGAGCGGACCAACATCCTCCCTGCACATCTCCCATCCAGCTCACTGGAGTGCTGTAAATGAACGTAGAGACTGAGAAGAAAGCAACATATTTAAAGCCAAAAAACTAAACCCCAACATATTACAATACCCAACTTCTTACTCACACACATACATATGCACAAACACATTGCTGTATATCCATGGATATTAAGTACATCTAGACTTGATATCCAGGATCACTGAAAACATCAGCCAAAGGAAATGATGAGTCATTGCACTGGCCACACTCGACTCACAGGTCAGTGATGTAAAATAAGTTAACCACAATACGACAGATAACCAAGTAGACTTGTGAAACCAACACTGCATCCAAAAATATTTAATGTGCAGCTTTTAAAATGAAATAACCAAATAGAGACAAAGCCGGTATATTATGGAGCAAAGTTATATAGAGTTATATGCATATTACATTTTTCTGTTTGTTGCTGTAATCTGAGGTCTACAGACACATCTCCTAAAAAATATCCTAAACAAATAAACTCTAAATCTCCAGTAACTTCCTATTAGCCAATTTCAAAATAAGAAAGTACTGTAGGATTCTGACAGCTTACAATCAATGACAAAGATCCCATATTTATTAATTACAGTTTTAGAACAATAAGTACAGTAACCGTGATGGAAAACTGCCAGTGTATCTCTAGTAGTGGTCGACCGATATATCGCTGAGGGCGATATATCGGCCGATATTTTGATTTTTTTTAGATATCGGCATCGGCCGATAAATATTTCCGTTTGGCCAATATATTTCAAAACAGTTTGTGACAGTGCATTAGCGCTTTTTTCCACTGGCGCGAGCAGAGCGAGTATGAATGAACTGAATACGCTCGCTCTGCTCCGCCCAGCACCATAAGACAAGCCACTCAGAAGTGAAGCAGACATCTAACAGAGACAGTAAATGACCAATCAGCATTCGCTTTCTAACCTGACACTACATTGTGTTACACACAAAAACACTCCGGCGTGCAGCGAAGTCTATTCAAACAGTACCGTGATGTGTCAGATCTGCAGCCCAGCGACAGCTCCAGTGGGGGGTCACAGATGTGATATAAACGAATTCAAACAAAACTGAAAAGATTTTACCTCACAGTCAAAAATCCTCTGATTCCCTATACGCGCGCTGTTCTCGGTTACGTTTAAACTAGACGCTGTTTCCTCACGGGCTGAAAAGCTGGGTCGCGTGCACTACAGATCAGTGATCACGTGAGGTGGATGAGAAGAGAACACTGTATGGTATAATACTAATAATAATACGTTTGGGGAAAATGTTATTCACTATCTCTATCTGCTGTATTTAATTATCCACGATTGGCGTAATATTGTGTGTAGTATACCTTTTCATATGTTCCGGTCGGATTTGATGTTAATCGAGCATGCAAATACATGTGACGGCTTGCAAAGTTTCAAAGAAACTAACAAGCAAAACTAAACAGACATAAATCATTATTGTTTAAATAAGCTTACAGTAAAACAACCTGTTTAAACTAAATAGTGTAAATAAACTATGTGAGATTTTTATTTAACTATGTATATTGTACATAAAATGTATGGAATTGCACATACTATTTTGTCATTAATTCATGAATATTGTTTAGATTGGTTGATTAATGATATATGTTATTTGTAACCTGTAAGCAGCAGTAATTATTAAAACTTTATTTATTGAAGTGTTACAGTACCTCATTTGTTTACATTTTAATTACTTAATTAGTAAATATGTTTAATTGCAAAAATAATTTTGCATAAATATTATGTACAATAAATGTTCATTTAGTTTCACCAATATTCTTGGTCTCTCATTTACTGTATTCACATGTACTCTATCGGCCTCATATCGGCCAATCGGCCAGATTGCTTTCTCAATATCGGCATCGGCCATTAAAAATCCCATATCGGTCGACCACTAATCTCTAGATTCAGTAGAGTCTCCACTACAGCGACTGATGTGTTATGTACTTTCCCATATTACTGAGAGAGCGCTGCGGAGCGTTTTAGTAGTATTGATTTTACTGCATCCAGAATCACATCACCAGTGCCCTGATCTGATCCCGTTTACAATGGTGCGGTCAGACGGTAATGCTGTGGTACTTTTCTGTAAGTGCAGGCCAGTTGCATCATGCACACTAGCTCATACTGCGATGCACAGCTGGTTAAGGGATCATGCTGCATCACACTAGTATTGATGCAGCTGATTTATAACTGTTTCCCTCACTCACAAAACAGCAGCAGTATCATTCATCACATAGGAAGGATGCGGGGAGAAGGGGGAGTCACATTAAAGATATTGATCCATCTTACTACCCTCCACACAAATCCAACACACATGTCTGATACAAATATTTGTATTAGACAGTTACATTTGAATAACACTAAAGACATTGCAACACCAAATCTAAAGTTTATGACTGGAGTTATTAATCTCAGTTCTATGCGGATTGATCTACTACTCATCTAAAGCGTAAGGATGGATCCTCCTTATTTAAGCTCAAGCTTATATAATGCTTTATTCAAATGCGGATTCACTTTCATTTACTTTTATTAAATGCCACACTACAGCAATCCATTTAAACATTTATTATTATAAAACTAATCAGTATGTTAGTTTTTACTAGTATTTTTTTTAATTGCTAGCGAGTAATCCATTTGAGACTCAATTTGACTAGTAACAATTGATTCATTAAATACAATTACGTATTATTTCTTTGGTACTAGTCACTACTAATAGAATAGATATTTGGTGGTACAGGGCTAGTGACTAGCAGCAAGAGCATAAGTACTATGATTTAATGCATATGTACTAGTGACTAATTGATTAGTCATGACTGCAGTATGCACTAGTGACTAATTGAATAGATACCATACGAATAGAATTAGTAACAATGTGCATACTAAAATCTAACAGTAACTTACATAGTAACATAAAATAGATACTAGTACTTTTAAGGAATACATGTTTAAACGGCTTGCCATAACCTGACAAACATATCTAGACTACAAGTAACTAAAGGAAATGAACATTTGTTTTAATTCTTCTTGTGTGCTGTATTTGTTTAGTTTCTTTTTCAAGAACATAACATGCACCTTACACTTCCGTATACGTGAAAGGTGTTAACATACATTCATTTAAAAGACAGGAAGAGACCAGTAGAACCTGTCTCCATACGGCTCTGACTGATATTCATGATGAAAATGACAATAAATGTAACGTTAGATAAGCCACACTAAGGTTCGTCCACACTGATCTCTACAGCGTTTTGAGCAAAAAGAGCTGTGTCACTGTTGGTTTTATATTCTGTTTCATATATTTCGCTAACGTTACATTTATTCCCAAATGAAAGACTGCTTTCAGTAGTCAATGTTTATATTACTAGTAATGTTACCTTGATGTTTTAAGCCACTTACCGGTCTATGTAAGATTAAGGATAGAAAGTTTTCTCCTTTCAGGGATTTCCTACTGTACGAAGTCTCTCTGAGTGTGTTGACAGTCGAGATATGATTGCAGGAGGAGACACTTTTCCTCCAGACAGCGTGGCTGCTCGCTCCCTCCCTCACTATCCTTTCAGCCGTTCCTGTTTTCTGTTTTCTCTACACCGACATCTGACGATGGCCTTGGCTGATTTCTTCTGTCTCTGATTGGCTCTCACCATCCGCCGTGATTCGAGGCCGCGCCCACTTGAACAGTGAACAATTCATCGGACCAGGGTTTGATTGGCTAATTCCGCGCCGCTCGGCCAATCAGACTGCACCATCAGGCGTTTAGCAACGCGCCTCAATGACCCGATTGTGCAAGGTGGACTTGAGTTTTGAAAGTGAGGATTTCTAAAATTAGTTGTCACAATTATTTCTATTTTGCCAGACAACTAAACAAGCATAGCTAGTAATTGCGTCATAGTGCAAGCAGAGTCTGGCCACATATTCAGGTCATATTATATTAATTATATTATTTAATTTATAATTACTTAGCCTAACTATGGATTAGCAAGAAGAATGGCACTTAAAATATTACAACAAATAAGCAAACCAAAGTATTGAAAAGTACAACAACCATTATTGTTATAAAATAATATTCACATTTGCCAACCAAATTAATCATTATAGTCTACACAAATTCAGAGGCTTTTAAAGGCAGGCTCCCCAGGCAGCGCAATCTTTCTTTTAAAATTAAATTTAGCTCCATATCTAATGATTAATCTCAGATAAGATCAAAGTGATGCAGCTTCTCAGGTGAATGAATTGGCCTTTACAAAGGGCATTGCAGCACTGGCTGTTGCTAATGCACTGTTTGGCTCCTCTGTCCACGGCAGCATCAGTTAATGGGTTTGAAGGGCTCCAGCCAAGAGATATGACTCAAGCTGAATTTACAGACAGTACATGCTTTAAATATAGAAACATTGCCATTGATCACTGGATGTCACCAGTGTTTGCAGAAGCAAGACTTTGATAAGTCAGTGTGGAGACCACAAGTTTAACAGCGTGGCATGGGGGTCAGTGCCAAGCTGCAAGAAAAGCATTATAACTATGTGAAAAGTTAGCTTCATATTTACAATGCATTGAATTTTAATGCTAAATCCATCCATCCATCCAGTATATATACACACACACACACACACTGGCTTGTGAAAGTATTACCCCTTCATTTTTTTTTATACTTTGTTATGCTGCCTTATGTTAAATCTACACTCCATACACCATAATGACCAAACAAAACAAAAAAAGATATGTGGTAACTTTGCAAATGTATTAAAAAGGAAAAACTGAAATAAGTACATTGCATAAGTTTAACTCACTACTTAGTTAAAGCACCTTTACAGCCTCTAGTCTTTTTTGGGTGTGATGTGACAAGCTTTGCACATCTGCGTTTGGGGATTTTCCACCATTCTTTTCCTCAGATCCTCTCAAACTTTGTCAGGTTGGATGAGGTTGTTCCAAACTTCTTCCATCAAGGATTATAGAGGCTACATGCTTCTGTCAACCTTCAATGCAGCAGAATAACTTTTGTTTTGTCTTCGTCAGATCTGTGTCTTAATAGAATCCTGTCTCTGAGCTCTACAGACAGCCTCTTTGGCTTGGTTTTTGCTCTGATATGCATTTTCAGCTGTTTATTCAGCTGTTCAGACATTTATTGAGAGGTGCGTGCCTTTCCAAATCACACCCATTCAATTGTATACTATTTGCCATTAACTCCACTTAAAGTGTAGTAACATCCAGAAGCGAATTTGTAATTGTATTTTTTTAAATAAATTTGCAAAGTTATCACAAATTTGTTTTTGCTTTGTCATTATGGTGTATGGAGTGTATGTTGACAAACAATTAATTTAAAGTAGTTTAACATAAGGCAGCAAAATAATCAAATGTGAAGAAAGGAAGGGGTTTAAATACATTTGAAAGCCACTGTGTGTGTAATATATATATATATATATATATAAATATAAAAGCACCTCAAGCACATTTAGAGAAATGAGACTTGGCAGGAAATGATCACCTTGGAGATTGAGCATGCTGATACAAACATACTGTCAGAGAGAGATGAATATGTGGGAGGGCATATTTATACCAAGACTAAACAAACATATGCTTGCCTCTCTGGTTGGTCAACTGACTTGCTGTTAAGCTACATCAGTATGATTACATGGGCTTCCATCTAGATTCTAGAAGCTTTCAGTGGTGACAATCACCACCTACTGGCAAAAGCAGAACACTGACTCATCCGTGAGTGAAATAAGAATGGGAAGCTGCACTTCTGATGACTGTCAATAACTAAAACATGTATTCACAAGCATCTCAAAGCACAGTAGTCAACATTTGAAGTGGTTAAAAAAAAGTTAATCAAAAGTTGTCCTAAGACAAGAAAAGGTATTATTCAAAATTCATGTATAACTTTGAAAGGTTTTGATCCACTTCAAATGTTGACTACTGTAGTCATTTCCCCTGCATTTTTAAGATTTTTATGCAGAAACCGGTGCGGATTAGGACAGATGTTAGCTGCAGTTACGCATAAACGAATTTTGGGCAAAGGTGGAAACTATTTGAAGAGGAACAAATGAGCATTCAACCACCCACTTGGTAAAATTATCACACATACCCTTAATTAGAACAAGCTAAAGAATAAATTCAATTCCAGAAACATCAAGAACAATTCACTTAAAACAAGAACATAAAGCCAAGGTTGTCAGAGCCAAGCACATTCTTTATTAAGTGTACAAAAACAAATGAAAAACAAGGTAAGTGCAAAAATTTAGTGCCTTGATATCAGAGACTACGAGAAGCATGGCTTCGGCTATCTAGAAACCTACAGAAGAGGAAGGCACCAGACAGATGCTTGTCACAGTATTTAGAGTGCACATTTTTTCAAAACGAGAGAGAGAGAGAGAGAGCACGAGCGAGATAATTTACTATAACATGTGAATATACTGGATTTATGAAAGAGCTGATCATACAGCTATAAAGAGGAGAAGCACATGCATGTCTTATCCGACGTCATGGGCTGTAAATTCAAAAGAGGTCTCAGATGGTTTGACCAACACTGCGTAAACGGTAAGACAGTTTAGGAGAATGTTCACGGGGACAGACATACACACTTTAGCATAAAAAACATCACAGAGAGTATGTAGTCTTACTGGATAAAAAGAAAAACTTTTATAAATATTACATGATTGAAAGAATAATTCGAGTTGTTTTTTTGCAAAAGGCGCACACACACACACACCTGATAACTATCAGAGGAGTGAGAATATAACAACGATGCAGAATGAATTCTTGGAAATTATCAGCTCCACAAAGGCAGAATGAGAGGGACACCAAAGAATCACATACTAAACTAACAGATTTATACTCAATATCAAGACACCCTGTGTTGAAAGATCAAAATGCTCTTTATTTCCTGAAATAGAAGATCTAAATGTAAATTTAGAATGAAAATCTTCTAAAATACAGCAAAACCAGCCTCAAACTGAATTTGAAGGCAGTTCGAACCATGTTTCTGGACTAATCAACAAGAACTGAGCTTGGACAGAGTACAAATCAGTAAAGTTGTGCTAAATCTAAGTGTTCTACATGAGTCACGTGTAAGGAAGACCAATCGTGAATGTACCTGTGTAAAGGGAACAGGGATGGTGTGGCGGCCAAACAGCCGTGTGAACGAGCTCCTAAAGCAAAGTGAACTTTCCAGCAGAGTGAACCATGACCTTAAGGCAGATACTAAGGCCTCTGAGCTTGTGTTGCCAGGAAAAAGCAAAAAAGGCACCAGCTAAGAGAAACCCGGGAGCCAGCAGGCTGCTTTAGAACGTCTGGTCTCACACTGCCTGCCAAATTATCCCAAGCCATCCCTGTGCACACACTAAAGCTGCGAAAGATACACGCAATCCACCTACACGCATGCAAAAACACATCATCCACCTCAGCCAACCAAGGGCCAGAACCCTTAGGAAAAATGTCTTCTTTCCCCTCTCTTCTCCTCCTCGCTTTCCACTCACAGGATGGTACACTTTTTCTTTTTCTTCTCTCCATCCTTTTTGCCCTGGTCACTGGTAGGCTTGTCTTCAGAGAAGCTAGAGTAGGTGGTGTCTGCGGTAATCGGTTCCCTCAGGGCAAGGAACCAACGGCCCTGGCTCAGGTAGGACAAAGTGCCCAACTCCATCTCGACCTGGGTGCCCTCCTTGCCCTCTTTCTGCAGAGCCAGGATATCCAGCAGATCCAAACCGGTCTGAACAGACTCCACGCCAGCAGAGCAGCCTAATGTGACGTGGGCACGACTACCCACTGGGAGAGACTCTGCGCTGGGCAGGAGGGCCGGAGGAACGCCTTCCTTGTCCGCTCCCTCAGGCCACAGCTTCATTTGGGTTTCTGTCAAAGCCACACGGGCCCCAAACGTACGAGGGGTCACTATGAGGGCAGTGACTGAGAGCTCATCAGACTTGCCAAACGATTCTTTGACCACCTGCAAGAAAAATGATGGTCAAATAAGCACTGTATATTTTGGTAGGACTTTACAATAGTTACATTTGTTAACATTAATGCAGTTGGTTTCATGAACTAACAATTTTACAGCATTTATTAATCTAGTCTAGTCTCATTTACACATGTATCCATATTTACACTGACACATTCCCACCAACGGTATTTGCATTTGTTTCCCATACTTGCATATGTATTACTTGTAAAATAAACAGTTTAAGACGAGTTAGTATTTTGTATCTGTTATATATACTTATTTTCTGTACAGCATGTCAAATAAGTCTCACTTACAACGACTTTGTTGCTAAGAACTTATTTAACAGAGCCCAACAGACACCGTCTCACTCTCTCTGTATTTGTCTTTTAGCTCCCAAGTCCCGCCCCCTCTTACTCTCGGGTATTCTATTCCCTGGATAGGTTGTCAATCAACATATATAATAACCTATTCTCTATGACAAAGCACTGTGGTCAAATATTGTTCTGTTATTTTTGTGCTTTATAAATTAATGAAATCGCAAAAGGTTTTAATGATTTATTCCAACTAATATTATAATACTGTAATATTTTATATAGTAAAAAAACAAGTACAGACTTCAAATAATCAGCCAGAGTATTAGTTAATGGCTGAAAAACTGACCTGTAGATCTGCATACTCTTTTGCCCCCTCTGCTTTGCCATAGTCACAGAACTTTGTAGTGCAGTGGAGGGGCAGTGCATTCTGGAAGTACTGCTCAAGATCCACCTCTTTCTCTGCCTCACCAGTAACTGGGAAACCAAAAACAAAGTCAGCAACATATCCACAAGCACACAAACCCTGAGAAGAATCATGTGTATGCGTTTACACGGGCAACTCACATTCACTGATGTGTTCTTTGAAGGCCTCCAATGTGTCCAGAGTCTTGAGAAAGTCCATGGTTGCACACTTAATTCGCTCCTCTTCCTCAGGAAGCAGGAACCAGCCAAAGAAGAAAGGCAGTTCTGGCTCTTTCTGCTGGGTCTCTGCCTCTTTAGGAGGCTCTGGTTGTGGTACCTTATCCTCTCCTCCTTCTGTCTTAGTCACCTCACCTTTATCGGATTTTTCTGGCTTGGCTTCATTCACAGCAGTGGGTTTGGACTCTGCCTCTTTGGCAGGCTCCTCCTCTTTCTTAGGCTCCACCTCTTTCACAGCTTCTTCCTCCTGCTTCTCGGGTTCGGAATTCACTTGAACCTGTGGCTCCTCAGATTTCTTCTGCTGTTCTGGCTGAGGGAGTTTCTCCGATGACTCGGCAGCTGGGGTTTCCTCAGGAGATTTCGCTGGAGTCAGCTCGGGTTCAGATAGTTTGGCAGGAGGCGCTTCAGATTCTGTCGCTTTCTCCTTTTCTGGCAATTCCCCAGCAGAATGCTCCATCTCAGGGGTTTTCTCCCGCTCAGAGGCCGCTTCTGGAGGACCTGCTGCTTCTGAAGGTGCCTGAGCCACCTCTCCAGACTTGGGCTCCAGTTTCTCCTCTTGCTGCACTGCCACTTCCTGTGTCTCAGCAACAGCCTCTGGAACTTCCTGATTCTGTTCAGCTTCCATTGCTACACAGCAGGCCGCTCCTAAAAAACAAGACAAGTTTGCAATAGCGAGTGTGAATGCATTAAGGGAGACCACAAACAAGATGAATTACATGATCAGAACTACATGCAAATGTTAACAAAGGGTAAATGACAGGGAGCTCCAGGAATGCTTGGTAAAGATTAACAGAAACTCACTGCAAGCCTGTCTTGAAATTGCCCAGAAATGCAAAGGAATATACACCTGAACATGGTAGTTGAAACGACAACTTCTTTAGACCCTTCACAGAACATAGGCTCTAGGATGTTTCAATTTTACTACCCACAACTGCATATTTCAGTTCTACAACCTCTGTACGGAGTCCAGCTCTTGTCCTAAGCAAATCTGAAAACCACTGCTCAGTTTTGACCAGTGCACATTCGAATTCATATGAAATAAAACACCACAGTGCATTTCTTGTGCAATTTGAGCAGCCACCAGACTACCAATGCAAGAGCTGCTTTTTCTCTGGCTTACACATTACTCTGCTTTTTATCCATATTTCTCTTGGTCTCATATCTTTAACTCTTTTAAAGAGGCCTAATGAAACGCAAAAAAGAAACTGTATGCTGGAAGACTTCAGTTTCAATGATACTTAGTTTGCGCCGTCATATAGCTGTCTTCTAAAGTAGTAGCTGCTAGATTTCAGAGTAATAAGCAGAAGTACAGCTGTAGCCCAGATACATGAAACAGAGTCACCCGATGTCAAATGACGTGCTTTTGTGAAACCAGTTGTCATCATCTTCTGGACAAAATACATCTGTTCCCCATTTTAAATGGAACTATGCAAATCTTTAGAGCTTAATCAAATGACAAACCTATCAGCCAGGCAAAACCATTCACATCTCATGAGTTCAAAAGGCACCTATTACTTACACTAAATAACACGAAGTCTTCAATGCAGAGGCTGAATTTTAAAAAGTAAGGCTTTAATTTAACCCTGGCCACGGCCCAGATTCTGATGAAAGTGTGTGAAAAGCAGAAGCTGGGGCCTGTTTTACAAGAGCCCAGCAGTGAGCCATGAGACACAAACAGTGAGCCATGAGACACAAACACCTGCACATAATTTGGGCCACTTCTTTGTGGCTGTGCCTAAATATCAAGTGTGCTGCCTACTTAGACAGTATTTCTAGGACGCAAACACATTCTGAGTCATTTCAATGTGTCCGATTCCCAAAATGCTGTCAAGGTAGGCAGCTCACTGGATTTTGAAACGCAGCCTTTGTGTGATCAAATTAGATTCGGGCACGCCACCTAATCTATGGAAGACAAAGAAAACCCAAAACGCCCTAGATTCACTTAGTAGCGACGAATCAAGCAGAGGTCACGCGACACACGCATAACTGTAAGGTTACTTCATTTAACGACATTGAGCACACACATTTTAGACAACTTGGTGGCCAATTTGTGCGCCGATTCAAAAGAAACGCAAACTACACTTCATCCAACGAACGTCTAAATCTACAGAAGCTTGTAAATGAATATGATGAAATAAGCGAACTTCATTAATTAGCGGGAAGTTAACAATGTTAATCCAGGGATTCGGGGAGTGGCAGTGCCCGGCCACGCTGCATGCAGACAAAACAAATCAGCGTGGCAATGCCTCGCGCAGCTGGAAAAGAAAGCACACCACAAACACTTTTTTTTGTTACATCTAAACCCTTTTTTCCCCGTTTTGTATAAACTTAGATTTGCATAATCAAACTTATTGGTAGCAAATATGATAAACAAGATTAAAATGTAATAGTCAGTGCAACTCACTTGATTACAACGTTGGCAGATGTATGAAAAGCTGTCACCGTTTCCCGAGGCTAAAGGTTCAAAGCAACGTACAGCCAAATTCCACGTTTCTCCAGAGCGCTGCGCTGAAACCCCCCGCCTGGCCGAGCACTAGCAATAATCAGGAAACAAAACGGAAACCACTGGCTCTTGAGCACGCTCCCTGCGTGCACGAGAGCGCGGACACGGAAGGGAGAGGCAGATAATACAGAACAGAGGCAAATTTTAAGCGCGCTCCCGCTACTGCTGTGCACGTCACCAGCCGGAATTTGTACTTTTTTGACATCTTACTGCTCATTTTTACTTCTCAAATTATGGTTTGATTCCTACATTATTACAGTTCCATCTTAACTTTAATTTTATAACAATGACAAATCTTAACTCTAAATAGGCTACTGTAAATCTCTTAACCCCGGTTTCACAGACAAGGTTTAAGCTTAGTCCAAGACTAAAATGCATGTTTGAGCTGTCTTAACTGAAAGCGACTTACACTGGCGTATATTAAAATAAACAGTGCCATTTTTTTGTCTCAAGATACACACCAGTTTTTTTCTAAGGCATGTTTATAAAAGCTACTTAAATGTCCTAAGGCCTGATCCTGGCTTAATCTAAGGATTCTAATACTGTTAATAGATGGTGCGAATCAATTATGTGCTGTGAGGGTCACATACAGGTCAGGACTGAGGGCCCCTGGGCTTGAGTTTATGTTTGGGCCCTACCTACACCATGACATCAACTAGAACATCAATATGGAGTAGCACAAACTACACAAAAATTTCAATATGCTTTGAGGTTCCTCGAGCAATTAATATGCAACATGCCTACCTTGTCAAAGTTTAGAGGTAATATTAAACATTGCATTAACTATATTAATATTAAACACAATAAAATACATGAGATCTCTCTCTGTTGAAAGATCAAAACCATGAAATAGCCTAACACTGAGCAATAAAGCCAAAGGACAGTATTTTTTAATGCATTGTGATATCTGTGTCCTCTAATGTCAGATTTTTAAATTTAATCAATAAATTAAATCAGAATTAAAATACACCTCAATCAGAATAAACCTACAACAACAGTAAAATGAACCTGATGAGGCAATTAGTGAGACAACAGCAAACCACCACTTGCTCCACACACACACACCAAGTATGAACTTGACTTCTGGCAGACTCAAAAGGAATATGAAGATCGTCAGATTATACTATAATGAATACATGCCAATTACATTTTCAAAGTATTAATTTCCATTGTGCATTTTAACATTTTTGAGGTTTTGGAAAGATTAAAAAGGATCCATAGACACCTATTATTCTTTAAATGTATGCTTACAGGTCTGTTGTACAAGAGCATACCTAGCAAACCTGAGTGCATGTTACGTCTTGCTGATGTCTGTGAGGGACGTGTGAAATGTATGAAGGGCAGCTGAGTGGTTATGCGCTTTGACATTGCACTGACAGGATTTGCAGTTAAGAATCGCTGCTCCAGTTTATTGTAGAGTGCAGCACAAATGCAGGTTGGCAGCGACCACTTTCTCACAAGTGTTTGTGGTGTGTTTACGTATTTAGCAGATGTAACCCACACAAACGTACTCTCTCACAAACACACAAATTGGCAGCAATTCGCATACGCAATCTGTCAGGGCATATACTTGTGTTCATTTTTGTTGAGCACATACGCAAAAGTCAATATCGACTCAATAGATAGAGTTCAAACTTAATCAAAGGGTCAAACCTAAACTCATTTGAATGATTTTCAATTCAAACATGTTTGGATTATGAGTATTTCTCTTTATCAACAGAAGGTCACAGCACAAGTGTGTGTCTAATAGCAAAACATTAACAGTATCTGGGCAACATCGCTTGGACACTGCATCACAAATATCAAACATGATTTGTTATAACTGAAACTGTGACAGTCTGTCTATGCAAAACATATTTTTACCATATGCAAACAAGCACAGAGAAGGCAGTCATAAAGTAATCCTTAACCAATGACACCCGAATGCAATCCAACACAATGTTCCTCAGGCAGATTTTATTCCACTAGTAAGGACGCATTAGTTCTGACTTGTCTTGGAGGTGGATTGCAGACATTTTATTCAGATGGGTTTCTCTTCTTACTGGGTCACTCTGTGTCTTGCTTCACGAAGAGCCTGCAGGGCGAGAAATTGAGGAGTTGATTAAAGTGAGTCAAATAATAGCAGAGCAACATGAAGAAATATGATATTAGAGCAACGGGATAGTCAAGAATCAGGTAACATGTAAAAAATGAAAACTGATCAATGAATGCATGTAAATATTACAAGTATCAGTTCAGATATTATGACAAAACAACTAGTATTGATAAGTATTCTGTCACCATGTACTAACTACGCACAACACAACAATATTTCAGTGACGCATTGCGTGCAATGTAACATTAGAAAAGCTGTTTTCCTGGAATAAAATTAAGACAACGTTTTCGTAACTTTTTATTTTCATGACTTCTAAAATGCTTTTCCAAGCATAATCTTTGTCATTGCTTTCCTTACGAAAGTCACGGTGGTTTTGTCATATAATATATGCTAATATTTCTTTGCTTCCATAATCAATCTCCTTTTATCCACTTTTAATGTGTGATGCCATATAAGTAGAAAACAAAGCGAAAGACAAAATATAGTGTGGCTTGACAGAGTTGCCTGAACATTAAAAATGAGTGACTAACCATTTCAAGGGAATTCTACAGGATAGACATTGCAGAATATTACTACCCAGACTTGCAAGGTTTGAGGCTTTTAGGTGTGGTCACATTAGTGAAATTCGGCAAAATTTTGCTGGCAAAAAAGGTCAGTTGTCCATTGTCAGCAGCGATGTATGAAGCATGGGCTCACACTTTCAAACCAAGCAGCTTTACAAACCAAGCGTGACCAATAGAAACCCAATGCAAAATCTGCATAGGGGAAATCTTTTGGCCTTGCCAAATTTCTGATCGCATGGATTCTAATTGAAATGACTGGAATTTGCCTGCAAACATTTGCCGAACAATGGTAAATGTGACCGCACCTTTAGTCAAACTGACAATAACTTCCATATTGGTCCTCTGTGACATACACAGAAACAATAGCGTGCATCCTGTGTGATTTAGAATCTCAGTCATTTTAATGTAGTTTGAAGGGGACTATAGAAAAGGCCGCGAACGAGATGGATGGTAAGAGGGATGAGGGAGAGAGCAGGATAGGAATGTCTGTGTTGACCTTCTGGATGGCTTCGCTGGCAGAGTCGTCCTGCAGCAGTTTTGCCCGGTCCAGTGCTCTCTCAAAGTGTAACACACTGGCCTTGTAGTTACCCAGCTTCACTATGTAAGAGAGAAAGAGGATGTAAAGTGATCTAATCGCACAGCATGGCGTAGATCAAATATACATAACGACCACTTAACTTCCTATTGATTCTGAACATTGTGGGAAATCAGATTATTCATGGTCACAGAGTGCATTAAACTGCTGACTTCCTGGGATTCTGGGCGATGTAATTTGGACTCACATTCGGCCTGCGCCATGAGCACACTGGCATTGAGCTGCCATTTCTCATCAGTGATGTCATCCGCTGCCGTGATAGAGCGGGAGCCATAGTCTCGTGCTTCGTTGTAGCGCTTCAGCTCAAGGTAACAGCGGCCGATCTCATGGAACAACCAGGCTTTCTCTAACCCGCCACATGCTAAAGGCACCTTCTCCTCCCAGCTATGCAAACACATACATAAACACACACAGAACAAAATGAAATTACTATTACAATAGACTTGTCTGTGTACATCAACACCAAAGAAAAGTTTAATTAAAGGCAAATGCCTTACACTTCAATAGCTTGTTGGAACTTGCCAATCCGTGCGTACACACGGCCAATGTTGTCCAGAGCCCTGGATTTACTGTCCGTCAGGTCGCTATGACACGAAGCACAAACCAAACACACCTGATGAATAGTAGTTTATTAACCAACCAAGAAAAACAAAAGGTAGTTTTCCTGCTCTTATGAGCGCTCACCCTTTCTTGGCCAGCTCCAGATCTTTCTCATGATGATGCAGAGCCTTGTCCATATTCCCAAGATCCATCAATGCATTGCCTACACAGACCATAAAAGAACATTTTGTATCTCTGAATCTTGTGCTATTGATATTATATATTTAAGTATTGGGCAGATGAGATTTCCAGACTCTACCAATGCAGCTGTGCAGGTTCCCAAGCACTTCTCTCTTATTGGGCAGCACCTGCTCAGACCATTCCTTCACCACCTTTATGAGCTCACGGGCCTTCTTCCGGCCGCTTTCTGCATTGCCGGCACTCAAGGCTGCCAATTAAACAAATAATTCTCAATAAATCCAATAACATACAGAACATTTTCTGAAAATGTTTGCCCATCCAAAAGTCATGCGATACCAGAGTGTTGCGAAGATTGTTTCTATGAGTCTATAGGATATTTTGGTCTGTTTTAATGTCCACCAGGCAAGCCAAGTCACCTAAAAAATCACTTTTTCAAATCAAGGAGTTTTCGGTTGGTCAACATGGTAAACCCATGTGACAAATGTGAATCTCATGTGAAATTCCAGAATGTGTGGACTGGATTTCACCCACGAAAATCCACTGAACAACAGTAAATCCGCAGCAGCTTTATAAAAGTAATGGCACTTCTCAACAAGTAGCAGAATTTGATGTATTGTTCATGTCAAGTTTCATAGTTTTATTTAGGGGTTTGTTCAAATGTCCTTAGCAAGCACTATTAACTTTTATTAATAAGATTTAAATAATCAGCTGGATCATGTGTTATGTATCTAGTCTGCTAACACAAACATTGTGGAGTGACCTAGAGAATAATTAGGATCATAATTCCAACATTATCTCCAGGTTGTCGTAGGTCAGGCACTCATCAGTTAGGTAATAATCATACTAGGCATACACTGCAGTTCAAAAGTTTGGGGTCGGTAAGATTTTTCTTTTTTAAAGATAAATAAATGAATCTTTTATTCAGTAAGGATGCATTAAATTGATCAAAAGTGACAGTACAGACATTTATAATGTAACAAAAGTATCACATTTTCCACAAAAAAATTAAGCAGTACAACTGTTTTCAACATTGATAAAAATAAGAAAAATTTCAAATCAGCATATTAGAATGATTTCTGAAGGATCATGTAACACTGAAGACTGGAGTAATGATGCTGAAAATTCAGCTTGGCCAAAAGGAATAGATTACATTTTTAAAACATATTCAAACTGAAATTCTTTTAAACCGTAATATTTCCCAAAATGATCGAACAAATGCACCCTTGATGAGCATAAAATATTTATAAAAAAATAAATAAAAAAAATCTTACTGACCCCCACCTTTGGCAGTAGTTTATGATTTTGCATGTACAACATGAATATGCAACTAATGCTAAACTTTCTTGTTAGGAATCTAATGCTGTGAACTTTGACCCCTCTCAAACTCTGCAGAGGTTCACCTTTGTCAATATCCTCCAGACTGGTGAGGACATATCGGGTTGGGTCTGAGGGTGGCTTGTGTCGAACCCGGTTCCACTGCTGCTGCATTAGTTTTCTGTCTCGTTGACGAGCATAGATGGGCTTCTGCTGCTGCCAGAATGCTGTCCGCGTGTCCAGATAGGAGATACAGCCCACGATAAGATCATGCACACGCTCTCCAGTTCGTATCTTACCTTTTATAAGATCTGTATGGGAGCAGATTGCCAGACTTTATATAGAGTATGCACCCTCATAGATGCAAACTAACATCAAACAAGGCCTAAAAAAACCATGAAAACACACACCTTCATCTTGTAGAAGTTTATCTAAGTATTCTCTGTCACTGTACAGTTCTCCCAGAAGTTGCTTGGCTGTTTTTTCATATTTGCACATCTTCTGGCCATGCTTTTTGGATTCCTTCTTATGAGAATGATTCAAATGCTTGGGACGAACCTTTGGGAACGCATCAAACAAACAAATAAGCATTACTAACTGCTAAAATAAACATAAACGTAAATTATAAACAATGGTTATATGAGTGACGGGGTAGGTGGAATAACGGAAGAGAGAACGAGCAAGAGATATCTCACCCCGTTAGACTTGTGGAAGAAAGACAGGTCTCCTTTATTTTCCAACTTCACAGAGGAAGGACCTTTTAGGTTGGGGAGAGAGAGACAGATGAGGGTTATACTAACTTAAGTCACTTTGTTGTGTAACCAAAACATGAACTCCTCATTTCTCATCATGTTGTGTCTAAGGACTTACTGCCCACTGAGTTGTCGATTGCCTCTTGAGCTTTCTGGATTCCCAGTCTGAACTCCTGTAGCTCTGGACGTAGCTTATGGCCTCTGTGATAGTAGACCAATGCAAACTCAAAATCACCCATAGTGTAAAGGGCTTCAGCCTTCTGATACAGACCCTGCAGAACCACAGAGAATCAGGTTTTTTGTTAGCACATCAGAAATGCAGTAAAAACAGGAATATTGTGAACTAATACAATTTTAAAAAAAAAGAGAAAAGAATTGTCTTACATTTTAATCGATTTTGAAAGGTAATTTTTCATTTTCCATTACTCCAGTTTTCATTCATTGTATCATGATCCTTCACCAAAGCAGCATATCTGAACGATTTCTGATCAAGCATTTTTACATGATCAATATTGAAAACAGTTGTGCTGCTTAAAGTCCCACTGTAGTCAATTTTCCCATTGTAGTCAAATAGGCCTATCTATTTATCAATTTAAACGTATTTACTATATTCATTCACAAAGGATGCATTAAATTGATCAAAAGTTAGTGACCCCAAACCTTTGCTATACATCAGATAATTCAGATGTGCGTTTACTGTGCTTTTTAGAGAGCTTATATAGTGTCTCCAAAAAAGCCAGAGTCAAAAACTCATGGATTTAATTGGATTACATACAAAATACCAAGCTAGCTGTGTCATGTGAAAAGCTAACGTTACACTTTCCACAGAACGAACCTCTCTTTTCTTGGCTATTTAGCATTTTATTGGATTTTCCCCTCACGGGTTACATTAGAGTCTGTCCTTTTTTACCTTTTGCCTTAAACAGTATATTTATTCACAAAGTTATATTTGTAATATTTTCTGTTCGAAAAACGTGTTTGTGATATAGATCAGTAACGTTAAATTCGTCCCCTTCAGGTAAGTGTCTTACTAGCTACACATACAGTAACTCAAAGCTGTGGCTGCTGCTGTGAACTTTTGGAACAAACGATGAGACAAAAGAAAACTAAAAGCAAGCTAGGACGGATGAACACACCTTGAAGTAGTTTTTGTTGTCTTTGAGGGAGGTCTCGGCGTCTTTCAGCGCGCTCTCTGCATCACCTAATTTCACATAACACCTGGATCTGGCTACCAGACAGTTCTTATCATCCGGCTGTAAACGTAAAGCCTGTTGGATAGCAGAGAAGATGCTTATAAAATGTAAAATAAAGCAATCAATTTAATTTCGTCTGAACGTAAGTTAATCAATGCAATATGTGTTTCACAAAGTCATTAGCTCACCATGGAAAAGCACTCGATAGCTTTGACATACTCGCCCTTCTGAAACAGCTGGTCACCTTCAGCCATATAGGTGGTAAAGGTACTCTTAGGCCCTTGTTCTTCCGCGTTATCAGACATTTGAAACGTATTCTAAGCAGAATTATATCAAAACCTTTCAGTACACATCAATAAGAGCAGTTGTAGTACGAGTCTACGGGACCGTCCCGTCCGCTCGTATCCTAGCAACTCTCCTAACAAAACACAGTGGGGCCAACAATGAACTGTGTTAGTATGTGTTGGCCTGTCAATCAAAGTTCCTAAGTCATTCAATCCGAAACTTTAGGTACAATGTAAACAAGTTAGAAAATATTTTACGTTTTATAAACTATATAAATATATATATATATATATATATATATATATATATATAATATAAAATATTTAGTCCAACAAACGAAAAAAAAAAAATAATAATTTATATATATATATATATAAAATGCCGTTTTATAAACTATATATTTATAAAATGTCGTCCAACAAACCTTTCTTATATATAAGAAAGGTTTGTTGGACGACATTTTATAAATATATAGTTTATAAAACGGCATTTTATATATATATATATATATATATATATATATAAATTATTATTATTTTTTTTCGTTTGTTGGACTAAATATTTTATATTATATATATATATATATATATATATATATATATATATATATATATATACACATAAAAAGAGATTGTGAACATGGATGGTGACAAAATTCTGAGAAAAAAAAGTATTAAATAGAGACAGAGAAGTTAAGTATTTGGTGAAGGGGAAAACAGAAAGAGGCTTACTTTATTTACATGGCTTTTTTAAAAACGGTCCATAGTCAAGACTGTTCCAGCGGAGTGAGCAGTCAGTGTGGAGGTTGATTTTGAATACACTGAAGATCTTGCAAGATAAACGATATGAAAGTATCCAGACAAATGCTTAAATCTTACATGTTAGTACACGGTCAGGTCAAACGAACAAACAAGAGAATGCTGGAACACAACAAATCTTCAGCAATCCAATGTCAAGGAACATTTAGTTTAAATGGGAGAGATCCCCAAACATGGCTCACTGATCATGCCTGCAGTTTACATGGATCAATATTACATACACTGTGGAGTCAATAGTATCAAGTCCACAAATAACCAGATCAATTAACGTCTGACATCACTCCCTCCGGAGGCTCTTTAATTCTGAAGTAGCCAAGCATAGTCTCTCCCTGGGTTTAACCTATAAGAGTGCAGATCCTAGTGTATTTAAAGATCATCCATCCGTCCGAAGCTCACATCCAGCAAATTTACAATAAATATACATATCAAAAAAGTGTGCATTTCAGTTAAAAAAAATTAAACAGTCATAAACTATCAACACAAAGAAACACTTTACATTCCAGTAAAATGTACAATGCAGCAAGGGGTTGAATGGCAACATTGACAGATGAACCTTATAGAGAGCGGCATGGCGAACAGGTGCTCCAATGAACTCACTCTCCCTGAACCTCTGTATGCAGTAGTCCAACAATCCAAATGCGTGCCGGAATCGTCGGACGAGAACTAGCGGTATTCTTACGATGAGATTTGGCATGAGGCACTGCATTCGCATAAATTTGCTGAGGTCTTTAACATGGTTTGCAATGTTGCATAAATATAATCTGTGTGAATTCTGGCTTTGTACACATTCTAACAATCTATACGTCACTAGCAGTAATGAAATTCCTGTGCTAACCCGTGTTTTTTTCCTGACATGCTTTGGATTTGGACGATGTGAATCGGTAAAATGCTTGGGAGAGGGGCTGTCTAAGGGGCTAACGGGAAATGAGATTAGAGCATTATCTACTCCTATGCAGTGTCAGGGAGAAATGGCAGATTTGCATTTTCATTGATTTGAATCAATTTGTAGTTTGAGCTTTTAAGAACTAAAAAATTCAAAACTGATTTTCAAAATGATAAATGTGAATAACAATGCAGCCAGGTACATTCAATACAGTGGATAGAAAAAAAAAAAAAACTAGAGCTGTATTACAAGGGCCAAAAAGGTCACTGATCAGAGAGAGAAGTGTGCAATGCATCATGTTTTTCCTGGTACAGAATGGTCATGCCCCAGCCGTTGCTGTCTTTGTGCGTAAGCATTAAAACAAGTCAATGGCACAGACGCAGGTCCAGCTGTGGGGCCTGAAGGCCCGTTACACCAGAAGGCAGGGATGGAGGGGAGCAGTCCGGTTCAGTGGAATTCAGGGGTTGTGGAACTACTGCATACATGCTGGATTCTGCCAAGTTAACCAAACTGGAAGAAGAAATTTCCTGGTCCAGATGCTGCAAGACAAAAAAAAAAAATTAAGTGAATAAAAAGAAAAGAATCATAAGTGAAGTAAACATTATGAATTCAGATGCTGAGAGTATTTTTTACTGTTGTCTTAATTTAAGACATGTACAAATAAAAATTCAGGGTCAGTAGGATTTAAAAAAAAGAAATAAATTAACACTTATTTTGAAATGCATTAAATTAATCAAGTGACAGTAACATTTATAATAGGGACGCACATCTGGCCGATACTGCGCTCGTGTACTCGTAATCCACGCAGCGCATGTTTATGTCCAGATAAAAACACGGACAACTGGGCAAACGGACAGTATATTTGTAGTTATCAGAGAAGGATATTTATAAATCAATGCATTTAACAGAATAAAACTAATACAAAATTATTCATGCCTATATAGCTGCTGTGCACAAGCTCATAAGTGCAATGTGGAGTGGATTGAGAGCGCAGCATCCCTTTTTCACAGGAAAATGACGTGATTACTGTAGCCTGGTAATCCCAAACTCTGCTACTTCGCTTTGCTTCGTAGACAGAGTCTGGAATAGCATAATTATTGAAAAGTGTTTTCTTTCTCGCGAGGGGGTGGGTGGGGGGTGGGGGGGGTGGGGGGGGGGGGCTGGGGGCGGTGGCGCTTGTCTGAAGTATAAAATTATTGGTTACCCGTAGGCCAATCAGATAACGTTTGGTTATGACGCGTGTTATTCGCCAGCTCAGCCGCATCGAACTTCCACCGTAAACACATGTATGATGCGAAAACGAAACCAGAGCGAAATACCGGACTGAACATGGCTGACCGAGTTTTGCTGCCTCCTTAAGCTGATCCTCCATGAGTGCAACCAAGGAGGACACAATCACAACTATCACTTTGCCGGCCTTTGGCCTGCCCAGTTTCTCGCTGACGATCGGTAATAGTTGATAAATTAAACTTTTCCCAAAACTTGTCGGGAGTAGGGCCACAACATCATCTCCATTCAAAATGTTCAACAAACACTCTTGTTCGGGCTTCAGTTTGCAAATGCCGGGAATATTCTCCACAACAGAGCGAATTGCATCCCGTGTCTCCATATCCGCAGTCGTTTTCGATTTCCCTGACCTAAAATACAATCTTAAAATCGGCGCTTGGCGTCTACGTCACGGCTCTCAGCCCGCCCTCTGTTCGTTGATTGGCCGGCTGTTTTCAGGCCGGAGGAAAACTGAGAGACATGTCGATGTCTCAGACTGAGTACAGAAGCAAACTGAAATAGAGCGCAAGTACGAAGCCTGACGCAGTCAGGCTACTGTGCCACTGCACTGGACTAGGAGTTGAGGGAGAGGGAGAGAGCGAGGGCAGGGAGAGGGCGAGGGAGAGGGCGAGGGAGAGGGGTAGGGAGAGGGATAGGGAGAGGGAGAGGGATAGGGAGAGGGCGAGGGATAGGGAGAGGGCGAGGGATAGGGCGAGGGAGAGGGCGAGGGATAGGGCGAGGGAGAGGGCGAGGGAGAGGGCGAGGGAGAGGGCGAGGGAGAGGGCGAGGGAGAGGGCAAGGGCGAGGGATAGGGCGAGGGAGAGGGCGAGGGATAGGGCGAGGGATAGGGCGAGGGAGAGGGCGAGGGATAGGGCGAGGGATAGGGCGAGGGAGAGGGCGAGGGCGAGGGGTAGGGAGAGGGATAGGGCGAGGGAGAGGGATAGGGAGAGGGAGAGGGATAGGGCGAGGGAGAGGGCGAGGGATAGGGCGAGGGATAGGGCGAGGGAGAGGGCGAGGGCGAGGGATAGGGCGAGGGAGAGGGATAGGGCGAGGGATAGGGCGAGGGATAGGGCGAGGGAGAGGGCGAGGGAGAGGGCGAGGGCGAGGGATAGGGCGAGGGAGAGGGCGAGGGATAGGGAGAGGGATAGGGAGAGGGCGAGGGAGAGGGCGAGGGATAGGGCGAGGGAGAGGGAGAGGGAGAGGGATAGGGAGAGGGCGAGGGAGAGGGCGAGGGAGAGGGCGAGGGAGAGGGATAGGGCGAGGGATAGGGAGAGGGCGAGGGATAGGGAGAGGGCGAGGGATAGGGAGAGGGCGAGGGATAGGGAGAGGGCGAGGGATAGGGAGAGGGCGAGGGATAGGGAGAGGGCGAGGGAGAGGGCGAGGGAGAGGGAGAGGGAGAGGGGTAGGGAGAGGGGTAGGGAGAGGGCGAGGGAGAGGGCGAGGGAGAGGGAGAGGGCGAGGGAGAGGGAGAGGGCGAGGGAGAGGGCGAGGGAGAGGGCAAGGGAGAGGGATAGGGAGAGGGATAGGGCGAGGGATAGGGAGAGGGCGAGGGAGAGGGAGAGGGCGAGGGAGAGGGAGAGGGCGAGGGAGAGGGCGAGGGAGAGGGCAAGGGAGAGGGCAAGGGAGAGGGCGAGGGAGAGGGCGAGGGAGAGGGGTAGGGAGAGGGGTAGGGAGAGGGCGAGGGAGAGGGCGAGGGAGAGGGAGAGGGCGAGGGAGAGGGAGAGGGCGAGGGAGAGGGAGAGGGCGAGGGAGAGGGCGAGGGAGAGGGCAAGGGAGAGGGATAGGGAGAGGGATAGGGCGAGGGATAGGGAGAGGGCGAGGGAGAGGGAGAGGGCGAGGGAGAGGGCGAGGGAGAGGGCGAGGGAGAGGGCGAGGGAGAGGGCGAGGGAGAGGGCGAGGGAGAGGGCGAGGGAGAGGGCGAGGGGTAGGGAGAGGGATAGGGAGAGGGAGAGGGCGAGGGAGAGGGCGAGGGAGAGGGCGAGGGAGAGGGCGAGGGAGAGGGCGAGGGGTAGGGAGAGGGATAGGGAGAGGGAGAGGGCGAGGGAGAGGGCGAGGGGTAGGGAGAGGGAGAGGGAGAGGGAGAGGGCGAGGGAGAGGGCGAGGGGTAGGGAGAGGGAGAGGGAGAGGGAGAGGGAGATTGTGTGTGAATTGCACCTGGCAGCGTTTCTCTACAATTAGAAGCTGTGGGTTTTACTTAGAAATATATGCTAGAAACTTTTCAGTTTCCAAGCTATTTTATTTAGTGATACAATCACAGAACTGTGTTTAATACATTTCTGAACGTTTGCGTGCGCAATATGCACCTGATGTGCGAGCTACTGTCTGTATGTGTGTGCGCATTACAATGCAGCAGCGCATTAGTTTAGAATGCGATTAAATTACGCATACAAAAAGCGGTTTACACCGTTGCATTCACCTGATCAACTTTAAGCATGCAGATGGTATATCAAATATCTTGGAGCACTCTCAGAGCATTTAATTTGTCATTTTAACTGTTGGAAACGGAGCACAAGTGGACTTCATCGATTTCTTGTCCTGTTGCGCCCTCTATAGGCCATAGTCAACGTCAAGCTTAAAGTGTCATGGCAGAGCATTAAAGTCCACTAGCCTGTGCAACCCCTAGACTGGACAGGGCTTGAAAATATGGACGATAAGAAATGTTTCTTGAGCACCAAATCAACATGATTTCTAAAGGATCATGTAACAACTGGAGTAATGATGCTGGAGTGATGGTAGCTTTACCATCACATGGATAAGTTACATTTAAAAAAAATATTAAAATAGAAAACAATATCAGGAAATATTTTTACGGTGTAAAAAAACATTTGTTGTATTTTTCATTAAATAAATGCTTTCTTAGCGAGCATAAGAGATGTCTTTCAAACACATTTTAAAATCGTACTGACCCCAAACTTTTGAAACTTTTGTATTTCAATTGTTTATTGTTCAGTCTGAGCATCTGAATAATGGATGATTATGAAGAGAAGTAAAAAAAAAGCACTGCCTTACATGAATTACCTTCGAAACTAAACCCCCCAGGGCCGCCAAAGAACGCTTTGAAGATATTGTTGGCATCAAAGTCTAAAAAGGGAACAACAACAAAAAAGACACTTAAAATCATTAGTCATCACATGCCAACATAGATGCAAGTTTTTTTTTTAAAGCTTCAGTTACATGTAAAACAACCACAGTACTAAGTATTAAAGCATGAAACATTCAAATGAGTGAAACTCATTAAAAAAAAAATTGTGTTGACGGAAAGGGAAAAAACAACAAGAGCCTGAATATGTAATGGAGACAGACCCATGTTCATGTCATCATCCTCCAGGTCGTGGCCGCTGTCATAGCGGGACTTCTTCTTGGGGTCGGAGAGCACAGTGAAGGCCTCGCCCACCTCCTTAAACTTTTTCTCTTCCTCTTTCTGCACCTCAGCACTCGCTCCACTGTGTCGATCTTTGGAAAATACAACAGAGAGACTGCGTCAGAGAATCAGAAAGAAAAGCAAACAACTTGAGGACTTTTACATTAGTGTTGCACGGTGCACCAATACTTCAAAAGTATCGCGATTCTTGGAAATTAAAAACGTCACGATTCCTAAATTTATTAGTATCGATACTTTTATGAATGACCGCGTTCCAGATTTGTAAGAGATGCATTTCATGTTGGTGTGTGCAACACACGCTTCCAGAGCCTTCCTATGCACGTCTGTGTTTTTTTTCCTCACGCAGGCAGCAAAGAAGCTGCAGCTCATGAGACAAACACTACAGCGAGATGGCTGCATGTGCGAGCACAAGTGATACTGTGGCCGCCGGTCAGTGGTGGAGTGGCAATCCGGAGAGTCGGGACTTTTCCCGGTGGGCCGGTAGAGTTTCGAGACCGCGAGGGCCGGTCTGATAGTTATACATTGCCAGTTCTTAGCAACACCATCCGGCGGCCTGGTGTGCGGCCGCTGCCCGCTGCTCAAAGTAGGGCCGGGTATCGATTTAGATGTTCAAATTCGATTTCGATTCGCAAACTCTCAATTCTATTCTCGATTCTATTTCGATTCGAATTTCGATTCCTGATTCGATTCTCGATTCGACTATAATGAATATAGATGTAATACAAATCTCAGTCTAAATATCAGTTATCATTTTTTGACATTTTTTTATTACATTGATCTCACCTAAATGTTTGTTTTTAGAATGGGGTAATTTTTTTGTTAAGAGTTTATGCAACACATGGAAGCTTGATTTCAATCTTTGAATTTAATAGAAAAAAGTAGCACAAATAAATACAATAGAATAAAGACACAAATAAAGAGACATAAAAAGAAAAGTTTTTGGGTAGGTCAGAAATACTACAGAAACTGAATAAAGTAATCCAATGTAAAATAACACTGGATAGTCTTTTAGTCCTGACTGAATTAAATACATATAGCATTAATTGTATGGAATCAGAATTAATAGCCTATTATGTTGTTTTGACAACAAAATGAATGACAGACACATATGGCTGCGTTCACTTTAAGAACTAGTGCACGGATCCATTACTGTTTCATTATACTGTCTGTCACATGCGTTTTATGCTTATTTAAGACATAACCGACTGTCTTTACGAGGTTACTCAACAAGACCAGAGTTTTGACATAATTTTGCGTTTTATTAACTGTTGAAGCGATATAATCCACGAAAAAGAACTTTTGTTACTGGCGAGCTGTTTGTGAGGCGGATTTAGGCTTTACTGTAACTTGTGCACGCAGTGAAAAACATCTCTGAGAGTGCGCGAGCACTGGATAGTTTAAAATTGCTTGAATGTTTAAACTGGTAAAACTTAAAAATGATAAACGTTAGTTACGATGCAATGCTGGCCCGATTGTGCAAGTGAATCATGTCCCGACTTTTTTTGCCCAGCCCCAGCTCAAACTGTGCAGAATAGAGAGTCTCCGCAACAGCGATAGATTGAAGCGCGTGTCCGAGTGAGGATGGCAACTGAAAGCAGCGAAAAAGAGCGCTCCCCTTGATTTAAAAAAACAACTGATTTTAGCGCTAGATCTCTTATTTAATAGCGAACTAAATGAATGCTCTGCTAGTTAACTGGAGATGTTTTTTTTTTTATTAGGTGTAAAACTTTTCCCCCAACTTTCATAGATAACATTAATAATTTGCAAGCTGCTAAAATAAAGCATACAAAACATCAGCTAAAATGATCTATAGGCTATATGATTATAATCAGAGCATGTGCATGTTCGTCAGTGATTTATTTATATTAGATTATTACAGCATTTAAAGAGCACAGACCTACGCAAATGAGGTGCATGTGAAACGCCTTGTAAGAAATACTTTTCCATTTCAGGAAAAGTATCGAAATCGCAATTCTTGACTTGGTATCGGAATCGAAACAATTTTGGTATTGGGACAACACTACTGCCTATAGAACAGATTAATGGGTAATGTCATGAGAATTTGCAGATAGAGACTGTATATGGAGAAAACGCTTTCATTCTTTCAATGAAATATGTACCCGGGTGGTGCATCAGCGCTCGTTTGCGGTAGGCCTTCTTGATTTCATCTTCAGTGGCATTTTTATCCACCCCCAGAACCTTGTAATAATCTTTTCTTTTGCTTTTCTTCAGCTCTAATTGAGCGTTCTTCAACAAGTTCTTGTGTTCTGAAACACACCACAGAAGAAATGAGATTTGACATTAAGAGACATTTTGATGTCCAATCAAGATGGACACACACCTTTAGTCTTCTCTGTTTGATAAACCTTCTCATAATCTCTGACAGCCTCTTCATACTGCTCTGTGTCCATGTAACTATAATACAAAATGCACAGATTAACATAACCGATAAATAACCGCTTAAAGTGAATAGAAAGAACTACAAACGTACCACTGGGCTCTTCTCAAGTAAGCCTTAATATAGGTCTCATCCAGCTTAATAGCCTTTGTGCAGTCCTCAATGGCCTGCTCCAGTTTGTTTAACTGAAGACACCAAGGAGAGAGAGAAACATGCGGTAGCACCAAACAATGACAAAAATGAGACTGACACACTTGACCCAGTTTCAGAACAGGAAAAAGGTCGTGTTTGGCCTTGTGGGGCACTCCAACACTGATAATGCATTCAAAAAAAAATGTACAGAAGTACAACTCCAAAACAAGGAGTAAATCAAATGCTGACCTTGGATCCAACAGTGGCTCTGTTGCAGTATAGCTTGGCGTTGGTTTTGATGTTGTTCGGGTCGATGGTCAGGGCCTCAGAGTATAGGTCATATGCTTCTTCATAGCTGCCATCTTTAAAAGCTTTGTTGCCTTCCTCTTTCTTTGCCTTTAGGGCTTTAGCATTCTATAACAGAGAAACACAGATACAGCACATTTCATTTAAATACTTAGATAAAATCAGTTAAAACTCCCAAGTAATGCTGCACTTACTCTGCAGGCCAGACGGGCCTTCTCATGGTCTGGTGCCATGCGAAGTGCTTGAATGAAAAACTGCACAGCTTTATCAATGCAGTCTTCATAGTACAGACATAATCCTCGCACGTAGAGGGCGTCACCGTTCGTGGAATCCATCCGCAATATGTCGCTGAAGGTTCAAAACAGCAAGTTTTATATTAATATAAAAAATAAATCAGTCGCTAACTGATATGCATTTTTCAATGGATGATTAAAACAATGTGGGGGGCAACAGCTGATAATAGCAGAACCTACAGTTTCTATATATTATAGCTTAGCTGATCAAGCAGTTTTAGCATAGTAATAAAACAGACCAACATTTTCCTTACGTACACTGCTAATTAACAGCTCAAGAAACTCAATTCTGAAAAAGTTCAAAAGAAAAGCACTTGAAATAGAAATCTTTTGTAACATTAAAGGGTAAGTTCACCCAAAAATGAAAATGATCCCATAATTTACTCATCCTTAAGCCATGATCCTAGGTATATGACTTTTCTTTCAGCCAAACACAATTGGAGCTAGATTTAAAAAATGTAAATCACTAGCTTCCGTACGTCAAGTTCCGGCAGAAGAGTGAACTCTCGACGCATAACGTATTGATGAATGAGCAAGCACAAAGGAAAGAGCAAAACATCGCAGAATGAGAATTGTCGAGGGATTACAATATAAGAGGATCCTGAGTTTGTTGCCCAGCCCCGTTTGTTTGAACCGCGAGAGGCGTCAATTCTCACCTAAGATTACGCTACTCCTACATCATGCGTCGGGTCAGAGGTCACTTTTCTGTAGGAAGTTAGTGATTAGTTTATAAAGTTATAAATATGGATATTTTTCTTACAAAAACGCATCGCTTCAGAAGGCCTTTATTAACCCCATGGATTACATTTATGATAGATGTATGCGCTTTGTGCTTCAAAACCCAAGATACCATTCACATTATAAAGCTTGGAAGAGCCAGGATATTTTTAATATTACTCTGTGTTTGGCTGAAAGAAGAAAGTCATACACCTAGGGCTGGGTACCCAGTTCGGTACTTTTTAGGTACCTACCGAAATGCCTCGATACTACCGAGTATTGAAACATGTCTTGTTTTTCGGTACGTAAGTGGTTAATCTCGTCAACGTCAGTGAAACAATAAGCATGCCGCATGATTGGCTGTGGCGGAAAAACACTAGTTTACGCGGCTGCCCAGAGACGTGGCTCGTCGCACGTGAGGCTGTTGTGTGTGTGTGTGTGTGTGTGTGTGTGTATGTGTGTGTAAGCGTCCCACCCCAGATAGGTACACTTTGGATCATTTCCACATTTTCTATCTATGTGCCAGACTCGATGCCAGAAGCACGCGATGCAATATTTTCGACAAGATAATTGCTGCCAAGACCGGCAACACGGTAAATCTGATAAGGCACTCAGAAGCGCACAGAATACACTTGAGAGTAGAAAGCTTATCCGTCTTCGACTGCAAAAACTGGAGCGCGTCACAAATGAACCGAAACTCAGCGTATAGGATACTTGCCTCACAGACATGAGAAATAGGCCTATAGACAGTCAAAATATGTCTACTTTTAAACGAAACAATTAGAAATAAATACTTTGATTATGTATTCCATATAGGCGCGCGCATTCACTTCTGCAGGAATGACGAGTCAGCATCGCCATAATCATCTTTGCAGCCAACACACTTAGTAAACACTTGTTCATTAATAAACAATTAAAATATCTCCTTGCTATCGTTTCCCGACATCCATAATCATTAGGCTACTTTTGCCTGTGCTTATAGGCAAGCTTCATGTGTGCTGAGCGTGAGGCATATATCCCGCACCCCAGTAGCCTATATTTAATTTAATTCACATTTATTTGTATAGCATTTTTCACAATGCATATCGTTTCAAAGCAGCTTTACAGAAAATGAATGTGTCTAAATTACAATTTAGAGTGATCTGTTATCAGAGGTGACAGTGTAATGCATTTCAATTAATTTTCATTCAGTTTTATTGTTAAACAATGCATTAAAGTCCCCGTGAACCGGAAGTTGCAAACAACTTTTCTCCAGTATTGACGTATTTCCGAGAGAAACGGGAATACTAAATGAGGCAAAATAGTGGGCGTGGCTTTTTTTCCAACTAGCACCTGATTGGATCTAGAAAAGGTGTTTTCATTCCCCCTGTCTACTGTCAGTTGGAGGGGCGTGGTTACGGATGTTAAGCAGACACCCAACCCGTCAAACCTACGTCATCAGGGAAGGTCTTCCAATGCAGAGGGGAGGGGAAATTTCAGATTTTGATTAAAGATTACGAAGCCAAAACATTTTTTTTGTGTGGATTGACTTGCATGGATGAACTGTTCACCACAAAACGACCAATTTAGGCAAACAAAGTATGTATGGTCAATTTTGAATTCATGGGGACTAAGTTAAGGCAGAAACAATGAGCTCATTGAAGTAAAGAATACATGTTGTTCAATGATTAGTAAACATAGAAAACTTTAGCAATGGTGCTTTTTTACATACTCAAAGTATGTGTAAAAAAGTCAACAAACTGAAAAAATAAAACATTCTTTTAGGTAATGTTATATTGTTACAGCTGGTTACATAAAATTGGTATCGAAAAAAGTATCGTACAGGAACCGGTATCGAAGTCAAGGTATCGGTATCGAACATTTTGTTACGATACCCAGCCCTACATACACCTAGGATGGCTTGAGGGTGAGTTTCTAGGTGAACTAACCTTTTAATAATGTATTAAATTGATAAACTGACAGTGAAGACAAGTACTCATTTCTTTAAAAAAAAATTAAGTACAATTTATATATCATGGACATTTTGCTTAGTATACCTGCTCTAGAATTTACAGACAGATTTTCTTTTTAATGCCATGTTAGAACCAAAGGCTGTTTAACAGAAATAACAAAATACTTTAAATCAATGACAAAGTCTCTCACAGCACCATTATAAAAACTAATAAATATTTCAGAAAGAACTTTCCTTGTGAGCTCTTTTAAAAACATTAAAAAAATAAATAAATCATACTTTCTCTTTTAATGGGCTTTTAAGAAAAATTTGATGCATGTAATTTTCTATCATTGAACCAGTTTATGCAAACATTAAAGCTAATGTTCTCTAGATATCAGTATTGGCATTTGAACAACCCCATATTTGCTGTCCAATACTAAACAAATTCCATAATACTGTAGTGCTATTACCTGGCAACAGATTGTGCCTCTGGGTAGCGGCCCAGGAGAGCCAGACACTCTGCTTTCAGCACCTTGAACCGATGACATGCAGATGCAGACTCTAACGCCCGATCCATACAGAACACCACCTTCAGAGAGACAGACAGTCACATATTATAGCGATGCACCGATATGAAACTTTCTTAATAAAAAAATCCATTGCCTTACAATAAATAAAATAATGCAAACAAGTCATTCAACAACACTACTTGCGAATAAATAATCAAAATGCACAAGTCAGGACACCCCTATGTTAAATTCCCATAGAGGCAGGCAGATTTTTATTTTTAAAGGCCAGTTATTTCATGGATCCAGGATACATCCTGATAAAGTTCTCTTGGCCTTTGGAATTAAAATAGCCCCACATCATCACATACCCTTCACCATACCTAGAGATTGGCATGGGGTACTTTCCATAAGAGCATCTCTCAATGCAAATCAAACCAGCTATTAGGCTAACTGAAATAAAACCATGTCAATCTCTAGGTATGGTGAAGGCAAGCACTCGCGACCGTGTCATGTTGGAACTGAGAGATGCCGAACATTTTGCGTTTACAACGGACCTCTGGTCCAGAAGGACAACAGAGCCGTACATTAGTGCGATTCAACCGAACTAATTGAGGCAGGTGTGAAAGCACGCTTAAACTAGAGTTCGTTGTCCCCCTTGGTGCAGTTCGTTTGGGCTGGTGTGAATGCAGCAATCGCACTCGGGTGCGCACCAAAAGCGGACCAAACAAGCATCGAGGAGGTCTCGATACGCTTTCAAACGAACTCTGGAGCGGTTGGTTTGTGGTGAGAACGTGATCCGACCTCGAACAGACCCAACTGCCAAAGAACTGCGCATTTTTGGAGTAGCCCAGCTGCCGTAGTCAGCTGCGCTGTGCGTTATGGGATGAGGACTAATACTGTTGACAGTTTGCATGAACAAACTTAGAGTTGTGAGGATGTGCGGAGCTTCACAGAAATTTGGTCTGATGACCATATTAGGTCCCAACTTTCAAAAACTAGAAGAACAGCGAAATCTTCGCTTCGTTTAGCAAACAGTTACGCATGTTAATTCTGACCAATCGAAGTGCAGTTATGGAAATACGTTCAAGACACATCTGGCCAACGAGTGATGTGGATGTTGTCACGTGACTGCATTTCGGTTCGTTTCATCAACTGATTCGGACCAGAGCAATCAGTGTGGTGTGAAGAAAAAATGCCTGAAAAAAAAATGCTACCGTTACGTTCCACCCGTGTTTTGTGTTTGTTTTCATTGTCTTGTGCACGGTAGTGTACTTTGCACGTGTTGGCTGTTGTGCTCATTATCTTCTCTCTGTCTCTAGCTCCCTCTCTCTGCTCGCTGGTTGCTGTGATTGGCTGAGTCGGACGTCAGTCATCATCAGTCATCATTAAGGCGGTGCTTGAGAACCAATCGGAGGCCGCCCAGCTGGCTTCAAAAGGATGGTGTTTTCATTCATGCTTTCTCTTGGTAGCGACCTGAGCTCTTTGTAGCGGAATGAGTATGTGTATGGCTTTGCCTGTGAACTGAGTGGTGTGCTATGCGTTCTGTTTGTACTTTCAGTATTAGACATGTTATGTGAGCTTAGTTTTGATGCATGTCTACCTTTTCATTTGCTCGGAGATATCGTTTAACAACAGATACTATGGGAAGAGAACGCAGGTCAGTATATCGCGATATACACTGCACCCGCAGCAAATGACTGTCTAGACACACCAGGTAAGACGTGAGCGCCAACCCCTGTATTCCTGTTTTGTAGGTAGTTTAACTAGGGTGCCAGATGCACCGAAGTTTTCGGTTTATTTTCTACCTTTTTCTTTGGTTAGATCAGGTTTAGATTACGGATTGTTTTGTTATATTTTGTTCTTTCCTTTGGCGCGGCTTTTGTTCTGTTCCCATTTATTGTTTGTTTGTTCACTTAATTTTTTTGTACATAGCACACCTTGTTGTTTTGACTGGATTAAGTGGCTTCAGCTTGTAAATAAATTCCAGTTGATTTTTCCCTTTAAGAAAAGCCTGTCATGTATTTTTCCACCACATCTCACCTTCAGCAGTACGTCGGTATATAAATGTTGCGGTATCTGCCCTAGACCTTTCAAGGTTCGTAACAGCTACAAAGTATAATTTTTCACCCTAGGTCCGGACCAAATGAACCGGACTACAGATGTGAAAGCACCCTAACAGTTCATTTTATTGACAGAGACTTTAAAATAAGAAGTCTGTGCTTACAGACAGCATATTTCCCTAGTGAGCACAGCGGGGAAAACAGCGCTGGCCCGCTGGGACGGCGAGAGGCTTTGTCTGGTTGGAATTTGAATGTAAAACATTTGAATGTTTTACCACGGACAACGCAACCAATATGATCAAAGCTGCGGAAATAAATGGTTGGCCCCGACTACAGTGCTTCGGGCACAGACTGCACCTTGCCATTGGTAGGTGTGACGTTTATATTTAAGTATTTTTAATTAGTTATTTTAACATCTAATAATTTTTCATTAAACATGTTTTATTGTATATACTGTCACACCTCTTCTAGTGTTGATATTTAAATTAATAAAGCATTATAAATGTTAAATTATAGATGTAAGATTTATTAAAAATTTATATTTATAAGACAATTTTAATGTTATGAAACCATTTGTTAAAGCTGCAGTCCGCAGTGTTTCCTCTTTGTCGCTATCTCATTCGCGGAATTACCAACTTTATGGGAGCTGTACTTCGACACGGCACAGCGCGAATGAACACAATGTTTTGAGGAGAATGTGCGGCTGTCAGTCACCGCGCCGGTGTCGATACTGGCATTCAGAATCACAGATTATTCTTTTTGGAAGTATGACCAACAGAAGAATTTTCACCGGAAAATGTCCTCTGAACAAGTAAGAAACATCCACTTTTGTTCTTCTGACCAACTAACTGAAAAAAAGCATTGCAGTAAATCACGCCGATTAAATCTAACGATGGCTTATCACGCCAAACCGTGCAAATTATACTTTGTTCTCAAACTGTTAATGTTAACAACGTCAGCATTGCGTGACTACATTTAAAGCCCTTCCGATATGCATCTTGTTTTCGCATGGGCCGGTTGCAGTCTCTTTTTCCAAACTCTCAGTCCAAAGTCTTTTGCATTTTACAACAGGTGAATCTCCAGTTGTCACTGGTGATTGTCGTTTGAACCTTTCTGGAGCCGCCATCAAATTAATAAGTTTAGTTATATCAAGTGCTGTGAGAAAAGGCTATAAATCTCCACCTCCAACATCCTCACTCGCAATATAGCTTATACTAGCCGAGACTCCTTTTTTATGTGTATAGATGTGACGTAATGATGCAAAGACATGCTCAAATTTCCCACGAAAATCCACCAGTACCACTGAAATTAAAAACATTACAAGCTTACGTTTTGAATCGAGCTAAGGCAAGCAGATAGTTTTGAACACTGGCTGGTTATGTACTTGCTCAAATTTTGGATAATTTCTAACCCAAAAAAAAAAAGTTTAAAAAAAGAAAGAAGCACTGAAGAAAGCACAGAGAGAACTTAACCTGCCAGAACATGGTCTGATCACAGAGTGCCCAACACGATGGGACACTAAGCAACAAATGATGGAAAGGATACTGGAACAGCAGAGGGCTCGGTCACAAGTTCTCTCTGAGAATCGGCGTACACGACATCTGGTTCCATCTTGGCAGGACATTGAGGTCCTCGAGTCAGTAAACAAGGCATTGAAGCCACTTCAAGAATTTACAGATGCTCTGTCTGGGGAAGACTACGTGAGCATCTACTGCCAGTTCTTCATTTACTGAACACACAAACCCTTGCTGCTGATGAGGAAAACACAGCGGACATGCTCAATTAAAACCAAAGTGCTGGGCTACATGGAGGCAAAATATGAGGATCCCGCAACCCAAACTCTCCTGAACATTGCCACTTTTTTAAATCCAAGGTACAAAAAGACTACACTTCTAAGGAAAAACTTGCAGAAATTAGTTCAAGGGTAATATCAGAAATGAAGGCAATTCAGAAGGTAAGAATATTTTAAATGGCAAGAATGATTTAAGCTCATTAGTGCCTCCATACTTTTTCCTTTTTTCTAGGAGGCACACCTGCCGTTGACATCATCAGCAGGTGCGGAGTCAGGGACTCAGCCGAGTCAAAGTGCCACAGCCACAAGCACAAAGAGGATGAAGAAGTCTTTAGGAAGCCTCTTACAGACCTCAGTCACATCTGCATCTCCCTCTGAATCCCCTGACCATGCAATCATTGAAGCAGAATTTAACAGCTACATTCTGATCCCCAAAATCCACAGTGAGCAGGACCCTTTGGCATGGTGGGGAATTCATAAGCTAAATTTTTCTCACTTAAGCAAGCTGGCGCAAAGTATCTTTTGGCGCTTTTCCACTACACAGTACCAGCTCGACTCGACTCGCCTTTGTTTGGTTTTCCACTGTGTAAAAGTTGTACCTGTACCTGCTTTTGGGTACTTTTTTTCGTACCACCTCCGGCGAGGTTCTGAGCGAGCTGAGGCGATACTAAAACGTGACGTAATACAATGCCGACTGCTGATTGGTCAGAGAGAATCGTCACTATTCACTGCGTCATCATTGCACGCGGCAGACGGAGTATCCTGAATAACCAGAGAATAACCCCACCATTTTTAAATAAGTTTCGTTTTGCTGCCCTCAGCCTCTCAAGAAACAACGTTTGTCTTCTTGCTGTGAGAACCAGCCACATCCCGAGGATCAAAAACAGCATACACTCGATTTCCTCCATTGTCCTGTGTGTGTGGGTAGCGGATGTGTGTCGCGTATAAGATTACGTCACAGCAGTTTCCTGCGGCGTCGCTATGACGACCGGGTACTATTTGTGGCGGTACTATCTGCAATGGAAAACGGAGCGAGAGGCGAGCCGAGGCGAGTCGAGCTGGTACTGGTAATGGAAAAGCGCCATTTGTGTGCCTGCCACTAGGGCACCCTCTGAAAGACTCTTCAGCACATCAGGCAATGTAGTTCCATGTCAACGTGCATCTCTGAAACAAAGATTTTTGGACAAGAAAACCAGCATGCCAACAATTTTAGCATGAATGCTGAAATGTGACTAATCAAGCAAAAACAAAACCAAACAAAAAGAGAGCAAAGTAGTAACTCCACTGTTTCAAGTTTCAAGTGTTTATGTTTACTTGAATGTTCATGTTTTCAGGTTGATGTAGGCCTAGCTATACCAAGTGGAGCAAAGTGTTGGTGATATTTTTATTTATTTGTTTGTCTGTCTTTGTTTAAATTGTTAAAAATGTCTGATTTGTGTTATGCAACATTAAAACACTGCTGTTCACTTTCAGAAGTTGTAGTGATTTTCTTTTCGCCGAAATAATGTGAAACATATGTTGGTTATATACATTTTTTAATACAATTTAAATTAATTTTAGAAAAAGAAATATCGCATTGAATACTGAATATCGCATTATTTAGCAAGATATCACATTTTTCTTCAATATCGCACAGCCCTACACTACAGTAAGATGGGTCGCCAGTGGCAAACAATGAAGCGTGCTCTGCTGGACAAACCATGTAGTTACACAATTTACAAGCATTTTATACACGTTATATGTTCTGTAAAAAAAAAAAACTCTGCGGCTTATCTGAATGATACCAATATATCTGCGGCAGGCTCATATCGGCCGATAAAATCGGTCGGGCTCTAGTCAGCATGCACAAAAACGAGGACATTTTTAGTAACCAATGTAACCGAAACTAAACGGCGTCTCTGCGCACTGAAAGGCTGTCACTCAGCGCGCAATTGCGGCAACGGACTGTCTTTGAGTGAGTCATTAAACCATTCATTCAACGAACATCTTCAAAAACACTGATTCATTAAAAGATAGACGTAATGAAACAAGGTGTTAATTATTTTTAACTTTGAGCTCCACTTTTCAAGGCTCAGCTGACCAGCAATGCGTTGCATGGGTAATGCTGAAGCTGATGCTTCACTTAGGCATCATTTACACTGTCAGTGAAATGTGACCCAATTCCGATTTTTTACTCATGCGACACAGACCGGATGTGTTCTACGGCAGTGTAAACAGGAAAAAAAACGCATGCATTCGGATATTTCGAGATGAGTTTCAGGCCTCGTTCATATGTGGAAATAAACCAGATATAAATCAGGTATGTGCCAATGCGACTGTCATGTAAACAGGCAGATCGGATTTTCTGAGGTATTAGGCTGCGTCTCCGCGGTTTAATGGCGAGAGAAACCCCGACGAGCATCTGAAAAGGGATGGATGGCCCGACGAAACATTGTGTCGTCGTAGGAGAGGAATGTGGACACGCGTTGACAACATATCAAAGGTTGGCTTGCTCATCCTAAAATTTCAGACCCACTGCTCCTCGTTAAAGCCCGCCACGATCTCATGAAAGCGCATTTATTGCACAATTTTTTTTTCACGTGCCATTTACGCCAAAAATAGTTTTTGCGTGCATGATACGCACTTTATGGCGTTTAATACGCACGTTTACAGTGCGTATCATATTCAAGCACAAACTATTTTTGCCGTATAAATGCCACGAGAAATAAAATTCGTGCTATAGATAGGCTACTCACTTTCATGAGATTCATGTATGTTCCCACCAGTCCTGAGATCTCGCTCCGTGTTCGGCCATCTGTGCAAGAAGACCCCTTTAAACATGCGCGATGTTTCAGATCTATGTCAAGTGTAAACACATGACTCGGATATGGGTCACAATTTAAAGAACGTGTAAATGGACGGTCAAACGGATCGGATATAGGCAACAAATCAGAATTGGGCATCAAACCTGCAGTGTAAACGAGGCCTTAGAGACCAATGGCATTGATTCAATGCGTGACTCGATTTTTTTCCCTGCAGCTGCCTCGCACTGTGGAGTGCAGACCCTTAAACTTTAAAGGGATAGTTCGGCCAAAAATGATATTTAAACCATGCATTACTCACCCTCAAGCCGTTTGAGATGCATCTGTCAATCTTGTTTCAGACGAACACATTTTCAGTTATTTTAGAAAATGTCTTAGACCCTTCAGTGGATATAATGTGAAGCAATTATACCACCTCCTTCAAGTCCCAAAATGTGAATACATCCTTCACAATAGTAATCCATCCGGCTCCAGGGGGATAAACGAAGGCCTTCTGAGGGTAATCCGTGCGGTTTTGTCCTAAAAATATACATATTTAAAACTTTATAAATGAAAATATCTGACTTCCGGCAACGATCGACGCGCGTTCACGGGTGATGAAAGTCGGCGTACGAGGTAAGACGTAGAGTAGGAACTGTTGTGACGTAGAACGAACGCGCCAGCGCAGCCAGAGAGCAGAGCAAAACAAAACACGAAAGCGCGTGAACGCACGCGTATCGATCGTTGCCGGATGTCAGATATTTTCATTTATAAAGTTTTAAATATGTATATTTTTAGGACAAAACCGCACGGATTACCCTCAGAAGGCCTTCGTTTATCCCCCTGGAGCCGGATGGATTACTTTTGTGAAGGATGTATTCACATTTTGGGACTTGAAGGAGGTGGACCCCATTGCTTCACATTATATCCACTGAAGGGTCTAAGACATTTTCTAAAATAACTGAAAATGTGTTCGTCTGAAACAAGATTGACATATGCATCTCGAACGGCTTGAGGGTGAGTAATGCATGGGTTAAACATCATTTTTGGCCGAACTATCCCTTTAAAAGGATGATACGACAAATATTACATTCTAAACCTGAAAACAACTGATTGCTTACTATTTAAGCAGAAATTAAAGCGACTTAATTTATAATAAAAAAAATAATAATTAAAAAAAACACAAAAATGTTAACGTACAGGGTATGAAGAAACACTTAATTTCTAACAAAAAAAAAAATATTTTAGCAAAAGGTGTACTTTAGTCAGAATTATTGCGCTCCTATTCTACAGAGTTCGATCTGTTTGACGGGACTTTCTAACATTTACAGATAAGGGCCATGAAATTTAAGTTATTTACATTTTCTCTGCTATTTTCCATGTTTTGTCCTCAGAAATGGGTTATTCGCTACTGTAAAGTGACGTGACTGGCGGATGGTTCCTGATTACAGCGTGTTATTAATCAAATAGTTGTTGGAGCCCTATTCACAACATTCTTTCACAGTAGTGTTGTCATTATAATTTTATATAGCCTATATGACAGACTGACGTTGCACTTAACTGTATTTTCCTTTTCGAAGTGTTTTCAATCGTATTACAAGCAATTCAAAACCTTCATGACGCATCTGTTCTCGGTCTCAGCTGAAGGAAATAATCCATTTATCGGGCAAAAAAACAACAACAAAAAAAACCCCATATATCGCAGATACAGTTATGGTGGCCGATATATCGTGCATCCCTAAAGTATTTCTGTAAATCACACCGGCAGCAGCTAGAAGAGCAATCTTACCATCCTGAAGTCTCGTTTTTCAAAGCTGATCTCCGCCATGCGCTCATACTCCAGGATGGACTCTGCGTTTTTCAGCTGCAAGAGACACAGGAGGTCAGAGGCCTTTTAAATGACACTTGCTAAATCATGGAAGTCTGCGAGTGGTATTTATGGTCACTCTACCTCCTGCTGGGCCTGGCTGTTGTCTAGTTCCAGCTCTAGAACCCTCTGTAAGCAGCGGCTGGCGGCCATAGCATTGCCAAGGAGCAGGTGGCACTTGCCCTCACGCATGTGGCCCTGTGGAACAAAACAATAATGATGAGTGATATAAAATATAAATGTAGTCAGCATGCGTTTGAGTGCTTTTAATTGTGCATTTATGCATTTGGCAGATGCTTTTATCTAAAGCGACTTGTTGCATTCAAGACTTACATTTTATCAGTTCATACATTCCAAACTCTTTTTTTTGTCAGAAAAACCCCTTTGACTAATATTTACTAGTTATGCACCAAATTGACATTTTTACTGAACTAAAATGAAAAAAATAAAAATGTTATAATCAATTCAGCAAATTTATTTAATGAATCAATTTTATTCAGCCAACACCCAAGTTGTACAAACATTAAAAATGCACAAAGCAGATTTTATATTTACTTTTATTACTTATATTAATTTTTTTAATCTGTTGTTGAAATATAATCCTTTAAAAGCTGTAATAAAAACTGTTGAAAGAAAAAAAAAGGTCTCTTCAGCTCACCAAGGCTGAATTTATTTGAATAACTTCTGAAGGATCATGTGACCCCAAAAACTGAAATATTACAATAAAAATCCTCAGCTGCCATTATTTCCCTGTATTTTTTATTTTTGATCAAAAATTCAGCCTTGGTGAAAATGTGAGACTATTCAAAAATATTAAAAAAAATCTTACGGACCCCAAACATTTGAACTGTAATGTATATTTAAATTAAATTGAATTAAATGTCACAGTTTCGGTGAATGATTTCAGCCTTCCAAAACCATTTCAGTAATGGACAAATTGAATTGAAGAATTGCTGTTTTATCTAAACTGAATTTAAGTGCACAACTAATATTTACTTGATTTTAAAATAATATTTAAACAATTTAACACATTTACAGCTCTCTGATGTCAGTTAACCGTCACAGGCCATGCACGTAAACAAATCTTTTGGCAAGCTTTTTTTTGTGCTATTATTTTAAAATTATTTTAAAGTTTAACATTTTTATGACTTCATTAATTATTAGCATTTTATCAACTCACGTACCCACTGCAGTTCCCTCACAAACACCAGTTTAGGGAAACCATGAGCTAGACCATGGCTCCAACAGGAACTTTTTGAGATCCTAAATGCTCAGAACGTCAAAAGGGCTCCAACCCTTGACGTCTCACCTTCATGAAGGAGTCATCTAGTCGCACGGCCTGCTGGGAGTCCTCCAGTGCCTCTCTGTAGCGACTCAGCATCATCAATGTGGCTGCACGGTTGCCGTAGTAACTGGCATTTTTCGGGCACAGGTCTGTTAAAAGGACACAAACAGAAGATGTAGACAGACACTTCAGTAAACGGTAAGAAAAAAAAAGTGGTATAGGTTTTGGTGATCTTTTTCTTTCTAAAACCAGAGGTTGCATGACAAAATCTTTTCTGGTAATTAAGTTACAGCCTTCAAGGAAAACGTGTGGTAAATCATGTGCCTATGAGTGAACATTGAGTCTAATCTGAGGGCAGCATATGAATCAGAAGCGTGTAGGCAAACCAGCACCATAAAGGCAATGCAAAAAATGCCAACAGAAAGATAGGCAGACAGATAGCGAGGGCAGGATGAGAACGGCATAAACTTGATAGACAGCCAAGCACACTTTTAAGGGTTCTTACCGATGGCCTTGGTGTAGAAGTCGAATGCTTCAGAGTAGTCCTTCTTGACATAGTAAGCATTTCCCTGCTCTTTGAAGCCTTCAGCTTCCCTACAGATTCAACACAAACAGAAAAGATAATCACACCAGAACATTCAAATCTGTGCTGACGCAGATCCAGAGAAAGCAGTTGTCATGTATAGGTGTTAAACAGCCTCACCAGTAGTCATTTCAAACAAAAAAAGCAACTTGGTGCTTCAAACAATCATATCAAATATATTGTTACACCAGTAGGTGGCGACAAGTGACTTAATGTGCTTGTGATTGAATCATTCAAACAAGAGATTCATTCAAAAATGCTTATTCATCCAGTAATGAAACAAGTCAATTATTTATGAGTCATTGAATCATTCAAACCAAGTTTTTTTAATAATTCAGATTAATTAGACATTTTAAATAGACTGCAGAAATGAACAATTTGCCAGAATCTCTAGTAAAGTAAATTACGTTATTCTGTTTAGTTGTCTCTTCAGAATCTGTTTGAAAAAAGAAAAGAAAAAAAGAAATTGTGATTATCAATGTCTCCAGAATCTTGTTAGAAAATAGAAAAATAGTAAAATAGAACACTTCAACCAGAAGGCCCTCTTTGTGCTGCGGGACATGCATATGGCACAGGTCCTCACAAAAAACAGAGGATATAGATCAGAAAATGCTGCTGGCACATGCATATCACGTCACAAATCTAAGACCTCTGAAGAATGGGCTGCATTGTCAGAGTCAGGACGCTAGCATTAGAATACCTGCCTACACAGGAGTAACAAATACTAGAACATTAACCGAGTGTGTGTCAGTCACGGTGTCTATTTAGTGAATACATTATGTTCTGAACTAAAGCTGTCTGGTGGAAGCGTACAAAGTCAGATTAGCCTAGGGTTGCCAACCGTTCCGTATAATACGGAATCGTTCCGTATTTGACACATAAAAGGCTTGTTCCGTATTGAACTGATACGGAACGCACTTTGTTCCGTATTTTTGAGAATCAATTCAGTGCAAATCCATGACAGACACATAGCTTCTAATATATATATGTCAGACAGACTATGATGAATGAACGAAGACCCGCTGCTATAATGGCAAATTCAAGGACTTGGCGCCCCCTTGACGGGCTCTGGCGCCCGCGCCATTGGATGTGCAGTTGCCGCAGCGCAGCCTGAGCGAGCCAGACGCTCAATGTGCAAGCTGTGCAGCTGCAAATGCATTTTACAGGCTTCAGTAAATCGAGTAAAATGTGTTTCCGAAGCTTAGAATTATAAGGTTCTATCTCCACTTTTGGTCGAAATTGAGTTTGACATAATCTTATCCATTAGGTGTTTATTAATGCCTGTGTGGTGTTATTTTTGTAAAAAAAATATTTTGTTAGTAGTTATTAATAAAATAAAAAGGTTCCATCTCACAAAACAGCAGGGATGTAAAAACTTTGATGCTCAATATCTCAGAACTACCCTAAACGGAGATAGAACCTTATAATTCTAAGCTCACGATTTGTAGGCTATGATAAGAAAAACTACTAATTAAAAAAAAAAAAAATTTGCACCGGAAAGAACATTCTAGAAGTCTAATTCTATTGAATAAGTTCGCACAAGGCTACAGAAAACTGTTGTGTTTATTTTTCTTCAAATGCAGTCTAAGCCGATGAGTTTCGAATGTTATATGTTGTATTTGTTTAAGTTAAAAATAAAACGTATTAATCTAAACAAATACATGGTTCATTTTTGGCAAAATGATCATGATAGCCTTTATTTATCTGTGTGGTTAAGTCTTGTATATTGATTAAGCCTACTTTGCTATTCTATAAATATATAGGTCTAATAAGTTGCATTATAATATGATATAAAATGTAGTAATTTCAGGGGGCATGTCACTACCACATCCCCCCCCCCCCCGTTCCTTATTTCCATTTCAGAAAGTTGGCAACCCTAGATTAGCCTGCCTGCTAAACATATATCCTTCACTACCAACCAATGGTGTCTGTTTTAAATCAATCAAAAAGACACCACACATATAGTGTATAGTCAGGAGGGATAGAGTGGTTTCTAGGAAACAATGCAGGGCAGCAGCATACGTTAAAAGAAGACTGGAGAACAAGTGTCACATTACCAGCTTTTACCACCTATACCAAAGTATAACATATGAGTGGGGGAAAAGGAAACAGTTCTACATATTTTATGACAATATGAAGATGATTTTAGGCACCATATTTCTTAAAGGAAAAGTTACTGTTATTTTACTGTTATTGGTTTTAGCGATACAACAATGACCATGTTAGTAAAGTTAAAAACAAAATAAAACACTCATGAATCTGAATCATTCTTGCAAGTCAGTTCTTTTCAATGACCTGGTTGATCCAGCTGATACGAAGGATAGAGTAATTAAACATTACAAGGTTATACATTATAAAAAAATTATTCAAATGAAACATGCATGGGTGGATCATTCACAATAAGATCTATACCATGGATGCTGAAAATTGATTGGGTGAATTTTCATTTGATTCTTGAATCCTAGTAGCATTATTAATTTTGTTGTATACAAGTATACATTGACAATGAAACCATCAATTCAAGAGCTTTCTTGTCAATCTGAAGTGATTTCTCTAGATTATCTTCAATCTGGTCACACTGCCCAAGACCCCAATGGCATCATGACTTACAAACCACTGACTAGGACCCATTGTCACAATGGCTAAGGAAGTCAACATGCAATCTTTCTCAAAACTGGTTTACATATGACAGCTGATTATTGTTACGTCCTATGGACGTATTTGAAAAATAATGGGTGATTTGGGGAGGGTCATGCTACTTATTGAGCGTACAATGTGTTGTGTACTTGCTCTCTTCTCTCTCCCTTCTGATAATTGGGTTCCACACTGATACTCATGAGCTGAGTGAATGTTGCAGAGATCGAGCTCTACAATAGAGTGGAGAAACAATGCTAGAGTTCTGACGGCTTCACTTTTCCCTTGAACCAGAATTGTGACCTTAGTGAATTGTCTTTGGTGTAAATGTGTACAACTGAAGGCGGTCTTTGTCTCTCAACTATGTGAATGAGTTGCGTAACCACTAGCTGTGGGAGCGTGCACATATTTTAATTTGTGTAAACACTTTTTGAATTTTGAAGCCATAGGGAGAGTGTGCCATTTTCTTTGCACTTTGCTGATATTTATGTTAGACAGGGAGCGAGGTAAGACGTAGTTTATTTGATTTCTTTTGTATAGGTTATTTAATGCTAGTCAGTTAGAATGTATGGTTTGTTGTTATGTTGACCTGGCCCTCTCCTGAAGATTTGCTTACTTTCTTTTGTGTCTTTTTGTTGCCGTTATCTTTTAATTATCATCAAATAAATTAAGAATTATTTGCTTAAGCTGGTGTTTTGTTGCTTTTCTGGATCAGGGAAATTAAGTGGCTGTCATTCTTTTTCGTTATATCATTGTTATTTCTTTTAATTTACAATAATTGTTACATCGTCTCCTTCCACTAGACAAACGGGGAGGTTTGTAACAATATTCTGGAATATTCTCAGGGGAGGTCAACTGTCAAATCTACTTAAAGGGAAACTTGAAAATTGTCATCATTTACTCTCCCTCATGTTGTTCCAAACCTGTATGAGTTTCTTTCTTCTGTTGAACACAAAGGAAGATATTTTGAAGAATGTTGGTAACCAGAGTTGTTGATGGCCTTTGACTTCCATGGTATTTATTTTCTACAATGGAAGTCAATGGCTACTGTTAAATGTTTGATCACCAACATTCTTCAAAATATATTTTGTGTTCAACAGAAGAAACAAACTCATATAGGTTTGGTACAACTTGAGGGAGGGCGAGTATGTGATGACAATTTTCATTTTTGGGTGAGCTATCCCTTTAATCGCACACCAATGTTGTTCAACCTCAAACTCTTCTCTGACAGACAGCAGCTGTAGTGATGTGTGTAGTCATGCAAATATAGTGCTTTATTCAGACCTAGAGCATGATGACGTCATGTTCACACCCTCCAGTTAATCTGCAAACCAAAACCGGGCTGGTGCTTTCTCAGAGAGAATGGTGTAATGCTGTGAATCATTTGAAGAGCAGGTACATGAGCGGACAACAGTAGTAGGTGTTTCCTATACGTGCCTGTTCACTTTTTCAGTGGCCTTCGTTCCGGAAGTATTTTTTTTCCCACAAGGATTTTAAAAAGATATTGTTAAAGAGTTAAGCCATGAACCAAACCACCTGGTGAAACGCATTACAAACTTTGAAGGAAAGAGCTGCAATCCCATGAAACATTGTGAATCACATACTCCAATTTAACACAATGAAGGATACAAAATAGGCATATAAATGCTTAAAAACCAGTTCATCTATGGATAAAGTGAATAGGATTTTTACTTCCAGAACCCGACTGGTACAATTTTTACGTTCATGAAGCCCAAATGGCAAATATTTAGAGTATTGGTAAACTTAAATAATTTTACATAAAATAGCATAATAAATTATATAAATGTTCATGTCAAGTATATAAAGTTCATCAAGAACATCAACAGCCTGTTGTATATCATTTATTCTGCTATTTTATGTACTACAACATTACAGTTTTGTGTGACTCGGTAATACTCTAACTGTTCGCATGAGGAAAGTTATGAACAAACGCGAGGTTGACTTTCTCGCGCACGTAGGTAATTTAACTTAAACCGATCGCTGATAGTCAACGTAAGTTACAAGTTCAGGTCATGCGTCCGTCCGTCCATAGACACTTCAGACAAACCGAAAGTTCCAGAAATGAACGAGTCGTTCTCATAAACGAGTGCTCATACACAATGCTTCGGTGTTCAATTTAGTGTCTACACTAGAATGCCACCTAAAGTGGCAATGAATAAATATAATCAAAACGCCACATACATTTAAAGGGACAATACACCCCAACTTAAAAAAAAATCGTTAATCAAAGCAGACGTCGGGCAGAATGTTAAGGAGTGTCGGCCTCTGTCACCATTCACTTTTTTTTTTATATAAATAGAACAGAACGGTGACTGGGGATGTCATTCAGAGTGCGTAAAAGTCAGAATGCTTAAATTTTGGGATGAACTGAACCTTTAAGAGATACATTTTAAACATCAGCGAGTTTCTAACTTGGACAAAATGTTCACAAAAGCGTCAGAAGTAGTGGCCCCCAAAGTTACGGTATTAGACCCGATATAAGGTAGCCTACAGCACGTCATTTCCTCTGTAGACTCAGTCTATTTGCATGTGCATTTTTTGTATTGTAGTCACCTAACTTACTCAGGATATCATTCTACGACTATAAATGTTTCTAATATGCGATAGAACAATGCCATCGATGAACAATTGTATGATTCGGCTGTCATGTGTGCGGGTTTAAGAGCGTCCGCATTGTGTTCTTAAGAGCATGTGATGATGTCACGTTGCCTTCAACCTAATTCTAACCCTAAAACTGTGTCACGGCGAACAGCACAGCTGTCGTAATAACACGATGCATGGCACCCTTGGTCGTCTCTTTAAAAGGTCAAAGCTCATGCGAGATGTATAAGAATAACAGCAGGTTAATCGCAAGGCACCCCAACACTAAAAGCAGCTGCCTGGCACACTAGGCCATGGACACCCCTTGATTTTCAAGTTATGCGGCAATCACGATCTCAGGGTCCTTATACATCTGTATTCCCGATCGGAGCTTCCCTAAAATCCAGCTGCCGCACGGACGGATTGGCCGGACTCTTATTAAAGTGATCGATCTTTTCGGGTACCTCTCTAACTCCTCGTCGCTGGTCAAGTCCATCTCTGGATCCGTGGACGAGTCGAAGTCAACAGTCGCCATTTTGCTGTAGAGAGGCGGAGAATGAGACGAAGCATGTGTGCCTTTCATACTGCCTTCAGCTCCGCCTTCCGCAGCCGTGCGCAATATGCCCATAGTAGGTCAACGGATACGAGATCCTGCCAAAAGAAAGTGTGGAGAAACATCTTTCAAACATCAATATAAAAGTTCACTGCGGTTTAACTCAAAGCATCTTGTCTAGTTTGGTAAACGGCGCAACTTAGTATGTATTTCAAAAACGGTTACTCGTACACTTACACAGTTTTCAAACTATAGAGGCTGCATACATTTCTCTCTCTCGAAATGTGTAATTACTAAACCTTGAAGTATTAATTTAAACATACCTACTGGTGATTTTTACAGAGGATTATTCCTCCGACTGCATTATTAGTTCGCTCAGTGGTCGTAGGTGAAAGTGCGTTATTACACCAGTAGATGGCGACAAATGACCGCATTTTCGATTTACAAGTACAGCCAGGAGGAGGTACATCAGGATTAACAGAAATAATAAATAAATAAACTCAAAAGATAGAAATAAACACAAGAAAGGTTAAATAAAAAAAATCTCATTCACGACAGAAACAAGCCTCACATATCCTTTATAAAAAATGTCATTCAATCAGAGTTTGTTGTGTAGATCCAATCAATGCTTCTTCACAACCTGCACTCGATATATGGCTATGACTTTGTATAAGCTGTCATCATTTATTACATAGGCTAGATATTGAATTTGATCTATTGTTAACTAAGAAAAATGTGACAGGTTCCTGAAAATAATATAAGAAATGTTTTGATGATATCTATATTCCATGTTTTCCATTTTATTTATTTTATATTTTCATTCATTTATTTATAGTGTTTTTACAGTATAGCCTAATATATGTACATATATATACATAACTCATGTAATTTATAATTATTTATTTAATTTTACTATAGGCCTATCCATTTGTTTATTTTGCTTATGTGTTTTTTCCTTGTCTGTGTTTTCCCTTGTTTGTTTTGAATCAATGCTCTTTAATATTCTCCTGAAAGTGTTTGTACAATATAATTTTTTCCATTGCTTTGTTTTTGACCTATACCTAATGAATTTTGCAGATTGACTTCTTATAGGCTATATGCAACAATGATTTATGTCTCAAGTATTAGCCTACTTTCGTTCTGTTGAAACCTATTTTTTAGTCTATATGGTTGAAACATGTAAAGTTTTACATGTATTTTGCTTAATGCAGGGCATAATTTTAACCTATTCACCTTATTTCCTTTTTAGTTATTAGATCATTTATTCTTATCTGTTAGCATGTATTGCTGTCCTCCCGACAGAAGAGGGCGCACTGCAGCTCAACGGAACTGGTGTCAAATTTCGTCGAAGACCGAAGTCTGGACATAAACAGGAAGAGAGTACCGTGAGTTCAGCCTTTCTTTAAACGTTTACTTTGGTTATTTTCATTGATGTATTTTATTATCTATTGAAGATATAATTTAGTATTGAGTGTACGGAAATCTGATGCACTCTGGCGATGTAAAGGCGCAGCAGCAGGTGTAACGTTAGCCTATGCAGGTCATCGGGATTTTGCCAAGAGTAAAAGATGTGTTCCTGGATAAACATATTTTGTTGATCCTGGAGAAACAGGCCTGTCTGAATTTTTTTTCGTAACCTAACCCAACCCATAAGTTATATATAAAATCAGAGAAAATGATAACTGAATAACACTGATGTAAATTGTAAAAACACCTAACTTAACCCTGGCCTTGTAAGCCTAAACTTGATATAAACTATAAACTTGTCTCTCAAATCTGATTGGTTGTTTGGAATGTTGTTTCAGGATCAACAAAGATGTTGATCCAGGAACGTGTTGCACTTGGTAAAAGCACACTCACCATGCAAACCACGGTAGCATTATAGCACATCAGTTCAGTAAGTTATTCTCCCAATTCTCTTGTTTTAACAGAGTTCTACCTTTTACTCTACTTTATTTCTATAGTTGAATGAAGACAGAGCAGTTGTAACTTAAGTGATCATGGGCAAGAGCTGCAAGGTGGTGGTGTGTGGCCAGGGGTCGGTGGGAAAAACTGCAGTTCTGGAGCAGTTACTGTACGCCAACCATGTTGCAGGTGAGTGTTTTGACCGCTACCTACCTAACGTCACCTGACTGTAGTTTCTCAAAATCAGGACAGATTCACATAGTACCCGCTTGACAGGTTCAGAGACCATGGAGACACTGGAGGACATTTACATCGGGTCTGTGGAAACGGACCGCGGCTCCCGAGAGCAGGTGCGGTTCTACGACACGCGTGGGCTGCGTGACGGTCAGGAGTTCCCGCGGCACTACTTCACTTTCGCGGATGGATTCGTGCTCGTCTACAGCATCGACAGCAAAGAGTCGTTTAAACGCGTAGAGGCTCTGAAGAAAGAGATCGACCGCTGCCGTGATAAAAAAGAGGTTTGTGTGTTTGTCTTGTTGTGTACGCTATCCTTCAAAAGTTTGGGGTCGGTATGAATTTTCTTTTTAAATATTATTACTTTTGTTCAGCCAAAGGCGCATTCAATTGAGCAAAAGTGACAGTGAGGACATTCATTTTTATTTCAAATAAATGCTGATCTTCTGAATTTTGTAGACAAAAAATCGTGGAAAAATGTACCACAGTTTCTACAAAAATATTAACTGTTTTCAACATTTAATAAGAAATGTTTCTTCAACATCAAATGATCACATCAGACTGAATTCTGAAGGATCATGTGACACTGAAGACTGGATTAATGATGCTGAAAATACAGGAATAAATTATGCTTTACAAGATATTCATATAGAAAACTGTATTTTACTGTATTTTTTTTTTTTGATCAAATAAACGCAGGCTTGGTGAGCAGAAGAGACTTCTTTCAAAAACATTAACAAATTCTTACTGACCCCAAACTTTTGAACCGTAGTGAATATTTTGCTAAATTCTCTTCTCTAGATTTTTATTTTTTAGATAACACGAAATAGATGCTGACATAGTCGAAACGTGCTATTAGAGAAGCACTAATTAAACGTCACTGTTTGGCCCTTCAAAACCATTTCATCCATAACCAAAATTTCGTTTTTTACAAAGTGTAAGAATATTTCACAATATTACTGTTTTTAATGTGTTTTTGATCAATAAATGTAGCAGTTATCTTTTAAATTGTATTTCATGGCTGAAAAAAGCTTCCATATTAAAGGGCTCCAATAATGAGAACTAAAATTTTCATAGATTTTTTAAGCTAAAAAGTTTTTACTAAAGACGTTGTCTTTCCGTCTCCTAGGTGACTATTGTTGTTGTGGGTAATAAGTTGGACCTGCAGGATCAGAGGAGAGTGGACAGCGAGGTGGCTCAACAGTGGGCACGGCAGGAGAAGGTCAGGCTGTGGGAGGTTTCCGTGACCGACAGACGAACGCTCATTGAGCCCTTTGTCCATCTGGCCAGCAAAATGACTCAACCTCAGAGCAAATCCACCTTCCCTCTCAGCCGCAACAAGAACAAGGGCAGTGGATCCCTGGATGGCTAGAGATCAAGAAGATGGCAATAAAGCTGGCAGGCAGAATAACGTAAAGATGTGTTATAAGGGAGATGTGAGGCAAATCTCTAAAGAACATCAACAGACACTCAATTTTATATCTTTGGAACATTTTAACTTGGAGTGCCATTATAAGCTGTACATGTTCAGCACACTGTATGAAGTTACTGCTTTAATGAAGTTGTATATTGATAAAAAAAATATAGAGTTCATATGTTGCTGTGCGATATTTATGTCATGCTTATCTTAAAACGATTGACTGACAAAACAAAATACTTTTACACTGAAAAATATATACCTCTACATTGCAAAAAGTTGTTACATCCTATGTGAAAGCAGCTAGGATAATTGGTCTTGTTCAATAAGATTTTAATGATGTTTGAGCTATGATGACTGCTATTTTTGTGACATCAACTTGACAGAAGAATGTCTTAATTTAAATGCAGACTGGATGGATATTTTACTTATTTTGTGAGACAACACATTCCAATTTCTTAAAATGTTTACTGATTTATTCCATAAGAATGTCTCTCAAAGTAAGTCTCCACAAGTGAAATTTTATCCATGTGTTTGTTTGTGTATGAGTGAGAGAATTAAAGTATCACCACTGTGCCATTGTATTTTTTGCCCTATTGACACTGCATTTTGTGAGGAAAGTCATATTGGAAAATGTTCGCTTTCAGTTGAAACTATTCTGGGTGTTTTTACATGGAAAAAAACTTAGCTGAGATTGCTTTCAAATACATTTTGACATGTTTGTTTAAAAGCATCATAAAGCATTTTTGTCTGAAAACAAATACTGTATGTGCGGCTTTTCAAACATTTCAATAAAGATGCTTGCCTGGAATTGTTTACTGCTCATTAATCCTTTCTAACCTAAATGTGTTAAATGTACACAATGGTCAAAAATGTAGATAAATTCCTGTAAAGCACAGATCCATAGTTCAGAGCCTGTTTTTAACAGCACACCCATTACGACCGAATAAACCCGACATAACGGCAGTCTCTCAATCTTTAGGAGGAGTAAACGGGAGAATTGGTTTTATTTGCCCTTTATCTATCTTTTTATGGAGTAGATATTTCATTTAGTTCATGGCTAGATCTGCAGTGACCTTATAATAGAGGGCTCTTCTCTACTTCTGCCTGGGAGAGAGAGTGAGTGTGATGAACAATGTCTGAATTTAATGCTTGCTTTAAGCTACCCTTCATTTAATGAGGCTTGTATCAGTGTGCATCAATAGAGTTTACAGTTCACAGATCAAAGATTTCGCATTAGGCAAATGAACCAATTTCAAACTTCACACAACATATAGCGTTTCAAAAATGTCACTCTCTCAAAAGGGCTGGGAACTTTAAAAGTTGCATGCTTTACAATCAATTAGCTGTAGAATGTGGAATACGATTTGTGCCAAATGTTTTGAACGTAACTTTTCAAATAAACTTTTCAATAAAAATATAAATTAAAAATAGATAAAACTATTCGAAACTGGACAAAATATATTGCAGGCAAGATGTTTGAAATACACTGCATGCTAGCTGTTTTCTTTTCGTCCTTTCACTAATCTGAATTTACAAATGTGCTGTCAGAGTTTTCGTTTAAGATCCCTGAGTTCTCGCTCGCCTTTCTGGCACGAATCCCTATGGAATTAGATTTGTGCCAAAAAGCAAATCTAATTCCATAAATGCACTGACATCCCGTAAAGGACAACTTCGGTATTTTCCACTTAAAGCCCTGTTTCAGGATCGTTTCTGATGAAATAGAACGGTTAAGATTAAAATTTGGACACATGCTGCTGTCCCGAAAAATTTCAGTGAACACCCCTGAGCACTCGGTGAGTTTAACGTCTTTGTAAACTAAAGTTTAATGCAGGGGGGGGGGGGGGGGGGGGCGGGGGGGATTTCAGAAAAAGTAGGCTACTTGTGAGATGTGAAGGAGGTGGGGGGTTAGTATAGCTACAATAGGCCTATATAAATATTTATTTATTTTAAATCGTTTTTTTTTTTTAAATTACATGAATACTATTTAATAGTAAGCGAAACCTTTATTTGTATATTATTGGTTATAACAACACATTGTAAAAAATATATATATATATATTAAATGATTTTTAAAAAATTTTCATATCTGAATCTTGGAGTCCATGCCAATTTGTAACCAGTAACAATCTAAATATACAAGTAAATAGTGAAATAATTACTATTAGTAGCTTCAAAGTAGCAAATGTAAAATGTTTTATGAATGTAGAGGTTTAAATGACCTACCATAGTTTGTAAAACTTGAGAACATACATAGAATTATTAGGGTGCACCTGTCAGTCCCCGCATCAATCTTCTTGCTGTTCTCATCATAATCACAAGGTGGCGCATGATTGTTAAAGCTGAGGCGAACGATTGGAATGAGAAAGTGTGCTTTTGTGTAGTGTTTCTCATAGTGGGTGACACATGATAGACTTTTGCCTAGTGGGCCTGGGTTTATACAAAACTGAAAAGTTTCGACATGTTTGTAATTATAAAGCAAGACTTCATGATATGCTGTCATTCTCTCGTCAATAACCAGGAGTCCCATAAGCCCTCAAAAGAACAGCCAGAGTACTGGGGTGGAAGATCTAATCGATTTATTTCTCTCTCTCATTCTCTGCTTTATTTCGTTTTTTTTTAACGCATTCACACACACCCTATACAGAGAAATAGCAAACGTCAGAAAACCAAGACGAAAAATCCTATGAAAATACGTTTCCCTTTGTGTCATCTGACAGGTCAGATTAATGTTAGATCAGTCACAGACAGAAATGTATTGAGCACAAAGAACAAATACCATATATAACGTCTGTCAATATTTAAAATATGCAATACTGGCCATGTCCCTATTTAGTATTACTGAAATCGTATCTTCTTTGTTCATGCCTAAGAAACATCTAGTTGGATTGGGCACAATTCACATGTTTTTGCAGTTCACACGCACACATGCACATTTTCACACGAGGCTCCATGGTTTTTAAACACATTGATTGGAGAAAGTTTTTGTGTGATTTTTGATCATGTGACAGTTTTGCTGTCTTGTGTGTGCAGTGATTATAAAAAAAAAATTATAAAAAAACATTAAATAAAAAAAAACATGCAACCTTCAATTTGGCATTTAGTCATTAATGAGAATATATATTTTGGCACAAGGCAGGCAGACTAGTGCAGGAAGTAAAAGGGAGTGTGATTTGAGTAGTAAAATTAGCCCTGAACCAACACGGAAGAAATGGAAAATGCCATCCACTGTCTCGTCACTGCTGGCAACAGATGTGTCAATGACTGTCCTGTGACAAACAGATTCCATCGGTGTATAATAAACAGAGGGAAATGTCAAATTAAGCTTTCCAATGTCCTTCATATTGGCAATAGAAACACTGTCAACCCTACATCATTAAGTGACAGAGGGAAGAAACATACTCTAAAGATAGAGAGAGAGAAAGAAATGGAATCATCTTCTGTTTTCATAAAAAGGTTCCAGTTTCCGTCATTATTGCTTAAAGATTAAATTTCACTGAACTGAAAAAAAAAACAAACAAAAAAAAACAACAACGAAAAAACAAACAAAACAACAACAACCATAAATATATTTTGGAACTGTTCGTTTTGGACAACATATGAAATCATCCACCTATCAGAGACCATCACAGTCATAATTATCATAACCAGCCATATCTGCTGTATGGACCTCATAAGGACAACACAACTAGGAATGATGCAGTTACGTTTGTTGCGTCTTCTTGTGCATGAAGGTATCCACTGAAGGACCAATGTTATTCACCATTCACTATATGTCTTTCAATGGACCTTATGGAGATCAGTTTGACGTTCAGGAGTTATCAAAACACACACACACACAAATAGGAGAATTTGACCCAAGGAAAGTCCTTGTTCAAAAGTGTCCTCAGAAAAAAAATCAGAATTTGTCCATGTTGTGCCTCTTGTAGTGTCAATATGGCTGTTGTTAGTTAGCTCTGTTCAAGGCCCCAGGCTTCATTCCCGAAATGGCAAAACGTCCTCTGAAAAGCAAGAGCCCTGAGTGGGCTTGAGACTCACCCATGACTCCAGGCTCTGAAGCCTTGTCTGGGTGTTCGAGTCTCAGCCCGTTTTTAAGCAATATTTCTTATATTCCATCGCCTTCTTTCTCTTGCGTGTGATTCAAAGCACTTTGATTTACAATTTGACATAAAACTACTTAATCTTATCTACTTTGCAATAGGATTATCTCCTTATTTCAGTATGCACGTCTCTGCAGAAATGGCGACAAAAAGTAATAACTTTATCAAGTAAAGATCGTTCTTATTATCACATTAATTACAATATCCAGATAAAGAATCTACTTTAAACATCTCATAAAATTCTACATATTTACTCTAATTGTATATATTATAAATGTTAATGATTCAATTTTAAAAGCTGTATTCATAAAATATTTACAAAAAGCTGTTTATGCTAGGGCATGTTTTAAAAAAAATTACACAGATGAAAAATGGCTCTGATGAAACAACATTGACTTAACAGCAACATCTAACTCTACAGGTCTGGAGTCAGCTGATCAGTCTCAATCCATCCAAAACCATCAGATGACACTAATCTGGGGCAAAGCGATGTGACTGTGCATTCTGACAGGAACAGTTGTAGACTTGTAGTGGGTAAGTTTAATATATTTGAAATTGAATACGTAGCTATGCAAGCGTAATCTTAAAAAAACTCCTGCACCCTCCTTTTAACAGTGCGGATAGTGTGTATTCACTAACCACCATTATGGTCATTATGTTTTGGCAATGGCTCCTCTGTGCAACTAAATCATTGACGCTTCCAGAATCGAAAATGTTGTTCTGAATAAAATCAAAGGAGTAATGAATTAATGACACGCATGCACGCACGCGCACACACACAGACACACACACACACACGCGCACACACACAAGCAAATCACATTGTGAGGGTTTAGATCTTAATCAAGATGGGACGCAGACAGATTTTTGACAGGCGTACTGACCTTTGTAAGTCCGTAATAAGGAAATACCGAGAACAAAAATGCAGACATTAAAGGCCACGTCAAACTGTGACTGAACTGTAATCATCTCATCTAAGATCGCGAGTGTGAGTGTGTGTGTGCATGTGCAATCTCAAATCACCTAATCTATGCATCAACACTGAGAAAATTTTGACACTGATTAGGAGCGAGTGTGTGTTGCCTTGCTACCAAATTGTCACCTTCGTCTATTAGACTGGCACTCTGTGTTACTCTGTGATTACCCATGACAGAAAGCCTTAGCATCTGTTAACTGACAGACCAATGAGGTTTATATTTGTAACAAAAGTCGGTCAGATGAGGTTACTCGAAATGCATGTGAATACACAGACCAACAGCAACATATCCACGTGGAACGATATGAAAATAGACTAATGACAATTGAAAATACTTTAAAAAAAAGCATCAAGTAAAGGGATGTTTGCATTTCCTCACTAAACATACAGCTAGCGCAGTTATAGGTCTCTAAAATTGGCTTTCCTCTAATAAATAATTGAATAAAAAACCTGATTAATATCTGTATAATGATAAATATCTCAATAAAGCAAAGCTAAATATCCTTCTTATAGCTCTTTCACTCCCTTATCAGTTACGTTCTGTCAATCAAGCGTTCATCTGCATAGTGCATGGTGTTAGCAATGAGGCCCCTCCCATACACCATAAATGGTCTTGCTCTCTCTCTATCTCTCTCACACACTCTCTCTCCCTTTGCTGCATAGTTCAAGAGTGACACTCAGAGTCACAGTCTTTGAAGAGGATAGGGAACACTATGGTGTTTACATACTTGTGTATACAGCGTGGAGAGAGTGGGAGCACGGATGAAGTTTAAACAGAGACCGTCAGTACTGAGATTGGATCGTAAGACTAAATCATGTGAATATGCACCCTTGTTGAAAGAGCGTGTCTATTTCGTTTATGGGCAATCAATAAGGAGAAAATATAATGGGAGTGTGTGTGGCTCTCAGAGGTCCGGGAGCTGGCCTAAAGAGCGCAGGGCCGAGGATCGGCGTCTGAATGAAAGTAGTGCCCGGTGGGTGTCGCAGTGCAAGCGGATTGGCCGCGACTGTGCAGAGGGTGGGTGGAGTCATGTGGGTGGGCAGGAAGCTGGCGGTCAAATTTTTAGCCAATTGCTTCTGTAGAACCAGTTTAGTCTGAGAGAGAGAGAGAGAGAGAGAGAGAGAGAGAGAGAGAGAGAGAAAGAATGAATCATAATGCAAACAATTTAATATCACAAAGCTTTTTTCAAAGGTGCAGTGCATAATTTCTGTGCCACTATTTCTGCCCCCTTGTAGGTTTGCTGAGTTGAGAACCACTGCAGTAGCTGCACCATACAGAATGGCTGTTTTTCAAACAAGTTTCAAATTCCCTTTAACATTTAGTCCTCCTGACCCAAACAAAGTCAAGCAATTGGTTGATCTAATGTTGTTATGTGGCGCATAAATTATACACTACATTTTTAAGAGTGTCCAACCATGGACTGTTAGTTGGCTTTAAGTTCTGTCACTCACCTGTGAGGACAGAGAGGAAAAATTGCATTGGCTGATAACTTTCTTCATCGCAGACATTGCACCACTCGCATAACCGTTCCATCTGACACCCTGCTGCAAAAGATCAGGAGAGATGAGCTGCTATAACAAAGTGTGTGTGTGAGTAGAAGACATAAAAATCATTTTAATTATGCAAAATTACTCCTTGTATTAGAATGAGCCTGTTTGCTGGCATCCTCCCCTCAGTCACTTCCTCCCCTTCCCATTTGCATTCTGTCATGCTGAGAATGCATGCTTATTATCTTATCCTATCAATCATCATCAGTTCTATTGTTTGAAATTAACTCTGGGATTTAATATGTATTTGTACTACATCAGTATATAAGACCATACTGTTATTTGACTTTTTTCTTCTTAAAAACTGCTCTGTGCTGATTAGCTGATTACGACTATTACATTTACATTTATGCATTTGTCAGATGCTTTTATCCAAAGTGACTTACACTGCATTCAATATATACATTTTAGCAAGTCATGCATTCCCTTGGAATCAAAACCATGAATTTGACGTAGCTTGCATCATGCTCTAATGTTTGAGCCACAGGAATGCATAGCCCCAGCAAGCAATAGCCGTTTATTCACCATCTCGGTTAACTATAGACCCGATATAGTCCGGCTATGAGTAAGCCACTTCTAGCCAAAATAACTTTGAAACCCACTTCTTGCCAAAATATCTTGCGAGATGTATGGTATTTCATCATGTAAGCGAAGTCAACAGTGATTACAAGGCGTTCTATGCGTTGATGACTTGTCTATTCTTGGGCTATGGTTAGACGTCTATTAAATTTTCACTGACAGCCCAAATTTTGCTTTGTTTTAGCCTAGACGTCAGGGATGTGATTGGACGGCTATTAGACATCTTTTAAACGCAAAATTGCTTGTAAAACAGAAGTGTCTTGAGTGTAACTAACCGTGCATTTATGCGTGTGTTTGCGTGTGCTCACCGATGCTGCTGAGGTAGGCTGGCTCTTGGTGTGAGGGTTGAACTTGGGCTTCGGAGGTTTCCCAGCCAGTCTATCCTTGTGCCTTCGGCTGTTCATGTGCTAAACAAATACAGAAACAAAGGTGTATTTTTAGTGGTGCATTTTCAAGCCTGACAGATTGTCAAAGGAGTTTTTACTAATAAACAAAATAAGTGCAGCTTTCCTATTTCCCTAAAAAAAATCTTTAACTTTTTAGTACCTTTCACCTCTTTCCTTCCCCTCTTTCTTTTTTCAACAGGCTTCATTTTGCTTACTTTACACTCCAGAGACGGCTTAAGGCAAGCATGAAATACCATTAAATGTCATGTTCCTCAGGCCCGAGAGGACCACAGGCCATCAACAACACACACACACTACACGTTAGGTTTTCGTATCTTTGTGGGGACTCTCCATAGACGTAATGATTTTTATACTGTACAAACTGTATAATCTATCCTCAACACTAACCCTACCCCTAAACCTTCCCATCACAGAAAACTTTCTGCATTTTTACATTTAAAAAAAAACATCACTTAGTATGATTTATAAGCCTTTTTTTCTCATGGGGACCAGGGTTATTAGGGATTTACTAGGATAAATCAGTCCAGGCTGATTTATGCTGGCTAGAGCTGGTATAGTGCTAGTCTAGCTGGTGGACCAGCATAGTCATGCTGTTCTCAAGCAAAACGGAGCTGGTGTAGCTGCCCAACAGCACTCCCACTTCCCATTCTGGGGACCAGCAAACCAGCAACCAGCATGCCAAGATGGACCCAGGATGCAAAACATTATGTTGGTGAGCAGGTTGTATAAATACTACAGCAGAAGATTTTCTGATTAGCTCCACAATGTCAATATGACAAATTTGGTGATTCATATTACCAGGAAAACTTCACAGACAAGGGGTGGGTTGCACCAGTGAGGATTCATCTTACATCTGGATTAATTCTAGTAATTCTGTTGCACCAAATTTTAAACCTTGTTTAAAAATAAGCAGGTTTAAATTTAAACCATCATTTTGATCCTGGATTTAATTTATATTTAAAATAGATTAACTTTAATCCTGTTGCTCAGATTTAAATCTCAATTAGGGATTAACTGTAAATTTACAGGTGAGGAGGTTTAAAAAAAGAAAGTGCACCTACAATTAAAATACATGGCTGATTGAACAAAGACAGAAAGAGTAGGTGTGTCGTCAGGTCTCAGAGAGGTGTTTATTACAAATAAAAATGAAAAATATAGCACATTGAGTAGGTAGAGTGTGAGGGTCGTATACGCCTGCTATCGAGTCCGTCGCTCATCTTGGTGCATCTCGGTGTCGGACAAAGAAAAGAAGAGGAATATATTTAGCATTTAACGGCAGCGGTGATGATGAGGTAAGCACCAGTGATCGCTGCCGCAGCTCTCGTTTCTCAGGCCCGCTACACGCGTGGCTGCAAGGTGGCACTCAAACGGACAGGACGGCGCTGACAAGAGCAGAGAGTCACTCCGCCAATCATGCCAGGTTTTTTCTCGGTTGTTTTGTCATACGTTATGCTGCCATATTACTCCATTAATTGATACTATAAATATATTTCCAGGCTTGTGAAATCCATATGCGCTGCCGCAATATTTTTATTGCCTGCTGCGTGATCAATAACTGTCTCTATACATAGCAGTTTATAAAGACAGCTGACATTCTACAAGTTTATTTCCTTTATCGGCAAGAGCTATTATTGTCAGAGAAAGAGTTTCTGGTGGTCAATAAAGAAGGAAATGGAATATAAACATTGTTGCTGTTTAATTAGGTACAATGGCGAGTCCATCATGGTCGGAGAAAATGATTTGTAAATGGAGGTTTTAATCGCAGGTAGAATTCTAATCCCCGATTTGTTAATCTGTGTTTAAAATTAAGTGGTGCAACACAACTCGATTTAAAATAAAGCCCAGATTACCAAATCCTAGATTAGCTTTAAACTGTGTTTAACTTAATCCTTATGGGTGCAACCCACCCAAGGTGTCAAGAATTTAACCTCCACCAGCACACAGACACCCAACCAATATGCACTGGAAACACAGATTAGATCGGTTACAATGACTTTATATTATTGAGGGTCTCAGACTGATTATCTTATTCCTGGTATACTGAAAATTCAACCCAGAAATCCCAACAAGACAATGAGCTGTGTGTAACCTGCAGAACAAGAAGATACCCCTTTAAATGTATTAGTTTATGTTTGAAACTCTAGTACATGCTTTCCTTAACACAATTATACCAGGTAACAGACTTGGCTGAGGAGTGATGTGTTTCTTCGGAGAAACAGTGAACCTGCCAATAACGACAGGATGAACTATGTGTCTGTTAATAGTGTAGATGATCGCCAGCAGCTGTTCTGTCAACTTCTAGGAGAAAGTCATTTCTGACTGGATCAAAAAACAACCCTGCTATGTAGCTACCTGATACTCAAAACACAGCTAGTTACATTGTCCTTATAATGGAGAACACACAAACTGTGAACATGCATCTGTGTACATTTGTTTTGCTACCTGGCTGAGTTGAGTCTCAGAGTTAACATGGATCTCGCAAACTTCGCAATAGAAGCTCTTGCTGGCCACGCCCACACTTCCCTTGCTGGCCAATCGCTTGCTTTTACATGAGGTGCGGGATGACATTGCCTTCCCTCGTCTTCGGGGCAACACACTCTGTCCATCCATCATTAGTTTATGCTTGGTGCCTGTGACATGTGGAAAGGTGAAGGAATTCACATGATGAAGGTTACTTATTTATGCACAAATACACTCAGTTTATGGGGTGAATTTATGGAATTATATTGAAAATGAAAATGTGTAAAACAATTTAGGTAAATGTTTGCAACAAAGGTGTTAAATAAGTATGGAATAATGGTCTATAATTAATGATAATAATAATAATGTTTAATTTATATATCGCCTTCCGGAGCTCAAGGAGCAAAGAGCAAAAGCACAATCAGTGATTTCACATGAACAATAATAACAACAACATTTGCCTAGTCCAGAACAAGAGCTAACACAGTTGCCTATAGCAGTAATATCAAATTGTGCACACATTTAAATCCATGACAAAGAACCGTAACATTGTGTAGTCAATGTAGAAAGTAGACAGTATAAACATACGAACACGATCCTGAAGCAAAAACACAATATGACTGCTAATGTTGGAAGAACACATTATGACTGATTATATTCGGCGAACAAATAGGTTTTGAGTTGTGATTTGAATTCATGGATTGAGGTACTTGTCCTAAATGTCAGGGGGAGTGAGTTCCATAGCGTAGGTGCCAGAACAGAAAAAGACCTGCCACCCATTGATGATGATAGGCGAAATCTGGGAACACAAGAGTAGTTCACACCCAGGTGATCGGAGTGATCGAGAGGGAATATAGGGAGAAAGTAAGTCAGAAAGATAAGAGGGAGCAAGACCATTGAGTGGCTTAAAGGTAAGCAGAATAATTTTGTATATAATAAGGGATGACACAGGTAGACAGTGGAGGTTAAATAAGATGGAAGTAATATGAGCAGATTGTTCAGAGTAAGTTAATATTCGCAGCAGAACTTTGAATATATTGCAAGTGGGTGAGTGAGCTGGTAGTCCAAAAAAAAGAGTGTTACAGTAGTCAATGTGAGATGTAATAAATGCATGTTCTAATGATGCAGCATCTTTTGAGCTGACGTAGGGATGAAGTTGGGCGATACGGTGAAGTTGGAAGAAAGCTGTTTTGGAGAGTTTGCTAATATAGGCATCTAGGGTCATACCCAAGTTTCTGATTGTGGCAGATGGAAAAAATGTATCTAGTATCAAGGTCAAAACTAGGAACATTGGTTAAATTTTTTGTTTAGAAATTAAGATCTTAGTTTTGCTCAAGTTCAAACTGAGAAAGTTGGAGTTTAGCCAGCCCTTCAATTTATTAAAACGTCAATTGTGTCAATAATAATTATGTTTATTGTTTTCTCAGATGATATTGAAATGATTAATTATTACAGAGGTGATGAAATATTAATGCAGTATGATGAAAATGCGTGTTCAATTATTCTCAATTATTCTGTATGTACAGTATTTGGTTTATGGGGTTGATTTGGGGGTTTACAGACAAAAAATAAGTAAATACACAAACATTAAAAAATATTGGGGTCAGTAAGACTTTTCAATGTTTTTCAAAGTCTATTATGCTCACCAAGGCTGCATTTACTTTAATACATTTTAAAATGTAATTCATTCCCGTGATGCAAAGCTGAATTTACTCCAGTGTCATATGATACTTCAGAAATCATTCTAAAATGATTTGACATAATAACATTATATGTCTTTACTGTCACTTTTGAACAATTTAATACATCCTTGCTGAAAATCTTACTGACCCCAGTAGTGGAAACAGTAGTGGAAATAAATAAAGGTATGCACCACTGTTGTGAGCTTCCATCTGATTGGTAGAGTTGACGGTGACTTTGCAGATGGGGCAATGCAGATGTTGTTTGGCCGTTTTTTTGGGGTCTTTCTCTGCCGCTGTGTCCCCTGTAGGGCTGTCCTGCTGAGCGCCTGTCTCACTGGTGGCACCGGCAGGATCCAGCAGACCGTCTGGGTGCTGGGAGTGAGGGGAGGAGACAGACAGGTCCGCAGACGACACCTCTGATATAGGTGTCAGGACCACTGAACTAGATTGAGCATCATCCACCCTGGCGACAGGGTCTGAGTCACAGATTGCAGCTTAAGAGAGAGAGAAAGAACGTCAGACTGCTGTTCCCCTTCACATATAATTGTACATAACAGAAGGAGCGTTTCTGGATAAATTAGTTTTATTATTTTTAAGTTTTTGGATTTAAAGAGACAGTTGACCCACATAAAACTGCATAAAAATTATGTCCTCCTTTACCCACGATGTTCCAATCATGTACGACTTACTTTCATTTGTGGAACAGAAAACATCTTTTCGATATAATGAAAGTAACTGAGAACTGGGGCTGTCAAGCTACAAAATGACAAAAAAGCACCATAAAATGATCAGGATTTTTTTGATAAAAGTAGTCCAAACATGCATATTATATTATATTAGTCATACTACAGCTCAAGGTTGAATCAATCTGATTCGAAAATGAATCATTCAGACCGATTTTGTGAACGAGGGCAAGCATTTCATTAAAAAGAGGAACTCAAAATATAACTTCACAAATGGGATATGGTTACATCAATACATCAAATTGAACTATTATTTAATACATCAACATGAACTATTATTTTCAGTTGGTAATTAATACTTTTTTTATGGTTTTAGATGACTTATAGTGTACATCATATGGACTGTGGAAATACATCTACTGATCTACATCTACATATGGACCAGTTTTGTGGTACTTTTTTCATTTTCATTTCACCTTCATTATATTGAAAACAATGAGGTTAATATTTTTTTAGGTGAACTCTCCCTTTAAGAGTTTTAAAAAGCCTGTACAACCAATGAACTTCTATAATGAGATGAATGTGAATACTGAAACGGTAGCTCTCTCGCGATTTTAGACCACCATGATTTGAAATGTGTAACAAACAGGCAGACACAAAGAAAGTTTCACAACAGACCATTTGGGAGACATCTGTAAACTAGATGTTGTGTGTATGTGTGTTATTTTACATATTAGCTGAAAATCTATATAACAATCAGTAAGTGCAGGCAGTAAGCCAGCAGCAGAGCACCACTATTCAGCATAAAAACATCCTTTCCGGCCAAACATCTGAATGTCTGCGAGCTGTAATTTAGCTGTGGGCTAGTATCCAAATTGGCAAAAATGTTCAGCGCACAGGAACACAAACATAAATACAGACAGACTGTTTTCGGCCATGCAACATTACTGAGGCTGAGCTTTTATAGACCGGTGCTCATGTGTTGAACTTCAGAGTACTTTATTTAAGTCTGCCTTTGAAAATCCAGTGTCATGTCCTTCTATTTGATCTGTTCTGTTGAAAAATAAGATAAGGGCCATAGCAGCCTGTGCAGTGAGAAATCAAATGAGGTGCTCTCAGTTTCACTAAGCACACAGAACCATTTTTTAACCCCTCTATTGACTTATATATAAAACCAATAATATAGGGCTACCAGTGACTAAAGATTTTTCTAGTCAACTAGTAGTCATTTATTTAAGCCATTATTTGACTAATCGCATGTTTATGATATTTATTTAATTACTTAAATCTATAGCTGGGGTTGGCATCTGTTTTAGGGTTGAGAAAGAATATTATATGTAAAATTGCTAACATTGTTCTACAATGCAGAGAAATACCAAACCATAATATTGAGCCTTTAAAATATAAATTCAAATTCGACAGCAAATTCGACATTTGACATCTGGAAAAGGTATAGACATATACACTAGACGTCACCTTGGGGTTCTAAGCATGCGTAAAAACCGCCGCCATCTTGGAACAGGGGTCTTGTCATAGGAAGTAGCTAGGTAACGCTGCTATCTCTGCCTTACTTCTAATTAATTGATGGTGGCGGACTTTTGTGCTGTGTATGATGTTCACACGAATGAAATCTGAACTAGGAAGAATGTTTTTTAAATTTGTTTCTTTAAAAAAAAAAAAATCTGGAATCAATGATAAATACATGTCTGACCGTGGGAACAAACCAAAAAACGAGAAAATCGCATTCATGATGATTTATGGTGATTTTATTTCCGTTAGACCTTTGTCTACATTGACGCTGATGCATTAAAGTGGAGGGGCTCCCCTGTTCCAAGATGGCGGCTCTATTGACGCATTCGTTCTAATGAACTGCCGTAGCCAAGGCGACATCTAGTGTATATATCTATGTGGAAAAGGCAGGAATAGCAGTAGATTACCAATTAATAATCTCCATAGCTGTTAGTTGACCTCACCAGGAGGAGGGGCAAGCGGCTGTTGATGAAGACCAGAGCAATGGTTGAGAGAGTCATTAATTCATAAAAATGGATTTACAGAAATGGAGCACTGGGAATGTCGAATTTGCAGTCGAATTTGAACCACTGAATTTGTGGAAGCGAATTTGTAAGGCGAAATAAAATTGACTGAAAATTGCCTGTCGAATATTATAGGTTGTATTTTAAACAGAATTAACATTTTGGAAGTAAAATCTGAAAGGTGAATATGAATTATTGAATATGTGTGAAATGTTTTGAATTTAAATATTCACACCTTAAATACTCAACCAGCGCATCCGGGTTAGTCCACACAAACACTTGGATATGCGTCAATAATAGCGCACATTATTCCAGGTTGACGTTAGAGCGAGCGGCCATATGTAAAGTGGCAAACGTTAGGCTACTTATGAGAGGTGAACGTTTGGATTTCCTGCCCGACATAATGCAGTTACCACATGGACCAGCCTTGTTACGATCTGTCCGTCATGGACTGCGGGACTTTTTTCTGTGACTAACTGACTAATTCAAATTTGGTCGACTAAAATCTTCTCAATGACTAATGTTTGGCCGACTATTGTGGGGCAGTCCTAATACAATAATAATACCACAGTTTTGGAACTGGGACCAGATTTTGTGACCATCTTAACAAACATAATAAAATTGTTTACTAGAAATAACTATTTAAAAAACCCAAGGAAGGAATTATGGCTCAAATTTGACCCATATTTGAAGAACCATTGATTGCCATTTAACTTTGACCTTCCAGGATGTTATGCAGCTTTAAATATTGTGGTAAAACTTTACAATAAGGTTTAATTAGTTAGTTAACAACTTTAGTTAACATGATCTAACAACGAACAATACTTCTACAGCATTTATTAATCTTAGTTAATGTTATTTTCAGCATTTAATAATACATTATTAAAATAAAAAGCTGTATTTGTTAACATTAAATAATGCACTGAACTAACATGAACAAACAATGAACAATAAAGATTAATACATACAGTAACAAATGTAGCTCATTGTTACTTCATGTTAGTTAATACATTAATGTTAATGAATGAGACCTTATTGTAAAGTGTTACCATTATTATTTTTGTAAATCTAAGAATCATATTCACAATTCACATTTGCAAAAATGTTGCCTGTGACTACTGTCCTCTTTACAAATCATCGTACTCTACAAATATTCAATTAAAAAAAATTAAAAAACATACCATAGAAAATCAAGAGACATTTAAAAACCAAACACTAAAACTAAAAAAAAAACAAGCCTGTTGAGTTTTTATTTAGGTTTCATTCAACAAACAATTTTTTATTTGAAAACCTGAAAACTGAAGCAAAACCACAGAACAAAATGGTGATAAATAACACATTAGCAATGTCTTTAGCATATGCACTATAGCCATTCCAGATGCCAGTAACGTCTGTGTGACAGGACAGCCTTGTCAAAACCAACACCTCTCCTAGCAGGCCTGCCTCCTACATGACATGTACAGTAATAGGTGTTTGTGAATTTATGACCCATCAGAGAGTGCAGCACTGACCTTTACAATCACTGTAGGAGTCCTAATGCCTTAGTTTTGCTGAGTAATTTAACACAGGATTTAAACACGTGAAAACATATGTGTGAGAAGTGGCCCATAAGGCCTTTTTTATCACACTCAGTTGCATTTTTGATATGTGCACAGATCTGTTGAATTCTCCCATCTGGGGAATCAGATAGACTGATCCTTCTGTGTCTCATTGAGATTTAGATTATACCAATTCCCCTAAAAGGAGGTTCCTGAGGGGATGCAGAGGAAGAATGCGAGGAAAACAGAGCATTGAATGGAAGCTTGTGTGTGAGCACGTGTGTGTGGGAGTTTTGCCTTCACACCTGAAAAATGTGCGAAAGTTAATGAAATGGAGAGAATTGCCTTGGGTAACACTCTGTGCCCATCTCTCTTTGGAGCGTGTGTGTGTGTGTGTGTGTGTCTTGCAGTGTGGCTTGTACAAATGATCTTCAAAGACTAATGTGATCTGAGTCACTCTTTTTAAATCTTTTCCGTTTTGGACATCTCAATCTTCGCAAAGAGATGTGCAACATGAAACAGACGGGGACAGATGTGGAAGAATGGAGTGACGGATAGCGAAGAGAACAGGATAGAGCATGATGACTATATTTAACTCTCTCTTTGTAAAAAACAAAACAACAAATTCAGCTAATGTAAAATACTGCACTCATCAGCTAGCTAATGATGAAAACGACCTGTGAAATCTGACAGAGAGAGCATTTCAAAGAGTTTCAACAGCGGCTATAAAATGGACCCCTTCTTCTAGAAATTTCCAGAACCCCCCTCCCATCCTCCCTTTCCATTTCCAGCATCTCATGGCTGTTAATAACAGCTGACATGCTTGTAGAGCTGTGATTGGCCCCTGCAGCTGCGAGCTTAATGATTGAACACTGCTAATTTCATCAGGCAATCAGCTCAATTTGTGTGTGTCTGTGTGTGTGTGCGTTAGCATAAGAGCATTTCAAAATCCACTGAATGATTAGCTCTCGTATATGTGAATGTGAGTGAGACGGCACTGGGTTTAAGAGTGTGCTATCTGTTCAATGAGAGCGTTAACCCATCAGTGAGCAAAATTAAACATTGCAACTGACTGATGCACACATGCTGATGTAGGGATGGGTCACAAAACAAAGTGTATCTACATGTTTTTCATAATAAAAAAAATACATGGAACTATGGAACAGTCAGAATATTTAAATTCACCATATAAAAATAAGAGTGTTTTTTTCTGCAGATGTTACTGTTTTTGTTAATGAACGTATGCATCCTAACTCAAGCCACTGCTCCTGTGATCTCAAGCTACTGTCAAATTTACATTTCTAAGAGACAAAACATGTAATATTATTAATATTGCAGCCTGCACTGCAAACTGTGCTGAAGATACGTGCCATCAAAGTCAGGAAACACAAACACCCATCAGAACAAGCAGACACTAAGAAATACATTTTTATATTAAGACATTTATTTTGGAATGGAAAAATGACTGGGAAAGTGTAAAGAATTAAAAAACGTGAGCAAAAATATCCCTTTAAACCTGAAAGAAATAAAGCTCTGACATTTATCGGTATCGACCGATATGAAAAATTGTATCGTGATCATTTTTGGGCCACGTTTTTTAATTGGAAGTCCTTCTACTTTCTGAAGATCATATATAATCCACCAGGGGGCAGAAGACATGTAGTATTTTATACAAAAGGACCATATTGATGTAGAAGCCTTAAAAAAAGCCAAATAACAAATATAATACAACGGCACTATGGGTTAACTAGCATGCTAACAGTGTCCCTCCACATGCATTTTTATGACACAGTGTCAAGTTAACAGTAGTCCAACTTATAAAAACGCATCCTGAGACCCAGGCATTCTGTTTTGCAACATGTGCCTTTGGTAATTACACCCTTAAAAAGGCTCAGTTCAAGGACAGGTGAACCTGAATATATTTATTTTACGAGAGATTAGACATTTGGGCAAACCAGCCCAGCGAGTACATTTTAGAAATATGTATTTCATGCTCATTGCTAGTATGAGGAGTGTGTTGGCATGTGCATGAGAGCTAATCCAAACACAAAGGCTCTGAGACAAAAATGCAATGGCTAATCTTCTCATTTTCCATCTCTGTAGCTCTTTTAAACTCTCTCTCACTCTCTCTGTTCTCTCTCATCTAATCTCCATTTTTCTTCCTCTCTGATTGTACGCGCCCTCTCACCGTTGTCGCCATGAATGGGGCCGATATTAAAATGTGATTTGATGAGCTTGGTGTTCTTGCTCTCTATCTTTTTGCCCTCCACTTTCATGTGCTTTCTCTCTCCCTTTTTCTCTTGCTTTTCCCACACTCACGGTCTTGTTGCAGAAGGATGTGGAGTTTCTAACTCTCTCCTCTCTATTTTTTTCTTTATCGTATCCCTTGGGCCCATATTCGGTTTGCTTTTAAAATCATATTCTATAGAGTTTGGGCAGAGAAGAAGAAGAAAGAGTTTAAAAGAGTTTAAAAGGGATGAAAAGGTAGAGATTATTGGAGAGGGATAGCTCAAAGCTCTCTGTCGGCTTGTTGTTCTGCTCTCTGTCACAGTACTTCCTCATGACAAGAGGAAAGTGAAGTCCTTCAGTGAGAAATGAAATCCCCTCAATCCACAGGATAGATCATGAAGAGCAGGACTGGAGGATATTCACAGCAGTGAAGGAACTACAGGCTAGCTCAATGCATGGTTTTTCTAAAACGTATATTCAAATAAAATGACAAAAGTCACAATTTCTCCAGACACTTAGTCTCACAATAACACTTATAAATCTAGCCCAGATTTTCTCTCTCTGCATTTTATTTGGTCCTTTTCAACAAGTCTTTTAACGATTGTTAATCAATAGCTTAATATATAATACTATATACAAAAATGCAATACATTTTATTTAATATACAAGAACAATTTTCAACACTGATAATAATAAGAAATGTTTCTTTAGCAGAAAATCATCAAAATAGAATGATTTCTGAAGAATCAGACTATGATGCTGAAAATTCTGCTTTGCATCACAGGAATAAATTACACTTTAAAATATCTTTAAATACAAAACATGTCACTTGTTTTAAATTGTAATATTTCACAATATTATTGTTTTGACTGTATTTTTGATCAAATAAATGCAGATTGTGTGAGAAAAACACTTACTGCTCCCAAACTTTTGAATAGTAATATAAATATAATTTATTTATCCAATAAATAACAAATAAGCCTGCAGTGCTTTCTCATAGGCGTTTAAGACGCATGCAGCCTATAATAATCACCCCAAGTCCCATTCAACAATATCTTAAGCCCAATATTCTCTGATTCTCTACACACTCTGAAATATATCTAATCACAGAAGTTAAAGGCTTTCTGTAACACGTTTTATTAACGCATCAGGGCACGTTTTTATACAGTAATGAAAATGCCCACTCAAAAAGCTAATTGTCAGTGAGTTCACTTACTTCCCTCCACGGCGGTGTCATCCAGCAGAGTAGGAAGTGGATCCGGAGCGGTCATTTTTACTCTGTTGCCGTCTCTCTCCCTGTCTCTGTCTCGGTTGTGATGCGCGTTGTCGAGTTGTCGTCTCTGCTGTTTGTTCTTCTGAGCCTCTAATGCCTTCAGCTTACGAGCATGTTTATGGCCTTTATAATGAGCCTCAGCCTGATTCTAGAGAAAGAGAGAGAGAAATAGAGAGAGAGAGAGAGAGAGAGAGAGAGAGAGAGAGAGAGAGAGAGAGAGAGAGAGAGAGAGTAAAAGGACTGCAAAACCTCTCACATTTACAGAAACATGCAGGCATACACACTACCAGTCTACCACTACATTTGAATTTCCTTATGACACTAACATTTAATTAGATATGAAACTAATTATTATAAAATTTCATTAATTTTGAGCTGAGCATACAAGAACTTAAAAACATCATAGGATGCACATCAAAAAGTTGGCTGAGAGAAGGCCAAAGTGTGCAGAACTGTTATTAAGGCTAAAAGCAAAACCATGAATGTTTTGATGGAATGTTGCAGTAAATAAATATTATAAATGATTTATCCGTGTATCATTTTTTTTTTTTTTTTCATGTTGCTCTCTTGCAAAGACATCTCTTCTGGCGAAAAGGTGGACGCTCATAGATATCACAGCAATAGCAACAGTCCATTCAATTCCTGATGGACAAAATCAAGTGCTGCCCCACATTTTTTCTTGTTCAAGAAGCCAATCCACTCGGATATGAGCTAAAACATTATTCTAGGCTTTCAGTTTCCTTTAATCCCTTCCTATTCTAGTTTATGATACTCTAAGCAATGTCTGAAACTTTGTATTTTGAGCACTACTTGTGTTTGTTTGCCTCTTCATGATGAATCACTTGCTGTATTCCTCATTTGTAAGTCACTTTGGATAAAGGGGTCAGCAAAATTAATAAATGTAAAATTAATAATAAAAAATTACAGGTGTGTCCAACTGGCTGCACATGCATATGCACAAAAACACATAAACATGTTTATAGATAATTGGGTGTCTATACACACACACACACACACACACACACACAGTGAGAACAGACAGTCTGCATGAGGGTGATAAGAGTAAATGCCCAGCAGAGGGCCTGAATTACAATTGCAGGTGTCAAATGGAATACACTTTATAATTACACTGTTGATAAAAGTAGTGTATGAGTGTGAGAGATAGTGCGGCATTGTTATGTATTTAAAGACACACACGCGCGTTGGCTAGTATTCTGTTTCAACACTACATCACTTCAAGCTAAAAAGTGAATGTTTCTAGTGATTGACTTCGGCAATCATCTAGAGCTGTAATCCAGATTTCTGCTGAAAATGTACTGAAATAATTCAGCATGTAATTAAAGTGAACATGAGCAGTTGACATGCTGAGCTGCGATTCCCTTATTGCATTCTGAATCATTTTACAAATCGATTTGATTTTTGAAAATGACACCAACACTGTTTAAAAAGCAAATAACATTTAAAATTGTGAATGGAATGGCAGTTGATTAAAGTTTTTAAAATTGGAAATCAAAGCTGACACCCAGTTCATCAAGCAAATCTCGGGCTAATATCAGTGCAGAAATGAGTCCGTGGGCCCAGAGGGAGTAATCAACCCACTCAAATCCTCTTAAGTACTTAGCAGATGACCCTCATCTGGGGACGGGGGACAACACTGTCTGCTTTGAACAGATGAGGAGGGGGGATGTTTATACACACCCCTATATACAGTATAGTTTGGTGCCAGGAAGATTTTTCAAAACGAATACATTTATTCAGCAAGGATACTGCTAAGGCAAATGCTACCCAAGTATTTGAAGGTTGAGCAGCGAGCTCATTGGCTACTGAATACAGCAGGAACCAATCAGCTGTGCCCGATAATGTGATTATTAACAAGTGAGAAAAAGGACCTATTAGCCTGCACCATCTAGAGTTGCATGCCAGAACTTTGTATTTATTATGTTACAAAAGATTTATTTTCAAATAAATGCTGTTCTTTTGAACTTTTTTTATTCATCAAAGAATTCTGAAAAAAAGTCTCACAATATCCACAGAAATATTAAGGCGCACAACTGTTTTCAATATTGATAATAAGAAATGTTTCTTGAGCAGCAAATCAGCATATTAAAATGATCTGTGAAGTATAATAAATCAAATCTGTAGAGAATGGCAGGAGAGGAGAGAGAAAGAGGAGACAAGAACTTCAAGAAGAAACAGACAGACAGGCTAACAGAGACACTAAAGCAGAGAAAGACAGAGAGGTACAGAGTTGTATGGTGAAGCACAAGCAGTGGGAAACTAATGAGCAATTGATAGTTTCAGACGTCTAATTGAGCAAACGCTGTTGGGTTTCTCTCTCAGAATATATCTGGGCTAAAAATGCCACAAATAGCAGTGCAAACTGAACAGCAGAACAGAACCACAAATGGCGTCCCTAATCTATAGTTTTTCCACAGCCCAATTTTTAGGTGCACAGGTTCGGTTTCATGACTAAAATACTTATGTGAACCACATGTTACAATTAAAAGAAGTGTTTTGATTCTTACTCATGCGAGACACTGGTGATTAGCCAGGTACAAATGTTGAACATTACCATTAATAATTTTATACTCTTCTATATCATTCAATATTCTGTATAACAATAATAATACTTTTAGTTTCAGATTTAGCAAACTTGCGGGGACATTTTTTTCTGCTATTCAATATATATATATATATACAGTATATTATTGCTGATTGATTATTGCTGCATTCTGCACAGAAAGTATGAACTTGCCACTGCTAATAGATACACAGACACGCTGCTGTGAGCATGAAAGAGATGCTGCTGCTGCATAAATAGACACACATAAATCCCCCAACAAAGCAGGAATGTGTGTGTGTGCTTGTTTTTCGATCCCAGTGGGGACCTGAATGCACACTGACTCATGGGCACTCGTGTCACCGTGGGGACCTAAATTAAGGTCCCCATGAGGAAACAAGCTTATAAATCATACAGAATGAGTTTTATTTTTAAATATAAAAATGCAGAAAGTTTTGTGTGATGGGTAGGTTTAGGGGTAGGGTTCGTGTAAGGGCAATATATAGTTTGTACAGTATAAAAACCATTACATCTATGGCGAGTCCCCACAAAGCGAACCAGGCGTGTGTGTGTGTGTCACAAACTACTTTATTATGGGCACTCAAGCTGGCGGATGTGACAGTGTGTGTCCTGGAAGCTATTTGTTCAATATAACATTCCAACCATACTACCTTACACAATTGTAAAATTGCTGTGGAAAAAACATAGTTTCTTTCAGCTTTATTACAGTTTTTGCTGAATGCTAAATATTAAATTGTAATTTTACACATTAGCTGTATAAATAAATAAAACACTGACACTCTTGCATGAGCAACACTGACATAACAGTTCCCCCAAAAATTAGTTTTGGTCATCACAATTCTAGCAAACCAGCCTGAAACTGATCAAGTGTCGCTCAAAGGCTGACAGACACTATAAGTGAGTGGGACATAATTGTTTGTGACAACACAAGCAGCATGAATCTGGCAATGGAGATAAGAATGCTTTAATTTCTCATGCACATCATCTCATCTGCGCGGATCTTCTCTCCTCTCACACATGGCTGTCCAACGCAGCACTAGACTTGCCAGAAACACAAAGGCAGTTAAAGCTGCACTTCACTGTTACCCCTTTTCCACCAAGGCAGAGCTGGTGCTGGTTCGGAGCCAGAGCCTAGTTTCAAATCGGTTCTTTGTTTTTCGACCACCAAAGCACCAGCTCCGAACCAGTAAAAGTGGTTCTTAAAGGGGTCATGACATGGTTTTTTGTTTTGTTTTATTATGTTCCCTTCTGTGCAATTATAGTATTACTATAGTTTTTTGTACAAATTTTTTTTTAAAAACTTAGTGATTTATGACCTTTTCCCACCCTGTTTCTCCCCCTCTGATTCAAACAGTCTGTTTTGGAGGTGTTTCCCCTTTAAGAGTTCAGTGTTAACGCCCATTGTTATGATTGGCTAACGTCAGTGCTGCTTATGCATAAATTATTAACGTTAATCATTTTGTATCACATGTAGGCTGCACAATGCTCCGCCACGTGAAGCTTCGGTCTTCCGATCTTTTACCATCGTGTCAATTCTCAATTGATTTTGATTCATATGCGCGAGGGAGAGAGAGAGGGAGAGCGAGAGGGAGAGCGAGAGGGAGAGCAAGACAGTTTGAAGGCGCGCGCGCGGCCGGGGCTCTCTCTCTCTCTCTCTCTTTTTTATCGTTCTTTTAGTAACATGCGCTCTGTCACACTCATCTACATCACTCACCGAACAAATAAGGCTTTGGCGGGCTGCATATGCTGCAAATAAACAGCATCCAACTGCTTTCCCTGACGTCTGGATCGTTCGGCAGCATTCAAACATGTTGTTTGTCCACAGCCGGGAACAGCACATCTGCGTGGCGTAAACAGACCCCCTCGCTGCACGTCAACGCATGCGATGATGTCAAATGAGGCGTAGTTGTCTTGCGCTGGAGGCGGTCATATCCAAACGACTGGTACGTCACTTCATACCGTGACGTCACTAAGTTCAAAGGATCTAGAACGAGCTGTATTTAGAGCTTGATTAAATAAATGGTTCGTTTATAATGGGGAGGACGTCTTAAGCTATGAAACTTGCAGGAGGTTTTAATGGTACAAAGACCTCTTAAATACCAAAAGATCAAGGCAAATTTGGTTTCTCATGTCATGACCCCTTTAAGTAGCACCAAATCATTGCTGGTCTAGAAGTAAGAACCGCTTACGTCAGCGGCTGGGGGCGGGGTTACCTTGACCAACAAGACGAACAGAAACTTGTGACCGCCATTTTTTAAATAGCAGCTAATCATGCTAATAGCAGCTTGATTGTAATCTCCGTTAAAGCAAGTTACGGCGAGCTGCACAAATGTGCTGGATTCGCCGTGTTTGGATACCGATGTAGGTTTGCAAAGCCATGAGTAACGCAAAGACCGGCATTGTTGATGGAAGGCTTGTTCGAGATGCATCGGAGCGGCGTGGACTGATCGGAGCTGCGGGAGTGTTTGGAGAGCATACGACGACTCCTGCTTTTGGATCGCTCTCGCAGTTCGAGATTCGCAGTGCCAAACCATCTTAAGCAAGCCTGGTGTGTTTGTGTGTGCCGCGCTAGCGTTGCTGGGCAACATGAGATGTATACAGTGACGTAAGATCTGGCTCTGTGATGGCTCTCTAGCCTGTGGAAAGGCAAACCGGTTCTTTGAAAGCTCTTCAGTCAAACCAACTCCGAACCAGCACTAGCTCTAGCTCTGAACCAGCACCTGTTCTTGTTGGTGGAAAAGGGGTATGTTGAGTCATTTACAAAAAGCCATACTCTAAACCCATATGATTTTTTGTTTGCTGTGGAACACATGGAAATATGAGGGGCTGTTTTCTACGGTGGCCCAGTAGTGCACAACAAGAGTGTCGCAACTCTTTCTCTCTATGGCTCTGAGCCTACCTAAATAAACGTTTTCATATGTGTCTCTCTCTCACTCTGTTTGCAAGTGTAAATCTGTTAATATGGTTACCAATGTTTATAGTAGCGGATTGATTTCGAACCGTAATCAAACTGACTGGAACTACCTGTGCATTAAACGGTTTTACTGCACACCTTCCAGCCAATCAGAATCCAGTATTTAAACAGCCCGTGGTATAAGCAGCTATAATGCACGTAGGATATTTTGAATTAATAAATGTCAATATACAATGGTTAGCTACATACTGTTAAAACTAATCGTGGTGTTGATATATTTTTTAGGCTGCTGACTCTACAGCAACAGCAACAGTGGCATGGAAAACTAACTTTATCGCCCTCCGAGAGCCCTCTAGTGGTCGGGAGCATTTCGGTTGTGTTGCGGCTTTATTTCGTTGTGTTGTACATTTTCTGTTGTGTTGTGGCTTATTTCCATTGTGTTGTACATTTTCCGTTGTGTTGTGGCTTATTTCCGTTGTGTTGTACATTTTCCGTTGTGTTGTGGCCAGGGCTGGACTGGGTCTAAAAATCGGCTCGGGCATTTTGGCCCAGACTGGCCCACTACATATAATCATAAACACAACCGATCTTTTCATGTCCCTGAATATGTATACTAACTCCTATTAAAGCCCCCCCCCCAGCCCCCCTTTTAGCTGTGATATAGTGTCTGTCTGCATCACACTACTACATAATAATAGTTATAATATTAATTCCATGACAGTTATAGCCATATATTGTAAAACAAATGCACTGAAAAATAAAAGGAACTTTCATAATTAGTTTTGTACTAATTTCCATGCTTGAAAGAGATAAACACATGATCTTTTATTTTGGCGGAAAACATGGTTTACAAACGCGTCTCATTACAATTCTAATAAAATGCGTAATCATCAACTATGCCGATGTGTAAATAATGCCTAGCTGGGTGATGGGTTCCTACACTCATCGCCTCAGTGTTCTGGAAGTTGCCTAGATCTGCTTACCACAGTTCTCTACAGTCACTCATTCTCTCCTGATCCTCCTCAGTATCCTCATCAGACACTTGAAGGGCCCGTTTCTTTTTTTCACGCTATTTCTCTGCACATTCCTTGCGTTTCTTCTCCATCTCTGACTATTTTGACAGATACACACTGCACTGCACGCGCGCTCAAAGCCCAAAGGGGAGGAGTTTAAAAATGTGATTGGACCAGCCCAGTGCCAATCAAGAAAAGAACCAATGGGCCGCTGATCTATGTGTTTCATGGGCCGGTCAGTTAAAAAAAGAAAAAAAAAACTACGCTGACTTTTTTTGTCCAATGCATTACACCGGCACAAAGATCCCAGCGCCGCCAATTTAGCAAAACTAAACGAATGGGCCGCCGATGTACGAGTATTATGGGCCGTTTAGACAAAAAATAGTTTTTATATTTTTTTTAAAGAATGATCTGTATCGGCCCAAAAAGCACGTTGCCCCACCGGGCAAATGCCCAGTATGCCCGATGGCCAGTCCAGCCCTGGTTGTGGCTCATTTCCATTGTGTTGTGGCTTAATTTTGTTTTGTTGTGCACTACTGGGCCACCGTAGTTTTCTCGTCAAAAAAAGGTACAAACAATAATCATGAAAGTAGTTATTATGACACACATTATATGTCAAGTCTTCTTAACAATAGCTTTGCTTGAGGAACAGGCTGAAATTTTAGTCATTGCGCAATATTAATCTGAACCTCTGAAATTTAAAAAAAGGTTCTCGTGTGCTGCAACCAAATGTGAATGAGATTTGAGAGCTGTGGCAGAGGGGAAGATTTTCAGTGACTGACCTACATTTTAGTCAGTTCTTCACACAAATCTTTTATATGACTCAAAATATAGTGCATGAGTCATGATATGACACCTTTATGGTGCTATTTGGTGCTTGACAGCTGTGATCACCATGACATTTTGTTGTATGAAAAAACATTTTGGAAATAATAACATCATACAACTTTGGAACAACAACCGAAAATAATGACAGAATTTTCATTTTTGATGAAAATTTAATTTCAATCAAATATTTGAATGAAAATTCCTGTCCTTGATTTTATGTAGTACCAATTTTATATAAGCAATAAGACTCAAGGCTGTGGTATACTGTATTCAATATACAGTAACACCTTATATTGCTTAATATGATTTGGTTACAGTTAGTCTGCAGTAATTATAATAATAAAACAATAGAAGTCAATGGAAGTACCATTTAACTGTGTGTGTGTGTGTGTGTGTGTGTGTGTGTGTGTGTGTGTGTGTGTGTGTGAGAGAGAGAGAGAGAGAGAGAGAGAGAGAGAGAGAGAGAGAGAGAGAGAGAGAGAGAGAGAGAGAGATGTTAAAGAGACTGTGATACTTTCACGTTATCAAAGACAAAACGAGAAGACCAAAGATAGATAAAAAATGCCAGAAAGAAAGAAAGAGAGAGAGAAAGAACAAAATAAAGGATAAATGCTGTAAGGGATGAAACAGCTTTTACCCGTCCAGCGTGATGTTCACTGTCTGTCATCACAACTGCGGAGGGTAAAACACACACACACTACACACTAACCGTAGAGTTGAAGCGCAGGTGGCAGATATTGCATGAGATGACCTGTTTTTTCTTCAGAGCCTGAGGAACACCAAACGTATGGTTTATTACGGCCTTCTGCACTGGGTCCATCTGAGGGAAGGGTGAGAAAATGATGTTAAAATGGACTGCGAAAAAAATTTATTTGTACAAATAAGTTACTTCCAATCAACAGACTCTCTCTCCAGTCATTCAAACACATTCCTTCCATCCCAGCGGCCCTCGGAGCAACCCTGAACCTGACGCCCGGGGCCGAGGGACTTTCCCCTGACACTCCTCGTCCTCGCCATGGGAATATACACCACATCACAGTGACTCTGCAGCTGGTCGCACGTCTATTTGTTTTAGAGCCTCAAGAATGTTCTCGTTGTTCATCCGCAGTCATCCCTGACCGGCTGGGACGCTGCCAGGTCAATGTGTGTGTGTGTGTCAGTGAGTGATGAAGCCTATTGTCGACTCTGAGTACTGGAGAGGGTCAGAAGATAAGCATGATACTACTGCAGGAATGAAGGACATGAGATGAGAAAAGAGATGAGGGAAGAGAGGATGATGAGCAGAGCGGAAGACAAAATCAGCAGTAAAAAATTAAAATGAGATGAGAACAGATTACACAAAACAGGAAGAAAATAAATGAGATGAGATGAGCAGATGAAACAAGACAAAAGATGCAATAAAGAGATGAGAAATAAGATGAGAAGAGCAGAGCGAAGTCACGTGACGTGCTCATGAAGCTAGTCGCACTTGAGTAGAGCTCCATACGTGTGGCCCCTTTTTTGACGACAATAGTGTTATGCTTGACAGAATGGCTAACACTGTAGCACCCTTTGAGGACATTCTTAAAACTGAGTTGAATTTTTTGCCTCTCACATGTCAGCTGTCAAGTCGCTCGAAACACGATCTTCTTACAGGTGAGAAGTGCGTTTGCACCAATTTGGAGGGAAATGAGGGAAGCTGGCATCCAGAAATTCCTTCTTTATCCTGCAATTTTTCGGGGGTTCCACTGAGGCAGTGTAAATCTCCGTTTGGTCCTATTGTAACTCATCTCTTCTTCACTTGGAGGGAAGCCGAAAAGCATACACAACAAGTTACAATCTGGCATAGGCATTCGCCAATTTTCCATAATAATAATATTTTGTCAGGCAATCCCATTTCACTGTCTGCAATGGTATAACAACAAAGTAAACACTTCTAGTTTTACAGATATCTATGATGATATGGGTCTAAAATCATTTCAGAACATTAAATCACAATAATTACATCTTTTTTCATGTATTTGCGCATTAGGTTGGCCCTTCAGGCATATGTGGTGCCTTTGGATTCCCATTTACCTATTCACCCTTTGCGCAAACTAATTCTTCCCTCTGAGAACTCTCCCTCTTCTGTTTTGGTTATGTATCTGTATCTTCTTGAGCATTCATACAAACCCTTATCTATTAAAACTGTTTGGGCCAAGGATCTTAATGAGGATGTGCATGTTTTATTTTCAGATCAGGTATGGAGGATGTTTAAGCTGTCTTCAAAGAACCCCAATCATCAAACGATGAACTGGAAATGACTACATAGGGTTTACTTGACTCCTATGAAACGTTTCTATATGAATCTATCCTCCTTTCCTAAGTGTAATCTTTGTTCCCAAGGATATCTAGGCACATACTTGCACTTCTTTTGGGATTGTCCTTCTGTCACGGCCGGCTCGCAAGCCGCGACAAAAGGAGGAGACAACACGTTGGATATTGCTCAAAAAGAATAACATTTATTAAAGTAAGAATAATTAAATGAGAACGAGACGAGACGCAAGCAAACAAACAACGGAATCAAAGACACGGCACGAGGAGGGGAGAGCGCGCACCATTACAGCTGAAGGGAACTGCTTTTAATTGCCGGCATCAGCTCCAACACAGGTGTAACTCCTTAATCAATAATGACGTCACTCACTTTAACTCCCTCCTGCAAACCAAACAGAAAGAAAAACACAACCCACAAATATGACCGATACTGGGTTCACTTCTCTCTCCCCTTTTTGGACCCAGCTCTCACAGGACTTATCATATTTGTTGGACATTGATATATGTTTGACCCCACGCCACTTTTTTAAAAATGATTTTTGGGAACTTACCTTATCCATTCCACAAAGATATTTACTGTTAGCCGCTCTCACAGCGGCAAAAAAAAATGCTAGTCAACCGCTGGAATCCTGCTCACACAATAGACAGACGAACATGGACAGTGTCTTTGTTGGACATTATATCCATAGAACTCGCAACTTCTTGTATGCATGGATCCAATGTTAAAGGACAACTCCGGCACAAAATGAACCTTTGGTCTAACAACACATTGGTACCTAATCGACCGTTCTCTGAGATTTGTTTTCATGATAATCGAATGTAAAGAGTTTTATGTTTAGCATATAACGCTAGTATATAGGGCATAGAGTAATTAAAAATAAAAATCGCTAGTTAATACCACTAACAAGGCTCAAAATAGCCCCACACTAACACAGTAACATAATGAGGGTCCCTACATGCAAACCGAAGCTAAACAGTTTTTAGAGATAAAACTCTTTACATTCGATTATCATGAAAACAAATCTCAGAGAACGGTTGACTAGGTACCAATGTGTTATTAGACCAAAGGTTCATTTTGCGCCGGAGTTGTCCTTTAAGACTGTGAATTTATGGCATGCTGCTTTTGATATTGTGTCAACTTTTTTAACATCTTTGTAAACTTTTTTTTTGTTTTAATTATGTCTACATTCTGTTTTTTTCTATATTCTCGAAGTCTACCAGGGGTGGGATGGTTTGGGGTAGGTTCTAGATTTGTATAGTGGCTTTTTGCTTTTTATTTTTGTATTTCTTGGCCTATATATATATATATATATATATATATATATATATATATATATATATATATATATATATATATATATATATATATACGAAAAAAGACGAATAAGGTGAGATGAGAAGACGAGACGAGAAGCAAAGCAGCAAAAACAGAAGAGAAGTGAAGAGAAGAGGGAATAATTAGAAGATGAAACAAGACACAACACATCATGAGATGAAAAGTAAAGAAACAATAAGGAGACAATATGAGATGAGACGACAAATCAGCTGAAAGAGAAAAGAAGAGAAAACCGAGCAGAAGAGCAAAGACAAGACAGAGAAGAGATGAAAATAATAAAGGAGCAGTAAAGAGAAGAGGAGAGGAGCAGGAAGGAAAGCAGTGGAGCTTAAAGGGTCACTCCACCCATTTCAACATTAATCTTTATTGAAAGTGGGTTATATATGTAGTCGAAATGTAAAATAAATTTTGAATTTGGTGCCCTCTTGACCGAGAAAAGACAGAAAATAACTTTAGGGCGCATTTGTATATAAGACAACAACTCCCACAATGCACCACATTGCACAGCTCCGCAATCCACTCCCACTAATCCAGAACAGCGCAAACATCAGAGAAATCACTCTTCCGTCTACAAGGCTAGCTGCCAAAAGAGTTTGAAATTAATTTCACACAAAATGTCTAGTTAGTTGGCTGTGGCGAGCAGGACGAGGGACGTGAGAGGACGGCGCGAGTGATAATGAATGACAACTGTGAGACGCAGCGGTCTCATATCTCTCAAGGAGGAGCGGAAGCACAAAAGGAACAGGCCTGATTTTATGTTTTGTTTCTGTTGTGTGTGGCTGCTGGCTTATACTTTTGTTTTGTATTTGTTTATTTTACTATTAAAATGTTTAAAATGTTCGGCGGTTCCCGCCTCCTTCTTCCCACAACAACGAACTCCGTTACATTGCCAAACTCATTAGCGAATTACTCCTCGTTTGTATTTCGTTTCTATGGTGAATTATTGCATGATACCTGGATGTTCAGTCAGAACATATGCGGTGCGACACTAGGATGGTTCACATCACAACACAAACGTCCGTGTGCTTGTCTGATTCAGAGATTTCGTCCCGGAGAAATTGCTATCGTTGAAATTCTCTGCAGCAGACGGACTCTATCTGTGTCCGTAGCGCACAGCGAGAGCACAGGCACCAGCAGTCCGCCCAGATCGAGCCAGTCCGGGCTCCTCGTCCACGACAGGCAGCCGCCTCCTGTTCCTCCAGCAGCCTCAGCTGCTCTTCACTATATTGCGGCTCGTAAAGATAGCCACGACCAGCGGATTCGAGCAGCAGAATTTCAAAATCCTCTACTTCTATATCAAGTTTAGTTTCTTCCATATCGTGTTTAGTTTCTTCCGTCATTGTCATAACTTCCTATCTTCTCAGCGCTTGTTAGCTTAGCTTATAAACAAGATGGCTGATATTGATTTCAGTATCTACAAGTGAAGTTCCACCCACTGATCTGTGATAGCTCTGTTAGCGCATTAGGTCCAACCTATGGGCGGGTTTGAAAGGGTGGGATCTAGTGCTTGTAGTCTTTAGAGAAATCCCCCCTTCTTACACTTCCTCCTACAATGACGTAAAATGACGATTTTTGCGTCATTGTAGGAGGAAGTGAAAAAGGTAAATAGCAGATTTCTCTCGTCTCAGGGGAAAATGAGAGAGTGTTGCACGACCATTCAATAGTATGACTAGATTTCTAACAATGGAAAGCTTAATGCAAATGGGTGGAGTGTCCCTTTAAGAGAGGAGAGAGGTCACTGACAGCTACTTTGCTGTAGAGACAGGTGCATTTATCACTCTAGTACACACACACACACACACACACACACACACACAGACACAGACACAGAGAGAGAGCGGGAACCAGCACCGGACTATATATTAACAAACGCATATATGCTATAAAGACGTGCCCTTGGTGTATATTATATATTATTTTGAGTCGACCTACAGTGTACTCAAATGCATAACACATGGAGAGTGTGTAAATGTATGAGTGTTGTGTCCAGAATGCAGATATCAGAAGAAAGAGAAACCTGTTACACACACACACTGCCTCCAAAACTGTCCACAGAGAGTCTGAAACTAAATCTAGATCCTAATCTGAGTTGCTGCTCGAGGCTTAAATCTAAAATTACTATCTAATACAATACTCCTCTGTTTAGCGGGCCTTTTTACAAAGATTCTGCACTTTTAAAAATACCCTGCAGCCTGCTGAATCGTTCCTGACATTTAGAGCTGACATTTAGGACCCAATGCGACGCCTTTAAAATGTTCCGAGTTAACTTTAAATGATGACACATCTGGGAAGGTGAGGTTTAGAAAATAAAACCGGGAGTGTTGATTAACTCACGGTGTTGAAGTTGGGGAACAGGCTGAGGGGAGAGGAGCCACTGAGCCGGAAGGGCAGGAAGTGTTTCAGGTCCAGAGGGGTCTGCAGCGGGCGACCCTGCACCTGTAATGAGGCCAGCAGGGGGCTCCCCTGAGCAGTCGTACCTGAGAAGAGCAAAAACAACAACTAACACATATTAGAGAACATCACCAATGTTCAGGCCAGTGACAGGAGAGTATTTAAATCAAGCAATTAATGCACAAACACCATGATCCATGAAGAGAGGGGAGATACTTAGGCTCACAGTTCAGTAAACCAGAATCAAATGAGTTTCAACTTATCATTATAATGACACAAAAACACAGTGACTGATCTGATCTGATCAGGATTATTGATCGATCTATTCAGTATTAACAGTTAACATTGAAAGAAAAAAAAATCAGCCTGAGAGGATTTCTATGAAATCTGAATCTTTATGTAAGGAGTAAATTCACATAAATTGGGCCACTTTTTGATATTGACTACAGTTTTTGTCCTTTTGAACAATACATTTCAATGACTTTTCAAGTTGTTTGTGATTACTTGATAAGGTTTTTTAAAATCTCAAAGAGTATTTCATATAAATGTACATTCATTAACAACTAGAGATGCAGAAAATCTCTCGTGATGAATTTATGGCAAGTTAAAACAGCTTAAAACAGCTACATAAAGGCAGGCTCTCTTTGACCCTATGAATCACCCGTAGTTCAAGCCAGGGTTGTTTTTCCTTATACTAAACATTATTTGTAGCGCCTCTCATCCAATAATCGCAAATAGCTCTGTGCTTTGTTACTTCTAAAAAGAAACAAAGTGTCATCTTTCAAATTCTGTCCATTTTATCGTGAAATTCAAACAATAAATGCTGTTTTGACTCTCTTAAATGCGTCGTCTGTAGCGCCTCAGTTCAAGAGGCAGCACGAGTCTTTTTTTCCACTTTAATGCAAAGTATGTCTAGAAAAACATGCATGAATATCGGAAGGTATGTTGAAAGACAGTACCCGGTGCATGGTCTCAAAGGGTTATCCCTATTCTCTTAATGAGTAATGGTTGTGTTTTGGGCGTAACGTGCAATAAACCAACCAGAGTCTCATCTCCCATTCGCTTTAAAAGCCAGTTGCGCTCACGCCATGGCGGATTCACTATTTACATGACAGAATTTGCAAGCAGAAAGACCGAACGCTTCTCCAGAGAGGGAACGGATCTGCTCGTGCACGAGGTCACGCAAGCGCGCAAGCAGACCATCTACGGGACAAGCCGGGTTCCACCATATCTTTATGTACACAATAATAATCTTTTACATTGTAATCCTTTTATTTTTAATATTTGGCATGTTTGTGTGCTGTTGTGCGTCGCTGTGTGTGTAATAAGCAGAGTGTACGGGCATTGTGCACACCGCCTATAGGCGCACATTACTTATAGCAGATATAGGACCGCAAAGCGAATCCAGATGTGCCTTTCACCCTGTTACGACTTTATGAACCACTTAATGAAACGATTTTGGAAACATTATTTTTAGGTAAAAAATCTTACTTAGTGTTGCTTTAAACAACGTGGCGCAGAATGTGAAAATGATAACTGCGTCGGGCTGAAACTAGTAAAAAACACTTGCGCTAGGCGCCGCATTGTTCCAGATGTATGATAGGGCCCTATGAGTTTAATTCAACATTAAACATAGCGTAGCGGTCAATGAGGGACTGTATATTATATATATATATACACACACACACACATTTCAGTGAACATTTTAGTATATCTTCTCAAGGGACAATACTATAGAAATAAAACTTGGATATATTTTAGAGTAGTCAATGTGCTGCTTGTATAGCAGTATATATATTTACTGTCCTCTGAAAATAACTTTACAAAATAACATACAGCCATTATTGTCAAAATACCTGGTAACAAAAGTGAGTACACCCTAAGTGATAATAGCTATACGTCGTTTAAGAATGCAAAGCCAGATGTCCTATTCATCATTTTCATGTTTTTGTCTGCTTGACAGGACCATACAAATTTGTGGATCTTGTATTAAAGCATTTAAAATTTGTGCTTTGAGTACAATTGTCTCATGCGGACCAGTGGATGTTCAACATGGCACTTCATGGCAAATAACTCTCTAAGGATTTGAGATATAGAATTGTTGCTCTCCACAAAGATGGCCTAGGCTATAAGAAGATTGATAACACCCTGAAACTAAGATACAGTACAGGCCAGGTTTTCCTGGCCTGAGTTTTTTACAGAGGCTTTCCAAGTTTTTTACAGAGGTTTTCCAAGACAGATTCCACTTAGAACAGGCCTCGCAAGGGTCAATCAAAGAAGTTGAGTCCTCGTGCTGAACGTCAGGTGCAGAAGCTGGCTTTGACGCATGAGTGCTGCCAGCTTTAGAGGTTGCAGAAGAAGGTCACTTTGTCAGTGCTCAGACCATACGCCGCACACTGCAACAAGCCGATTTGCATGGCCGTCGTCCTAGAAGGAAGCCTCTTCTGAAGCTGGCTCACAAGAAAGCCTGCAAACAATTTGCTGAAAGCAACCTGTCCAAGAGTTGAATTATGAATTACTGCAACCATGTCCTGTGGTCTGATGAGACTAAGATAAACTTGTGTGGCTCAGATGGTGTCCAGCATGTGTGGCGACGCCCTGGTGAGGAGTACCAAGAAAATTGTGTCTTGCATGGTGTCAACCATGTCGAGCATGGTGGTGGTAGCCTCATGGTCTTGGGCTGCATGAGTGCTGCTGGAACTGGGGAGATGCGCTTTGTTAAGGGAAACATGGATTCCAACATGTACTGTGACATTCTGAAGCCGAACATGATGCCCTCCCTTCAGAAACTGGGCCGGCATGATAACGGCCCCAAACACACCGCCAAGATGACAACTGCCTTGCTGAGGAAGCTGAAGGTGACGGAGTGGCCAAGTATATCTCCAGACCTGAACCCTATTGAGCACCTGTGGGGCCTCCTCAAGTGGAAGGTGGAGAAGCACCATGTGTCAAACAGACAGCAGCTCCGTGATGTCATTATGGAGGAGTGGAAGAGGGTCCCAGCAACAACCTGTGCAGCTCTGGTGAACTCCATGCCTAGGAGAATTAAGGCAGTGCTAGATAACAATGGTGCTCACACAAAATATTTACGCTTTGGACACAGTTTTGATATTTTCACTTAGGGCGGGGGTAGGCAAGTTTGGTCCTAGAGAGCCGCTATCCTGAAACATTTAGTTCCAACCCTAATCAAACACACCTGAACAAGCTAATCAATGTCTTCAGGATTACTAAGGCTAGCCAGGAGAGGTTTTTTTTCAGTGTTGGAGCTAAACTCTGCAGGACAGCGGCTCTCTAGGACCGAACTTACCTACCCCTGACTTAGGGTGTACTCACTTTTGTTGCCAGCTATTTTGACAATAATGGCTGTGTGTTGAGTTATTTTCAGAGAACAGTAAATATATACTGCAATACAGGCAGCACATTGACTACTCTACTATAGAAATGAAACTTGGATATATTTTATTGTCCCTTGAGAAGATATACTAAAATGTTTGCTGAAATGTGAGGGGTGTACTCACTTTTGTGAGATACAGTTGAGCATATATATATATATATATATATAGGCCTACACACAGAGGTGTAAAGTCCAGGTTCAGAAAATAAAAGTCCTCCTCAGTATTTTGTTCAATCACCTGGATTTGCCAATTAGCACAGTTTTTCAGCCAGGAGGTATTAGTGAAATCAGCATGAGTTCATGGGTGGAATAAACATATGGCCGGACTTTTACTTTCTGACCCCTGGACTTTACACCTCTGTTCATTGGGAAATGCGGAACAATTAGTTCATGCGTTCATGACCTCAAGGCTAGATAATTCTAATGCTCTACTGGGTGGTTGCCCTGCACGCTTAATAAATAAACTGCAGCTAGTTCAAAACGCCGCAGCTCGAGTTCTTACCAGAACCAGGAAATATGACCATATTAGCCCGGTTCTGTCAACACTGCATTGGCTCCCTATTAAACATCGTATACATTTTAAAATATTGTTGATTACCTACAAAGCACTAAATGGTTTAGCTCCGCAGTACTTGAGCGAGCTCTTAACGCATTATTCACATCTATTGCGATCTCAAAATTCCGGCCAGTTGATAATACCTAGAATATCTAAATCGACTGCAGGCGGTAGATCCTTTTCCTATTTAGCACCAAAACTTTGGAACAGTCTTCCTACCATTGTCCGGGAAGCAGACACACTCTGTCAGTTCAAAGCTAGACTAAAAACACATCTCTTTGACCTAGCATACACATAATACATTATAGACTTCTATAATTCAATGTTAGGCTGCATAGATTAGGTCAGCCGGAACTGGGAACACTTCCCTTCAATCTTGATGTACTCGCTACATCATAAGAAGAATGGCATCTACGCTAATATTAGTGTCTTTGTTTATTCCAAGGTTTTCCCGCAGCCTGCCGGATCTAGGCCGTGTCCAGATCTGACGAAGGAGATCCGCCTGGACCCGATGACAATGCAGTGCTGAAGTATCCACTATCCTCTCCCTATGGAGGATCCCTTTCCCACTCTACAGATGAAGCGTTGTGAATTCTGGCTCACGTACCCCGAAGTGATAAAATAAAACAAAATTCTGTATCAAAATGTATAGGCAAGACAAGTAGTTTGTTTTGGCTGGGTTGTATGGAATTACAAACCTGCGCACATATTTTCAAAAGCATATAACTATAGAATCAATTCTGAATGAGCATGTGAACGCCGTCAGCGTTAATCACAGGTTCACGTTTAAAGTCTGATCATTTCGACGGAGGTGAATCAATCAAAGTTAACTTTAGCTGGAAATAACATTATTCAAGAACCGCTATAAAGCCAAAACAATCTGTTACCTTAAATTATATGTTTATCTCTGTAAAGCTGCTTTGAAACAATCCATTTTTAAAAGCGCTATATAAATTAGGGCCGCGATCACGGAATCGCGGACGGAATTGCGGAATTGGCCAATTAACGCGGAATCTAGTGTAAACGCGGAATTTCGTGGAATTTTACATATTTGGTTTGAAATTCTGTTTTTGTGTGGGAGAAGAACGTATGTCTGGTTAAAATGCAGACCGGGGGAAGCAAATCTGGGTGACACAACCCCCCCACCCCGTCATTTCAGCTACAATGACGAAATCAAAACAATGAAAGCATGGCGAAGCGGCTCTCCACGGCTCTCCTTTCGTCGGCAAAAAGTTAAGAAACTCAACACTTTAAGCCGTCAGTGGCGAGCCGAGAAGTTCGCACGTGACTTATGCAGTGTTTCCCACACATAGACTAATTCGCCGCCACATACTGCGTTTCGTTTTTTAACACTATTTAAAACACGCAGCGTATTCTTTCAGTTGTATTTCCCCGCTCTCCCTCCGTCTCTCTCTCACACTCACGCGTCTCTCTCACATACACACACACACAACGTGCACACCACGTCTGTCTATGAGGCGCCGGACTGGACAAAGGCGAAGCGAACTCCGTGAGCGACACTGGGCGAGAGAGAGACAGAGTGTGACTTTATTTAAACTTATATAAACTAATCTAATTTATATTACTGGACAGTTTAAAGCTCATAACCATATTTTGTTGTTACTTGAAGAGTGCAGTGTTGTTGCATCATGCAGTATTTGTCCTGAAAAGGCTACTGAGTAAATATCTGTATTACCTCAATAAATTTAAGGTCATTCCTAATTTATTTGTATTTTTTAATACATTTTAATCATTAACTTTAAAAGCACACTCTTTTTTACGACTAAAATAACAGTCAAGGGTAAAAAAAAAATAATTCCCAAAAATTAAAACGGAAAAAACGGAATTTGGGAAAAAATAAAACGGAATTTGGGAAAAAATAAAACGGATTTCATAGGGCCCTAATAAATGAAGATGACTTGACTTGACGTGTAAATATACCTTGTCATCTCTTTATTAATATGAAGTTATAATAACTACATAATTATATATATATATTCATTCACATACAACTTTTACATTGAATATCATCCCAACACTTCAGATGAAAAATAAAAACACTAAAATATTAGCAAGACATTTACTCAACAGTGCTTCAGTGTCCCACATTACCCCCGGCCTAATTTACCCTGACGTACCTAATAACGTCACACTGCAAGACCACCTTCCCAATGTCAACACAAACTTTCAAAGTTGTCAAAAGTATAAACCACAAACCATATAAATTGATATGTAACAATATATTTCAAATTTCATTGGGTTTATTTTACTCATCAGCAATCTAGTAGGCTACATTTAAGAATGTTATTATTATTAGCTTTGCTTGACCTATAGCTCTCCAGATTATCACATGACTGTTCATATGGATAAATATTGATAAATACATTGAGAAAAAAAGGTATTGATCAATAATACATGCACATAAACACACACATACTCCAGACTGGCCCACATTGGTTGTGTCTCGCTCAGAGTATATGGACACCAAGGGATATGGGATTTTAATGGTGTGTGTGTGTGTGTGTGTGTGTTTACAGGGATATCATGTTTCTAATGGAGCGGGGATGTAGAGGTTTCTCATTTTCCAGTTGGCTGAATCTGAAATCTAGGAGCGTATAGAAACTTACCTACCACAAAGATCAATCAGTGCAGAGTGTACACACACACACACACACACACACACACACACCACGGAGGCCTGATATCAGTCATTTAATTCTACGTCAAACTGTCACATTTGTGTGTGTGTGTGTGTGTGTGTATGAGAGAGAGAAAGAGAGAGAGAGAGAGAGAGAGAGAGAGAGAGAGAGAGAGAGAGAGAGAGAGAGAGAGAGAGAGAGTACTGAAGCTTTCAATTCACAGAAGTGCAACATTAATCATAGCTCTGACAATTTTTTAGAGCAAGTGAACATACATACCTCACCATTCACACACGTCGTACAGATATGCTCAAACTGTCAGGATTAGGCCTTTCTTAGAGGCCTTTCTTAAAAATCATATGGTGCCACATTAAATGTCATAAAAAGAGAAATCCTCTGGTCAAAAATTACATCTACTCCTATGTGATTTTCCATCTTCCATGTGACATAAAAAGAGAAGTTTAGCAGAATGTTAAAGATGTTGTTTTTCATAAAAAGAATGAAAGTGAATGGTGACCACATGACTTTATATTCCAAAGGCATCTTTACACAGAAAAAGCGGCACAGAAATCAAATCTGAAGCGGCATAAAATCACAAATTGTGCATTTACACAGAATGTTTATTGCTTCTCTGACGCGGCATAAATGCATTTACACAGGAATTAAAATCGCGGGAAATAACAGTTTGAACAGTACTATTTTAAAACTACAGTTCTAACAAAGTGTTAAAAAATGAATTTAAAAATAAATAAATAGTAAACATAAAATAGTAATTGTAATAGCAATAGTAAACTAAAAATACGCAATTTTTAATTAAATTAAAATTGAATTTGCGTGCTTTATCTTACGCTTTGATGTTTGTCTGTGGTACTGATAAAAAATGTATCCAGATGGAACAAATGCTACAAAGAAATTATGAATTATTGCACTGGGTAGATCATCATAGGATTAAAAGAGTCACATTTTTTTCCCTTTTCTTCTTCTTCAACGAGCCAGAAAGCATGAACAATTATGCTATCGATAGCGTTTCAGGCAGGTCGTGTGTGGGTGAAATATCGTCCTCAAGAAGATTTTAGGAATATAATACAACACAGTGACGCCGAATAAGCATTTACCGTATCAAAGAGAAATGTAGCATCACATTGATCTACCAGTCTCTTCAAAGGAAGTTTACAAACGGCGAAAGAGAATTGATTACAAACGTCGACGACTCTGTCATTTTGGTGGTTTGCTTCACGATGTGAGTACAGGACTCTTTTACTTCATTGTCCCTTGTTGGCTTACATTTTTTTTTTACTTGGCTAAAACAATATGAAGCTAGGCCTGTTTTGTCTCCCTCTTCTTGATTCTCTCGCCACTCTCTCGTCATATTTTAAGTCTCCTTTTATGTGGCATTGTGTTTTTTACACAGAACTTTTGAGCAGACACAGAGCCACTTTAGAGCAGCCTTAACTCGGCTGTGGAAAGATGCCTCAAATCTTATAGAGCCATACTAATGTTTTGTGTGAAAAAGCAGAAATTTAAACATTATTCACTGATAATAAAATTTCATTTGGCACATCACAGCAAGTTTGATGCACTGTTGTTACTGTTAACTAAAACTACAAAAATTACAAACCGTTTTTCATTTAATTGAAATAAATCTGAAATAAAATAAATAAAATAAAAATATTATATATGTTATATAATAATATTATATAAAATAAAAATAAATTAAATTAAAAACCCTAAATAAAAATGAGAAAATTTGCCTTTGGAACTACAAGTTCAAATTGCTAAAATTACTTATAAATAAAAAAATAATTAAAACCTAAATAGAAATATAAACAAAATAAAAATAAATGAGCACATAACAAAATTTTTAATAAAATTTAAAATGAAAACTGAAACTATAAAAAATAAAAGCTAATTCATAATTGTAATAAATTCTATAATAGTATAAAAAAATAACGTCATTGTTATGAGACACTGGAGAAACAATCACAACATACTAAATTTGAATACGTGAATATGGAAGATTATCAGTGAATACTGATTTACTGTTTAACTTCAATTAGAATATGGATTATACCAAGTTCTAGGCAGACTACTTTTAGTCATTTTTGGAGCTTGAGAGACCTCGGTCATCATTCACTTTTATTGTATGGAAAAAAAGCCTGTGTAACATCCTCTTTCGTGTTTCACAAAAGATAAAATGTCCAAGGCGTTTTTGAACAACCCAAGTGTGATTAAATGATGACAGAATTTTCATTGTTGGGTGAATTATCCCTGTAATTTTCTACTTTAAAACACAATGACTTCAGAGATATTTCAGTGAAGATGCTTCAGTCCTAAAGCCTCATACAACCCCATTCCATCACATTTTCATGTTCCAAATAAATGTCTGTGTGAGTGTGTAATCTGTCTAACTCAATGGAGCTCAAATTAAATGACCATCACACCCTGAAAAGGCAGACTTATTTTTCAAGTGGTTCCACGCACGCAATATTCAACTAGAAACATATATATCCACACGATGAACATCACACACATGCTCTTTGCCTCAAACAGATAAAGCTTTGAATTCAGATGGTGCCACATAGTGTATGCTGGTGTATGAATGTAGTGGAACACAAAGCACACAGAAAGACGAGATTTTTTTCCCCTCTCTCTTTCCTGACAACATTTGAAAAGCATAATTATGATTTACAAAGAGCTGTAATTAGCAGAATGCGCTTCTCTTGCCTTTCTGTCTATCTCCCTCCATCTCTTCCTCTCAAACATAGCCACAAAATCAGTGCAGAGTCCAGCTGGCATCTCGTGCTGTGTTTCTGTCACATCACATATTTACACACATATATACACACACACATACATATATATTAGGGGTGTAACGGTTCACAAAATTCACGGTTCGGTTCAATACGATACACCTGTGTCACGGTTCGGTACGGTTCGGTACGTTTTCGATACAGCAAAAAGAAAAAAATGCCAGAGAAATGTCCTTGATTTAATTTTTTTAATTATATTTTTATTAAAACTAACATCATAAAGTATGATATTTTTTACTTTGAGCATTGAGCTATACTTGACTTTTCTTAGGAGCATATAAAAAAAAGCTCCTTGGACAAAATGAAATGTAATATTCTAGTAGTTATAAACAAAGGTTTATTTTAGTTCAGATTAACATTTGAGGGCAGCAATTGTATTCATATTGTCAAAATAAAACCGATGTAATGTTACTTGAAAGCATTATAGCCTACCATTCCTGCCAAACTTCCATGGTTACAGTTAGTAGTGTTACTACAGTAAATCCATGGCGAATGTTGCTGATCTGTGGACACTGGATAGTTCATTCATGCCACAATGTTTGTTCCTGGTTTCCACGTCAGCGCTGTTTAATCCGTTAATAACGGAGAAATGTGAATGTTTCTCACTAGATCTCGCATCGATGTTATTACTTCACTGGCGAATTCAAATGTTTTCTTTACTGGATGGATTTGGCTGTGTAGTAACAGTGCTGATGATTAAGATCGGCTCGCGCTGCATTGGTCCAAACTCATAAACGGTCCGTCAACCACACAATAACGAGCAGCTCAGTTTCGTTCCGCTTACATTACATTTGCCATTTGATGTTGGGCAATGTAGTGGTCACGCCAGCATCTCTTACATTATGAGCGCGCTTGCCACGCGCGACGCGCCTACATTTGAAATAACGAAATGTTGGTCGGCAGGAAAAATGGTCCAACGAACCGTTCGGTTTAAAATGCGTACCGAAAACCGAACCGAAAGCCTCGTACCGAACGGTTCAATACGAATACGTGTATCGTTACACCCCTAATATATATATATATATAACCGATCAGGCATAACATTATGACCACCTTCCTAATATTGTGTTGGTCTCCCCTTTGCTGCCAAAACAGCCCTGACCCGTCGAGGCATCCCACCGATGCTCGATTGGATTGAGATCTGGGGAATTTGGAAGCTAAGTCAACACCTCAAACTCGAAGTGTTACTGTGCTACTCAAACGATTCCTGAACCATTTTTGCTTTGTGGCAGGGCGCATTATCCTGCTGAAAGAGGCCACAGCCACCAGGGAATACAGTTTCCATGAAAGGGTGTACATGGTCTGCAACAATGCTTAGGTAGGTGGTACGTGTCAAAGTAACGTGGATGGCAGGACCCAAGGTTTCCCAGCAGAACATTGCCCAAAGCATCACACTGCCTCCGCCGGCTTGCCTTCTTCCCAAAGTGCATCCGGGTGCCATTTCATGTGTTCACACTTCCATATAATTAGATAGAGTAAAGCTTTATGCATATTTGGCGTGCTTTGTCCATGTGTTCCCCAGGTAAGCGATGCACACGCACCCAGCCATCCACGTGATGTAAAAGAAAACGAGATTCATCAGACCAGGCCACCTTCTTCCATTGCTCCGATGTCCAGTTCTGATGCTCACGTGCCCCTCTGTTGGCGCTTTCGCCAGTGGACAGGGGTCAGCATGGGCACCCTGACTGGTCTGTGGCTTTGCAACAAACTGAGATGCACTGTGTATTCCGACACCTTTCTATCAGAACCAGCATTAACTTCTCGAGCAATTTGAGCTATAGCTCGTCTGTTGGATCGGGCCAGCCTTCGCTCCCCACATGCATCAATCTAGCCATCACAATTTGATCCTTGTCAAACTCGCTCAAATCTTCACATTATCATAACGTTTTGCCTGATCAGTGTGTGTGTATATATATATACACACAACCACATTACTAGTTTTAATGTTTTTGAAAGAAGTCTAAAAAATAGGCAAAAAAATACAGAACAAAAAAAATCATTGTGAAATATTACAATTTAAAATAATGGTTTTCTATTTTAATATACTTTAAAATAATAATTGTTTAGTTCTGTGATGCAAAGCTGAATTTTTATCAGCCTTTACTCCAGACTTCAGTGCCACATGATCCTTTCAGAAAACATTCTAATATGATGATTTGTTATAAATTTTGGAAACATTTGTGTATCAATTGGAATCAACTGAGCATCTAATCAACATATTTGAATGATTTCTGAAGGATCATGTGACACTGAAGACTGGAGTAATGATGCTGAAAATTCAGCTTTGCATCACAGAAAAAACTATATTTTAAACTATATTTAAATAGAAAACCGTTATTTTAAATTGTGATAATATTCCACTATATTAATGGTTTTTCTGTATTTTTGATCAAATAAATGTAGGCTTGATGAGCATAAGATACTTCTTTCAAAAACATTAAAAATAGTAATGTTTCCAAACTTTTGACCGGTACTATATACCGTATATATATGTGTCACGAGTTGGTGGCAGTAATGAAGCGCACAACGAGGGAAATACTCAAACAGATCTTGAATTTAAAAATAATAAACAGGAGAATAACTAGGAATCACAACCACATACACTTGTAAACAATACAGGACAAGGAACTGAAACTGAGGGCTTAAATACACGGAGAGTAACTAACTAGACACACCTGAAAAAAATACTCAGTCAATTAGTAACCAGGAAAACGTCTCGGGTTACGACTGTAACCCTTGTTCCCCGAGAAGGGAACGAGACACTGCGTCATAGTTGTGACGCTTTGGGGAATGCGCTACGCTGGGGGCATTCCCCAAAGCGTCACAACTATGACGCAGTGCGAGTTCCCTCGAAGGGGAACAAACAGACAGGGAATGGAGGAGAACAAAACCAATTAACAAACTGACAGCAAATACTAGACCAGGAAAGCTAAATCAAACAATACAAACCGTGAAAAACTGACTCTGACTATATATATATATATATATATATATATATATATACACTGTATCAAAATTAACACGGCTCTCTGTGAACAAAACCCTGAAATGTGCACACAGAATACCGCTTCTCTTTCAAACCTGAACAGTCAAAATCACGCAAAATTCACATTTTGTATTCTCGTCACAGTCTTAGATGAGTTGTGAGAAAATAGGAAAATAGGATGTGACGGAGCTGCATCTGTCAAAGGTCTTAAAGTGACAACAGCCTAATAAACCAGCTGTTTGTGATTAATCTTAATCAAAAGACAGAGAAAATCACTTACTGCTCTTGAATGAATAACTTTTGTAGCTTTAATAAGGAATAATCTGCATTCAATTGATAATTTATGCAGTGAGGACTGTGCAGTGTTTGATTAATCAATTTCTGTATATTTACCTGTTACACCTACTTGAAAATCTTAACGCACTGTTTACAAGATTTCATGGGACAAAAACAATGAAAACAATTTTTTTTTTTAAACATTTTAGCAGGGCAAGTAAAAATCTGAACCGGCCCGACTAGACCAGTAGAAAAAAAAACTTAGGCCGTGTGTCCACCAAAGCGTTTTTAGCTAGCTGAAAACGTAAGGCTCCTGGGACCTCATGTATAAAACCTTTCGTAGTTTCATCCTAAAGGTGTGCGCACGCACAAAAGCTAGATTCTGACAGAACCTGCGCAGAATTCCCTTTATAAAACTCAGTCAGCGGAAGATTGTGCGTATGCATCTCCACCCCGTCTCCTCCCCGAAATAACCATATATGGAGCTTACAATGCCTCGTTTTACTATGCATAACATCATCTGCATATCATTTCCATGCATATTCTCATCCACATGGTACCATGTTTAACACGAGACATTAGGAAAATATGAGGTAAAGACTTTGTGCCGTCACATTACATCACTAAAAATCATTCACTATTTTTGCCTTGTTTTAGAATACTTAAATCAATATTGTATAAAATACATTTCAGGTAATGTTTTCAGAGAAGAGTTATTCTCAATCTTTTCCACTAGCCAAATAGTAGGCTATTTTTAATTGCTTTAACCTAATAAAATTTTAAATAAAAGTTTAACATTTATTTTAGGATGGTTTATATATTTTTAATGGAAACAGATAGGCCTTATTTTTTTGCAGTGTAAATAATTGTCTGACATAGAGTGTAACCAAACTTTTTAAAAGAGCTATATGAGCAAGGAGGCTCATGCTTGTACCGTTCAAAAGTTTGGGGTCGGTAAGGTTTTTTAATGTTTTTGTCTCTCCTGCTCACCAAGACTGAACTGATTTGACTGTTTTCAATTTGTAATATATTTAAAAATGTATGGCAAAGCTGAATTTTCAGCATCATTACTCCGGTCTTCAGTGCCACGTGATCCTTCAGAAATGTTTCTATGATGATTTTCTGCTCAAGAAACATTTCTTATTATTATCATTTATCAATGTTGAAAACAGTTGTGCTGCTTAATATTTTAGTGGAAACCATGATACATTTTTTACAGGATTATTTGATGAATGAACAGCTTAAAAGAACAGCATTTATTTGAAATAGAAACCTTTTGTAACATTATAAATGTATTTAATTTAATGGATTCTTGAGGAATAAAAAAAATCTTACTGAACCCAAACTTTTGTAAGGTTGTGTATACACTGGGGCCCTTGTGAGATGCTTCTATTTTGCATTTTATTATAAATCAACATAACAATTGCAATGAAAAGTTACATTGAAAAAAACAAAAACAAATACCAGGATGTCTTAGTATTTAGTTTGTCCTCTTTTGCTTTAATGACAGCAGCACTTGAGCTGCATCAACTCCACATGTTTGTGTCAAACCTGATTATGTTCTAGCATGATTTGAGATGATCCAAGGTGAATCTTGAGACTTTGTGGGACATCATAGGAATAAATATTTTAAAATACATTCAAATAGAAAACAGTTATTATCAATTACAATGCTATTTCACAATATTACTGTTTTTTATTGTATTTTTGATCAAATAAATGCAGCCTTGCTGAGCATATGAGATTTCTTTCAAAAATATAAAATGGTACAGTACATGACCTGGCACAACATAAATGATTTGTGAGTGGCTATTTGGGGTGCACACATATTTCAAACTATTATTTTGAGTCTGGCACATTTGTACGTTCACATACGCTCATAAACGCACTTCATTAAATTGAGATTTCTGGGTAGATGAGTGGGTCAATTCGGCATGAGTGAACACATCATGATGTTTCATTAGCCATTATTATTCACTCCCATGTGAGTTTGGACACGCACACACCAACACACGCATACTGCCAGAGACCCCTAATTACGTACTTGATTTCATGTAAGCTGGCTGGTGAACTGCAAAATGAACACACACACACACACACACACAAAACAACAAAGGAAGAGAAAGATGGGGGACAGAATAGCACTCTTTTCACTCTCTGATCCATAATTGATAAAATCTTTGCTCATTATGCTCATCGTGTTACGTTTGCATCATCAGCCAATCAGATCTCCTGGTTTTAAAGGTCAGTGTTGTGTGACCTCAGTGTTCTGGAAGGGTCTTTCTGCTGCAGCTAATTAATTTAGCTTGTTTCTGTCCCTCTGACACGTGGCTTCAGTGGAGCTTACAAGCATTCCATCATTTCCTCTCTCATTATGTTCTTCATGCACTGTTACGTCCAATCAAAACTAGCACAGTCGTCCTTTAGGATTGTTATCTTGAAGGGAACAGAGAGAAGAAATGTTGTAGGGAAGGACAGAAAGAGAGAGACATGCAGGTCAGAGAGAGATGGAAAGAAAGAGAGGGAGAGTGAATTGAAGAGATTTGGGAGTGAGTCCTGATTATTGTTCGTGAAGGGTTTTGACAATCTTGTGCAGAGTGAGGATTTGATTGAAATGTGTTTTTTTTGTGCTGCCTTACAGAACAAGAGAGAGCACCTGACTGCAGATTATTTATTTATTTATTTATTTATTTATTTTGATTTCTTTCAAAGAAGGAGGCATTGGACAGGCCTGAGAAATGGAAAGGCGCAGACCGAGATGCTTTCTGTCATGTAGCGTTAGGACTCGTGTTCTCTCACTGTATCTGAATGCAGCCAATAGTCAATCCCCTGATACCAGCAAATGAGATTTAGAACCGCTTACACATAATTAACAATTAAGCTCACTCGGTTTCTCTATTCGCATTTCCACAGCTACAGTATAATCAACATCCATCCCTCTTTTATTATATATCCCTCTGTCATTCCATCTTACAGGTATATGCTTTAGCGGTCAACCAATTTTAGTGGTCGTGTTTTAGGATGATTAATGGCTGATATAATGCCGAAATATACAGTATATTAAGTTAACACTTATTTATATTGCACATTTAGAAACAGCAGAAGGGGACCTGAAGTAATCTTCAATATAAAAAGCCAGCAAAATATTGAGATGAAGAAATTAATATAATATATAAAATAAAAATAAAATAAATATATAGCTGCTTGATATGTTTGTGGAAATCATGATACTTTTTTTTCAGGATTTGTTGATGAATAGAAAGTTTAAAAGAACAGCATCTATTTAAAATAGAAATCTTTTGAGACATTATATTTATTGTTTGATCAATTAAATTAATCCTTTCTATTTAAAAGTATTAATTTCCTTTTTTTATATAAAACTTTATTTATATACATCTAAATATTATATATAATATAATATAGTTAAATAATAAATATTAAGCTTTTTTATATGAGAATATGATATTTACTCAAAATTGATTCACAAAAAAATCACTTTGAACTAGCAAATGCTGATACTCCCTAAATGGAAATTGATTGTCTCATAATTATCTTAGCTGATATATTGGTCAGCCACTAATATACTTTGTCATCATCAATTTATAAATCCACCTAGTTGTTCTCCAAATGTGTTTTTTTTAAACTGTCCTGTATCCATCTGATCAGTTCCTCAGGTCTACCACTGAGAAGCCAAACATCAGTAGATCTCTGGTCTGACCCCACACCGTCTGACCACCTGGTTGTAGTGGACAGATCAGGCCTAAAATTTATTTATGTTTGCTTTTAAAAAGGGCTCCAGTGAGGTCCGATGCGCACATTGCAGCTAAACATTATGTACTCGTCCCAAACAGCACGGAATTTAGCTCTCTCTTTGTCACATTCTCTCGCATCACACACACATACAAATAGGCAAGCACAAATAAAACAAGATATACATGTGCATACACACAAACACACACGCACATGCCTGTCACCCTCCGTTTCGTCTCAAGATGGACTCGGGCAGGGTTTGCTGCTACAGGGTTTGTTTGTGACTGTGTGTGTGTGTGTGTGAGACACTGAGCTTAGGTTGTGTGTGTGGTAGGCTAGATACTGTAGGCTTGTGCGTTATGTAAATAGAAAGAGGGATGTCGGCAATGCCTTTATCCAAACTCCGATAACACGCACACTCATACACATTCACATGCAAACAGTGAAAAACATGTGCAGTGGGGTCCAAAAATTGTTTACGATTTGGGCGGGGGGGTGTTCTGCTGTAAAATGAAGAAAGAAATATTTTCTTCGATTCTGCACTATTTCTGTGTAAGTAATCAAAAGAAGAACATTTTTGACATGTGGAGTTGATGCAGCTCAAGTGCTGCTGTCATTAAAGCAAAAGAGGACAAACTAAATACTAAGACATCCTGGTATTTGTTTTTTTTTTCAATGTAACCTTTCTCTGCAATTGTTATGTTGATTCATAATAAAATGCAAAATAGAAGCATCTCACAAGGGCCCCAGTGTATACACAACCTTACAAAAGTTTGGGTTCAGTAAGAATTTATTTTATATAACATTTTTATTCCGCAAGAATGCATTAAATTAAATACATTTATAATGTTACAAAGGTTTCTATTTCAAATAAATGCTGTTCTTTTAAGCTGTCCATTCATCAAAGAATCCTGTAAAAAAATGTATCATGGTTTCCACTAAAATATTAAGCAGCACAACTGTTTTCAACATTGATAAATGATAATAATTATAAATGTTTCACACGATTCTTTAAAAATCATTCTAATATGAGGATTTGTTGCTAAAGAAACATTTCTTCTTATTATTACTAGTTGGAAATGGAGGCGTTATTTTTTTCAGGATTTTTTGATTAACGTTTGAAGAGCAGCATTTATTTGAAAAAGAAATCTTTTGTAACATTATAAATGAGCCCCCTTTTGGACCTGACCTTGACTGATCTACATTTATGTTCAAATCAACATAGAATATCTGTAATGTATTCTCTGACAAATCTACATATGTAATATTATACACACGAGATTCTTTCAGTTCCATATTATCTATCTAGCTGATAAATTACCAAATGAATGGAGAGAGAGGTGCAAAGAATGACAAAAAAAATGTTGAATGAGCGTCTTTCCTGTTCATTAAGATGGACTATTCTCTATTCAAAATAAGAGCCTCTTTTAATAACGTCTTATCTTCTCTGCTTGGATCCAGAAGGGGCCGACACAGAGTCGTTCAGCGTCAGCCACATTAAAAAACTGTTTACTGGACATACTTGGAATAAATTGATGTGCCTATAGGGTATATTTAGCAAACATATGCATGCATACATACATACAGGGTTTGAGATTAACTTTTTTTCGGCCCACCAGCCGAACTTTCTGGTTTTCCAAAGTAACTAGCCAGTCAGCATAGATATTATTAATATTATCTCATAATTTGGCAGCAGGTATTAGGGAGCTGCACTTTAAGACCATTATACTGTTACACGTTTTCTTTCTCAACATAACTGACTACGTTTACATGAATACTCGCCAAGCAGGGCCGTCGCTAGTGGGTTGAAAGGTGGTGACAATTATAGGGGCCGCCGCTGCCCAGGGGGCCCCACAAAATCCAGCAGTTATACTATTTAGCCCCTTGTTGTATGAATAATTCTAATATTTACATTAGTTGTATGCCTGAGATTTAAATGAAAACCACAAAAACGTGCAAATTGGGTAAATATTTTTCCAAATACCTGCTTCTCTTACCTCCATAAAAATGGTTTAGTCCGACCTAAAGTATTTATTAATTATTCAGTCAGAGTCAGTGACAAACATCAGATGGACCCAATAAAATTGTAAGTCCCACCCCAGCTCGTGAACAGAACCAATCAGAGTTGCGGCAGCCTGCAGTTAACGATGAACTTGGTGGAAGAGCAGGAGACTGACTGACTGAAAAATGTCGGGGAAAAGAAAACATAAATCAGGGAACCAGAAATGCCAGGAAAAGACGGAGAGGGAGGCAAGGAGAGTGGTTGTATCCCAGTCGATCAAGACGTTCTTAAAGACCGGTTATATATTGTTATTTCGCTGGGAATTAGAAAACTTCCGTCTACAGTCTGCCGTGTACGGTCATTTTTTATTATCGGTGCGCGCCACAATCGACCGAATGATTAAGTGGTCTAAATTCCTGTCTTTTTACACAATTGTAAATAGAGTTTTTAAAAAAATACACGAGTCACGACGCATTGCATTATGCATCTGACCTGCCGGCTGATGATATTTAAAACATCGAGAAAACACGAATACAACACACTGCACTTGGATGAATAAATGTATTCGCTTTATTTAATAATATTACCAGTTCCATATTATCTTTATTAAAAAATAAGACAATGAATGGTTTTATTTTTTAATTAGACTGCATTCTTGTCAATTTCTAAATGTTTACTTTTTGATTTATGAATTATAACAGACTGATGGGGAAAAAAAATGATTACTTTTTAAAAATTGGTTTTATTATTATTTAACAATTTCTTGCTTTTTGTTAGTTTTTATTAGGTGTAATTTTTATATAAACATTTAACTTTTAAAATAAAGGTTTTACAACAACATCACCATCTTCTGTTATGTGGGCCTCCATGTTCATCTATTGTACAGTATATGATATTGGTGGAGGGTGGTGGGGGCCCACATCAATATTTTTTCAGGGGGCCCCGAATCCTCTAGCTACGGCCCTGTCGCCAAGACTGGCATTTTGACATTATTTTGTGTGTATTTGATTGTTTAAGTGCTGACAGCCGGCTTTATGTGCGTGCACTTGGGGTGTGAGCACAAAATCTGCGGGAATAAGTCACATTATGTGCAATATGCGCAATCCCATGGCGAAATTCAAGCCCTGTTATACCAACAATATTCATCCGGAGCAAATGAAATGAGTGAGTGAGGGGAGGCAGGTTTGTGTGTCAACTCGCTGTCAGAGAGATGAGAGAGCAAGAAAGCGCTGCAGGCATCGTGTATCTATTCTGCGGAAAAATTAATATTAGAAGCTTTTCAGATATTTCAGTATCGATATGTATCGAAAAATCTATATTTTTTACCACACTACATTACACCTAGTTTATTATTTCAGATGCTGTTTTATATATAAAATTCAACCCGCCACAGTGGCCAGTAGGACTTACTGTGTTACACGCCACTGCTGAAATACACCCGCATTTGGCGGGTTGGCAGGTGTTAATGTCAAGCCCTGTATTAATACAGAGTTGGATAGCATAATGTTATGCCTTCTCTTCAGCTGTGTTCAGTCAAAATTCTGCAGAGAGAGTTTGTTTGTGAATTAAACAAGGCAGGTGGATATTATTTGTTTGTGTTGCGTGCGGTGTGAAGGTACTGCTAATGTAACCTGTAGGCTGCTACTGAATCAGAATAGAAAAAAGTGTTAGCGAGCCCGAAGGAGACAATAAACGACGTGATTAAATGATAAGATCAGAAGGCAAAGCTCTTGAGCGTGACTAGGAGCTTCAAGTGCAGAGCACCGCGTGTCAAAATAACATTTAATGTCTTTGAATCATTATTAACATCATAAATTCTACTTATAATTGAAAATAAAATCAACACAAAATTAGCACTGTCATTAAGATAAAAATCATCCTGAAACACCCATAACTCACAAAAAAAAAGCATTATGTCAGAGGAAATAACTCTTTATATGGAGTTTCCTAACTTATTGTCCATTCAATAACTGCTGACCATATGGCCCCCAAAAACACATTTTATGTGCCTACTGTCAAATAAAGGCTCTTCAGTAGGTGTGTGAGCGTGTGCATTCCAGAGAGAGTGACTGAGAGGGAGAACATCATCAAAACCAATGGTGCAAAGCGGGCAACCCATCTGCCACAAAGGAACAATAAAGCCTAAGGCTTCTCTCTCTGTGTGTGTGTGTGTGTGTGTGTGTGTGTGTGTGTGTGTGTGTGTGTGTGTGTGTGTGTGTGTGTGTGTGTGTGTGTGTGTGTGTGTGTGTGTGTGTGTGTTAAACACCCTGAGGCTACACAGTGATAAATTACTCCTTTTTTCTTTTTCCCCCAGAGAGTCAGGCTGAAGGAAGGGAGGGTGAGAGGTTTGGTACACGATTGCAAATTTCAAATTGATAAAGAGCAGGAATTGCAAGACATAAATATAAAATTAAAGTATCTGTCACATTTCTGTAAACCACAGCGGCACAATAAAAAAAAAAAAAAAACGCCATGCAGATGAGAACAAAAAACACAGGGAAATAGATGGGAAATAGAGAGGAAGTGTGTTCTTATTTGTGAGCGTCATGACTGCAGGGTGAATATATGCAGAGGGAGAGCACATGCTGTTTTCTTATCTCAATCACACTGTGTGTGTGTGTGTGTGTGTGTGTGTGTGTGTGTGTGTGTGTGTGTGTGTGTGTGTGTGTGTGTGCTGGGAGAGAGCGGGGCTGATTGCGACTGCAAAATCTTGCCAAAGGCTGTGCAGTTGTTACACTGATAAGACAAAGTTCTTTAAAAAGATTTTGCTATAGTAATAAAAATAAAAATAAAACTATTAAAAACTGTCAAATTAAAACAGGCATATAATTTATTACACCCAATATACAATATTTTTTTATTATTATTAATTACACTTCAATTCACAATTTTAATAATATAATAATTACATTTAAATTAATAGCTTATTATTTTCACATTTATTTTATTTAATTTCATACATTAAGTGTGACTAAAGTCTCCAAATACTATGTATATGCATGTATGTATATATATATACACACATACACACACACACACAGATATGTGTATGTATGTATATACAGTATACATACATAAACAACGGTAAACAGTTTTGATAATAATATAATTGTATTATAATAATATAATTGTAAATTAAACATTCCCAGTCTTGTTATTAATATTATTATTAATTTTACAATTAAATTAGATTAGAATACATAAATAATATTCGTAACATTTCAGAAATATTTTCTTTTCTTTTTTTCTTTAAATATACACAATATATACTATACCCAGGAAACCGAATATATTTGGACACACTTGGAAACTTTAGCCACACCTAAAATTAAATGAACTTCCGTGGATTAAATAAAAAAAATCAGTGCCATCTTAAATTTTCATATACATAAATGAAAAAACTCCCTCCACCCCTTTATTCTCTCTTTCTGTCTGTCTCTCTCTTTTAACACACAGACACCTCAACACAGAAAATGAGTGTTCAATCAGAGCCACTTATATAGTGATGTGGAGTGACAGAAGCTTAGTGGAGTTCATTTCCTGTTTAAATGAAGTCATTTCCTGTATCAGTAGCCACTTAAGGGCCGTGACCTCAAAATAAACATCACTTATTACATGATTAAACACCTTACTAAAGAAAAGCACAACGTATATACCCACCCCCAGACTTAGCGAGAGAGATTAGACGTGCTTGATGTTAATGCAGAAGGAGACTGCAGCAGCGAGATAAGGAAAAGTGCTTTTAAAATCGTATTATTCAACCTGTACAGTGTTTCTCTAAGGATGTGACTGCCTGCTAAGAGCGTGAACATAAATGCATATGTATGGCGAATATGGCGGAAAATACGTCACAGACACAGAGGGCTAAACATATAGTTATTACTATGTATCTGTACCCGTCGCTCACCATCTATCTCTCGAACAGCATTGCGGTTCATTAGTAAGCAGGTGTTCAGTTTATCTTTTTGCATATCTATTTATCGGTTGAATAGATGCAGCATCTCTTGAAGGACGTAATGTCATTGAAATGTCCCTTCCCACTCGCCCTATTTCCTGCGTGTGAATGTGTTTTTTTTAGTCTGCTTTCGCATTTTATCAGAGATCCTGGCTAATGAGTTGGGAGCTGAATTTGGCAGCAGTGGTCTGTAATTGTTTTAAATAAGCCTCATGCGTCATGCCAAATAATGGCAGCTCAATGAAGACATTAATCTACACAAGCACATCTGTGAGACTTCATTTACCGTCCTCCCCCTCGTGACATCAACTGCGCCGCTATAAATGGTCCCCGCGGTCCCTCTGCTAACTGAAGACATGTCGACTTATTAAACAGCCTTTTGGTGATTTAACTGAAGAACCGCACAAAGCGTAACACTTCTGACATTCATTTCACTCTTATCTGTCCATCTCTCTGTTCTCTCCTCTGTCCTTATCTCTCTCTCTCTCTCTTTTGAAACAGGGGGAACATACTGAATGCTAAAAAAGCTATTGCCTTTTTAGCATAAATGAGTAAAATTACAGTGGTATGATTAGGGCTGGGTGATATAAATAAAAAAAATGCTTTTCAATATTTTTCAGTCTTTAGATGACATTTAATAAATATCTCAATGCGCATTTCATCTAAAATGGCATAAAGGGTCATTTCCCCCCACTTTTTCTTGTAAGCCGAGACCAATAGAGGAAATGTATCTATTTTGCATTTTTATACAATTCATTTCATTGTAAATTATTTTATCTGCATAACAAATTTAAGTAAAAGGCTGTGCTTCAATAGAAGGAAGTACATCCAACCTCTTATACAAAGGAGTTTGCATGATCAGAGTATAAAACATGTTTTTAATTTTAAGATTTCCAATGTGATCTCAGAACCTTTGGACTCCATTATATTACTACTAAAAAAACATTTACTTGATTTTCAGGCAATTTTTGAGGGATAACAAAATGAATCAAATTACTCTAATGATCGACTTGAACAAATTCACTGAAATGTTTAAAGTGCATAAAAATTATGCTTATATACACAAACCACCAGCAAAATCAATGTGAATATCTGTTTTAATCACCCGGGCCTAGTGATTATGACACACACACACACACACACGCACGCACAGCTGCCACTATCTATTGTATTTGTAATTGGGTAATCTGCTAATCATACTGACTGATCAGTGCTGACTGATCATCAGTTACTCGAGTTTAACCTCAATTTTGGGGTCAAATTAATCAGACACATTTCTGAAAAAGTTAGTTAACTCTGTCCAGATATTAACTCGTTCCCCGCCAGCATTTAAAAAAAAGAAAGAAAGAAAAAGGTTGCCAGCCATTTTTGATAATTTTCACTAAAATTTCATGGCCCCCAGAACATTTTGTTATATGAATATCTGAACATAAAATGTTTAAAAAAGAATCGACTGAGCTTTAAAAAAAAAAAAAAAAAAAATCTAGCTTCAAGCATTCTTTTTTTATCAACACTTGAATGTGGATAAGCTTCATTTTGAAGCTTTTTGAACAAAAAGCTGAGAAAATCTAGTTCCCTTTCGTATGGGAACTCCTACGTCTCGTCGGAGGAGTTTCCAATGAATTGGGATCACGCTAGGGAGACCAATTGCCTTCGAGTGAATTAAAACGAGCCAATAAATATTGGCATGCGGGATTTGCATTCCGCGTCCCGCCTATCAATGCGGGTATAAAAGCGGAAGCGAACGCATATACCATTGCTTCTAGCTTCGGAGCCGAACTAAGTGTCCTCTGAGTGATGAGTTTCAAGATTACATTTTTCTTCACGCTCAACGAGTCTGCTGTTTCCTTGAAGACCTCTCTGTGTTGGTGTGACGGCGCTTCAGCGATCTTCGCGATCTCCCGGTTGCCAGCTGTTGCTGCACGCGATCTGCCTTTTTCAAAGTAGCTGTTGTCACAGCTGGTAATCGGTTGAGTGCACGCAGCGGGCTTGCAGTTTCCCCGCTGTGTTGCCACGTTTGATCCCTGTGTGCTTCAGCACAATAAAGAGAGCGTTTTTTCTTTGAAAGAGCAACACGAGTGAAGTTCGCGTCCTTTTAAGGATGACGTTTCACCCGTGTGTTTCTGGATGCGGTCAACTTCTGCCTCCGGCTGATGGTCACGATCGCTGTCTCACATGCTTGGGCTTCGCACACGCTGAGGCAGCGCTCGTGGATGAGTCATGTTCTCACTGCGGGAACATGACCGTCGCGGTGTTGAGACTAAGACTGCGATCCCTCACCAGAGGGGGAGTCCCTTTGGAGATTCCCCGATCTAGTTCTTCTTCTGGTTCACTCCAGAAGAAGGCTACTTCGGCTAATCCCATTGGTGGTCTGAGGGTTACAGTGCGGAATGATCTGCCGGGTGAAAGACCCCCTCGGACATCCCACTCCTCTTCATCCGTACCACTGGGGTCTTCGGAGGAGCGCGCTGGGTCATCACGCGTGGCTCCGGTCGTTTCCTTCGGGGCCCCTCCGGAGGAGCAGATGTTGATCGCGGCATCGGAGGGAGATGAGTCGGGCTCTGGGAATGACGACTCGGCTGCATTGCCCCCTTTGGGATACGAAGGCATCCCCCCAGTGGAGCGCGCGGTGGAGATGCAGCTGTGTCCTCCTGGCGGGGTAACCCTTCGCTCCCCTCCTGCGCTTGTAGGTTCTCTTCCAGTCTGACTGGAAAGGCCTACACTGCATGTGGAGAGGCTGCCTCTGCCCTGCATGCCATGGCGCTCCTGCAGGTCCACCAGGCCCAGGCGCTCTGTGACATGCAGGAGGGTGGTACTGACCCAAGGGGTGCTTCAAGAGCTGCGCACGGCGACGGACCTTGCCCTACGGGCGACGAAAGTCACCGCACGTTCCCTGGGTCGGGCGATGTCCACTCTCGTGGTCCAGGAGCGACATCTCTAGCTTACCCTGTCGGATATGAAGGTCTCGGACAAGAACAAGTTCCCTGTTTCTCCCATATCCCAGGGTGGCACAAGGCGCCTCGCTGGCAGATATCTGCAGAGCTGCGGGCTGGGCGACACCTAACACGTTTGCCAGGGTTTATAGCTTACGTGTTGAACCGGTTTCCTCCCGTTTACTCGCTACGGCCAGTGGCGCGAGGGAATAGGTTCTGTCGGCTTGCTGCACCACTCCCGCCTTATGAGCCGGATCTGTGCGCTTTTTTGCTCCGTTGGTTCCCCAACAAACGGCTAACCTCGTGAGTTCCTCCATCACCCTCCGGCACCAGGCGAGGCGGATCGCCCAGCGCCAGGTCTATTACCTCTCATAAGAAGTTGTTAATTGACTGGGTGACCTTCACGGTGGTTTCTATGTGACCACTCTCCACGTTCCAGCTACCCTCCGGGCTAGCTCCGTGTCTTCCCCTCGACAGATTCATTCTGTCGTCCTTGCTGAGTACGCTCCCACCCTACGGGCTGGGGCTACCTCAAGGACTCCCGTATGTTTCACTACCCTACGGGCTAGTACATGCGTGTATTCCAGTGCCTCCCCTCGGGCAGGCCAGGGGCTCCGCAACGTTCCCTCCTACAGGTTGGGCACGTTTCCCCAGTGTTATCCAAGTCCACTGAGCGGGTCTTGCGGAACAGCAGTGTGATTTTTTCCTAGCTAGCTCCCGCCCTAAAGAAACTAAGAAACTGCTTGGCGGGTAGCTCAGCCGGGCGCTGGAAGGGGCCAGCACCATGCCGTTTTATTGGGGATCCCAATTCGTTGGAAACTCCTCCGACGAGACGTAGGAGTTCCCATACGAAAGGGAATGTCTCGGTTACGTATGGTAACCCTCGTTCCCTGAGTAGGGAACGGAGACGTCTCGTCCCGTCGCCATGTTTGCTGCCAATATTTATTGGCTCGTTTTAATTCACTCGAAGGCAATTGGTCTCAATTCGTTGGAAACTCCTCCGACGAGACGTCTCCGTTCCCTACTCAGGGAACGAGGGTTACCATACGTAACCGAGACGTTTTTGTCAAAGATTACGTCAGGATCAAAACATAAATGGAGTAAATCACATCTATCAACACCCCTAAAGTTTGCGCCGTCCTATACCCCTTCAGGGGTTCGACATTTCATTCAGTAACATTAGGCAGTTTTGATTTATATGATGTTTAATGTTTGATGATTGCGTCAGCGTACATGTGCGTCAGCAATGCTTCCATCGCTTGTTTTTGCTTCTTCTCCGCCTGTGTTTTGATCTGGAGATTCTGTTCTCTTTCAGAAGATGCGTAATAGCGCCCCCTACAGTATAACAGTAAAAATGTTGTCAATGGCAGGGAAAGAGCTAATAATATGCCTAATAAGTTTTGATTAGGTTAGAGGAACATACAGCACAAGAATATGAAGATCTGAAAATAAGGCAATTTTGAAATGTTTTCATTTTACATGTACATTACCTCTGGGACCTTGAACATAAAAACAGCAAATGTCAATCTCATGAACATGAAGGTTAAACATGTACATAGATGTACAGAAACACACACGCATAAGTGTGCACATTCACACACACACACTGTCAAGGTGATGCATTGACTTCACCTTCAGGCAGTAGATTTGGGCAGACAGAGCACATCAGAGCCAATACAATGGTCACTAGTGATAGAAGATGCTGTCTCTCTCTTTCTCACACACACTCAACATCAGAGTTTCCTTTTCACTCTCTCTATTCTTCTGTAGCCTTGCTGTATCTCAGAGGGAATATATTCCCCACCACGTTAAGTGAAATGACCTTCCTTGTAACAAAGACTCGGACAGATCTAAGCGGTCACATTCTTTTCTCTCCCTCTCTCATATACATGCATTTAAACACATCAAACACTGATAATATCATATTTGGTTTCATTACTAGCACCGGCCAATCTTTATCAGTTGTATCAGATCCAGAACTAAGCCGATCAAGCCATCTCCAGACTAAGGGGCTTATGGGCTTAGCTGACTTAAACCAGACATTAAACTAGACTACATCCTATAAGTGACTAGTTGGCTAATTACTTTTCTGTCTTAAAGCTTTAGTCATACTTCTAGAGCACAGACTTTGTAAAGAAACGCTAACCAATTCAACCAGAAATCACATTTCCAGTAGGATTTTTCTATGTGAAACATTAAAGGAAACATTTTAAAGAATGTTCCCACTGCTTTTTTTTTCTCAGTGAAAGTTCTCTCAGTGGCCCATTAATTCCCAAAGACACAGAACATTACACCAAGGCTGAATTTATTTCTGAAAAATTATAGTAAAAACAGTAATACTGTGAAATATTTTTCTTAATAATATAGTTTTAATTTAAGTCTATTTTAATTTTAAGTCTATTTTAATATATTACAAAATGTAATTTATTCCTGTGATGGCAAAGCTGAATTTTCAGAACAATTAATCCAAGTCTTCAGTGTGACACAATATGATAATTTACTTATTACTATAATTTTTTTTTATCAAAAATTTTGAAAACAGTTGTTCTGTCAAATATTTTTGTGGAAACCATAATACATTTTTTTGAAGATTCCTTTATCAATAGAAGGTTCAAAATAACAATTTATTTGAAATAGAAATCTTTAACGTTATCAAAGTATTTACTGTCCCTTTTGATGAATTTAATGCATCCTTGCTGAAAAAATTGTATTTCTTTAAAAAAAAAAAAATCTTACTGACCCAAACATTTAAACCGTAGTGTATGTAGTTTACATTTAAAAATGCTTCACAGCTTTACATTTCTCAGAACAATCTAGTGTAATTGCCATTTTCATATTTTACGTTTTATAATATACCATATCAAAAACGAATATTAAATAAAATTTAATTTAGTTTTAGAATCATGAAAATGTATTAAAGTTTACTTTTCATTTTTTTCCAGTTATGATAGAATTATATGGTAAAAGAGCAGCGTGAACATTCTTCAGAACATCTCATTTTGTTTTCCACAGAAGACAGAAACCCAAAATGGATTTAGAACGACATAAGGCTGTGCTAATGGAAGAGAGGAGACGAGAGGAGAGGAGAGGAGAGGAGAGGAGAGGAGAGGAGAGGAGAGGAGAGGAGAGGAGAGGAGACGAGGAGAGACCCATGGGCAGTACTGACCTTCTTTTTAGGAGCCTAAAGACAGAATTACCTCTCCAGACCCCCCTCTCTCTCGTGTCCGGAGCCACGGGTGTGATCTGTGATGCTTTTTCTAGGCCACCGCACACACCTCCAGCATCCCACAGTGCACCAAAGTAGCAATGTGGCCAACACAACAAAACAATGCTGTGTGTGTGTGTGCGTGCACATGACAGAGTGTGAACGTTATTGCTGTTGTTCCCTCCCCCTCCTCCCCCGGTTCTCTCTCCAGGGACATTTGTAGTCGAAATAGCTGCCCTTCTAAAATCCCCAAATTACCCCCAATCAACCCTGCCCTTCCACTTTTTGATCCTTCTGTGTGCGCATATGTGTGTGCGCGCAATGAGCATACGTGGGCTATTAGCACTCAAGGAGTACTGGTCAGACTCAACACCCCTGTAAAAGGCCTTCAGAGAACACTGGCACCACTGTCTTATCCAGTAGGGGAGCAGTTAGAGCTCTTGCTGCCCTTAATGACCTCCATGATCACTATGAGTCAAGGTGAAGCATAGATAACAGTGGCTGGATGTCAAAGTCACCTTCCCGCAAGCAACGGGAGGAACCAAAAAGGCCAGTTGGCCTATAGGATGGGGACGGAAGGTACTATTTTTGCTATGCTGGCTCGAGCTGGTCCTGCGGTAACTCTACTACAACGAAACTGTGGCACCAAAATGGCTTCCACTGCAGAGAAGATGCAGGCGATAAATGATTTGGCGCTGTGGTGAGGACTTGCTCACTTGTGTTTATGCGTGTGAGGGAGAAAGAACTGACAAGGTGACAAAGAACTACTGGCAGCAACGTCTCTTAATTTGTCAATATCAATGTACACAGCTCGATGTTACCACTGGGATGACAATCTGACATTACAACTTATCAAATCTGCTTGCTTTTATTAAAAAAAACCCTGCTGAATTCATATAGAGTCAGCATGAAATAAAATTGCCCTATTAATTTTTTATAATGCACTTTTTTTTGGCTTAATTTACCAGTTTATGTTTTGTTTTTTTTAAAGGGACAAACTGGTATTCATTACGTTTCATCAAAATATACAAAAATTAAGACAAAACTTTTTTCACTTCTGAAAAGATTATAAAAAAATAATAAGGTTAACAATATAGCAAAATAGCTATATAATCATCCTTTTAGGCTGCTGTAATGGGAAATGCAGCCTTTAAAAAATCTTGCCAATAGTTAACACGGTAATTTAATGGTTATTATAATCTATAGATTAACATTAATGCAATAAAGGCTACGGCAATAATAGCAAATTATAGATGCTCTCGAGGGAGAACTTGACCTTTAGCCTTCATGTCCCATCCACCATCTCGAGCCCCAGCAGCTAGAGGCTCAAATAAATATGATTCCTGCATGGGACATTTCTTCCTCTCCACAATTGACTGCAAACTTGCTTTCAGGTTTCAGGTCTTACTTTATTCGGGTGTGCAACATCAACTTTACAGGGTGCAATCAATTCCTGATGGACAAAAAAATCCGATCTCTTCCTATTTTTAAAAAAAAACTGAATATTCAGTATCATGCGTAAATTCAATATATTGCACTCTGGAAGTAAAATAGATTGCAAATACTATTTCGTGCTGACTTTAAATTTAGATCTTAAAACAACATTAAATTAAATGTGATTTAAATATTTAAAAAATAAAATCTTAGCAAAAGTTTGTGGTCAGAGATTAATTATGCAGTTTATGCATTAAACTGATCAAAAGAGACAGTAAAGACATTTATAATATTACAAAAAAATTTATTTCAAATAAATCCTGTTATACTGAACTTTCTATTCGTCAAAGAATCCTGAAAGAAATGTACCACAGTTTACACAAAAATTTTAAGCAACACAATCAACTTTGATAATTATCAGAAATGTTTCTTGAGCATCAAATCATAGAATGATTTCTGAAGGATCATGTGACACTGAAGACCGGAGTAATGATGCAGAAAATTCATCTTTGACATCACAGAAATAAATCTCATTTTAGAATATTTTAAAATAAAAAAGCAGTTATTTGAAATTGCAATAATATTTCACATTACTGTTTTTACTGTATTTTTGATCAAATAAATGCAGCCTTGCTGAGCATAAGAGACTTCTTTTAAAAACATTATCAACCCGAAACTTTTCGACAGTAGTGTAAAAAATATGATTCATCACATTATTTCTAAAAGACCTATAAAACTGCTATTCCTTTCTGCTACTGTAGCCAAGACCACAGGAACAATGAACCATAAAAACATCATTACCATACAACAGCAATCCAATTAAATTCAATCCGTAAAAACAAACTAGTTCCTCCCTTCATTATTTTGGACCATATATTTTGTTGGACTAGGAAATACGTCACATTACAGAAGTTAAATGCATTGCAGATGCTGTTTCATGCCGTTTTAAATGGTTATTTCAACGTTTCACTTAATTCAGCCACTTCATCTTAAGACGTGATGGTCATTCTAGCAAGTAAAAGCTGAATCTCTAACCACATTACTGCAGCTCTATAGAGTCTAGACATACACACCGGACAAACAGACAAAAAACTTCTACAAACAGACACTATTGTTGTGGTTGGGGTACAGGAAAAACTTAATCCTAAAATCATTGTCCGCACATGGGAGAACACACACACACAAACACATTCTCTTAAACTGGGATGGAAGAAGCCGATCTACTGTGGATGAAAGCTATTCCTTATCATCAGCTTCCTCATAAAGGAACTGGAATAGAAGGTATTTACTCAGCGAGACAGACAGAGAGAGAGACAGAGTGAGAGAGAGAGAGACTGAAGCTAAAGAAAGGGAAGTTGTGTGGGTAGAAAGATTATGGGTGGGTTGCAGCAGCACTGAGCTGCTTCAAAGATTGTCACACTCTAATCAGAGAGAGAGAGAGAGAGAGAGAGAGAGAGAGAGAGAGAGAGAGAGAGAGAGAGAGAGAGAGAGAGAGAGAGAGAGAGAGAGAGAGAGAGAGAAGTTCTTCCATTTCGGGTTAAATCCCCGTTTCATCCTGCATCTCTCTGTCTCTCTTTCCGGGTCATTAAGTCAAGTGCCGTATGAGTCCGTGTTTAGAACAAAAGCTCAGCGCATCGTTTGTACATACACACTCACAGCCTGTTTTGATAAACATTCACATACATACATACATTGATAGATGGTAATTTTTCGTCTCGTAACCCCTACTGAGAGCATATGCCTTACCCTCTTGTCATTGTGACACGCACACACACTTACACGTAGCACATCAGACGAACTGACAGGCCAATCAAGCCCATGCTGTCATTTCATTTTAATGACTTGCCCTGTCACTCATTTGCTGTTCTGCAGGGAGCAGACGCACACTCACTGCGTCACTAAATAGATGAGTTGAATATAACCTCCATTACCGAAGGAGAGGCTCCGGCGAGCCGAAAAACACAGAACCCAAGAAAGGAACACGGCTTTCAGACTGTTTGCTCTGGATGTCAGTTTAACATGACGCACCAGTGCTCTACATTGTGTTCATCGACAGATAAATTGCGGGGTGGTAAATATTTGGAGGCCCTGCTTAAGGCCAAAATGTAAAAAGGCCAGAAAACGGAAAGGTGACAGTATCGGAATTTCCAAGGTGCTGGTTTTGATGACGGAAGCAACGGCAAATTTATAGAAACGCAGTCTTTGAAGAAATGATGCAAGAATCTGGATCAAATCTCTATTGAAAAAACGGCATAATTCAAACTCTAAAATCTGATTGGATGAGCCATGTTCAAAGTCACTAAAAATTACTATATAAAGACATGGCCTCACATTCAATATTAGATTTTAGATGTAAACAAATTTTACTATCAAAAACTGTAAACAATATCACAGCAATTATTGAAAATAAATTTGACAGTTTATTTAACACATTTTTCGTCATAAACAGACCTTTAGGAACATTAAATTACTCTTTTTCCAACCTTTTTATAATTTCATACTGCAAATATTTTTCTAATAAAAACAATATTTGAGAGTAAAATGTCTTGCATTGAGTACGGTTTCAGTAGGGCCTTCCTAGAGAGTGTTGTAGTAATATGCGGCTGGCAAAGAGCATTCGCTTAAAGGATGGTATTACCGCATTCCCCACACTTACAAACACATGGGCTGGGGCGCTGCCACGACAACTGAAACCATGACAGTGAGAGGGGGGTTGAGAAAACACAGCCAAAAAATCCAATGATCACGGTGTGACTTCGGCCCAGAGAGAAGCACACACTCGCATTCGTACACCTCCATAATTACAGAGGAGAATGTTCGAGACAGAAACAGACATTAGATAAGATTTAATTAGCAGCTGATTTATGCAAAGCATTCTGACTGCAAAAATTTTTTTTTTTTTAAGAATCATATGCCAAAAGCACAGAAATAAAATACTGACCATGCTAACACTAAGAATGATGGTCAAGGTACAATGCATGTAATTGAAAAAAAAAAAACGTATATTGCTCCAGACTGTTAAAGAATGTCAAGGGCATGACCTTTGTCCCCATAACCTGAGCTACATTCACAGATAATTCACGCCTGAGAGTAGGTGATGGATTATTTACATACAGACACATCAGCTTGATGCTGATCGTCTATAAGTGCTGATTTCAGACTAACTGTGAGTGAATGCCATTTCATGCTGCAGCTTTCTCTCCTTTTTCCCTCCTCTCTTTGTCTCTCTCCCCCCCATTTCCTTGGATTTAATCTGAGCGTCTTTATTTAAACAGCTTTGTGGTTTCGGTGTAACTTTGTGTAGCTGTGTAACATCTGTGTGTCTTTTTGTCTGTGTTGCTAAGCGGACAGGGCATTGGTATCTAGTTAATAATGAGAGAAATTGAGAGGTGAGAAGGACATTTAAATCTTTCCTGCTTCCTTTCATTTATATTTACAAAAGCCTCGCTCACAAAAACCTAAATGATGCATTCTAGAATAAAAAATTACAATTACAACAAAATGTTAAGACACAGCAATCGTATGTAAGTGACATTCAATGTAGAAAAAAATACAATAGAATTAGAACACATTTTTTACAAATAAAAACTAAAATAACATATACAAGAGACAATAAAAAATAAACTATATATATTTTTTTTTTAAATATTACAAATACATCTATATAAAGCACAGAGTTTATTAAAAACAATGAAATCACAAACAACGAAATGGAAAACCCAAAAATGAAAAGGCCCCGTGATGAAATGCATAAACAAATGGCTTCGATCCCAACGAAATTCATGAGCTATAAGAAAATAGAAAACTCAAACGATTTCCTTAAATTAGCTGCGTTATTGATAAAGCATTTCCAGCGCGTGCAGGATCAATCCTTTATCATTTTTAATTTTCCGCTCCGCTGCTTTGAGCTCTGGTGAGGATTGAAGACCAGGTGCTTTGAGATTCAAAATGCACTTTATAGGAGGACTTTAAAGAATAAATTATTTTAGTAGAAAAACTATTTTTTTTTTTGCATGAATTAAAAAGACAAACATCCTAAAATCAGATAAGTTGTGATGTAGCCTAGAATTTAATAGTGGCGGCGAATAAATGAAATCTTATCGGGTCGTTTTATTTTTTTAAAAAGCATGTTTGTGCATAAATGTGCAGAATAAAATCGTACATATTTTCACGATGCGTAAATGAAAAAAATATAATTTCTGCATTGCTGTAGTAGCTACCTCGCTGCAGGACCAGTGAGTAAGCGGTAAGAGAGAGAGAAGGAGAGGAGAGAGAGAGAGAGAGAGAGAGAGAGAGAGAGAGAGAGAGAGAGAGAGAGAGAGAGAGAGAGAGAGAGAGAGAGAGAGAAGGAGAGAGAGGAGAGAGAGAGAGGAGAGAGAGAGAGAGAGAGAGAGAGAGAGGAGAGATGAGAAGAGAGGAGAGAGAGAGAGAGAGAGAGAACGAAAGTTTTTTAATGTCATTCCAATGCAAAACTTGCTAAACAAAATCATCTCTCGTTCGCTCATATTGTTTTTGTCTCTGTGCATCGCTCTCTAGCACTACAGAGGTCAACTGTGGAGGGAAACGTGTGTTTTGAGGACCATGGCACCTGCTACTAATTAAACCGGGATTGCGGGTCCAAAAATATTTTAGTTGTTAAAAGACCGGGCTTTTACAGGTGTTGACTGGACCAAACGTCACCGTTAAGCGGCTAACAGACACACTAAAGGCCGTTTGATGGCATGCGTATGACAGTCGCACGCGCATCTGCCAACGTCTCGTGCAACCAAATCTGCCAAACACACACAATCACAGATCTCACACACTCACTTCTGGAGCTTCTCGGCTTCTAGAAAACTCTACATCGTCTGCCTTATATTTCTTGTGAAGTTTTCGTTTTCAGCCTAATTTCGTATCGATTAAGCAACACGAGCCAATACCTGGAATAAAAAGCGTTGCGCGTGCCGGTGGTCAGTGCGCATACTAGAGCAAGGACATACTAGAGAGGCATCTTCAACGCAGAACAAGCGTGACACTATTACCACATTTAAAGACTTATTATACAGAATATGCCACGAACACAAATACAATAATAGCTATATTGGAACTGACTTACCGATAAGCATGTTGTGGAAAAAAATATCCTGGTTTCCAAAAAGAAACCAACCAAAAGACAAAAGATCAGCGCAGGAAAATCAGAACGGTTAATAAATATTCTCCGACAACTCGATATGTGACTTTTCTCCTCAGATTTCTCACTCTTCTATGAGTCTCACTCTTGTTTCTGGTCCTAGAGTTGATGTGTCAGAGGGAACGCTACACACGCGCGCAGTGCTTCGCTGATCTGCGCGCCCTCGACGGGGAGGAGGAGGAGGAGGGAGAGCGTATGATCGACAGTCTTTTACCCCCAACTACTCCCCCACCACCTTCTCTCTCTCGCTCTTTTTGCTGCCTGCCGCTTAACCTGAACGAACGGCACAGATGGGAAAATTAGCTGGTGCTATTTTCTCCTTTCATGGTCCTTGATTTCGGCTAAATAATTCTGTGTGCGTCTGTGAAGGCGGGGGGTGGTATTTTTCTACCTCCAATGATTCTAGATAATTTAGCAGACATAAGATACTCTCAATGATACATTTACTGGGATTAGAACTAAACCATAGCCAATTATGAAGCAAAAATTATGTTTGTTTTGTATTACATATCAAGTGGGATATTGCATTTATACAACAATCATGTAATTGTTTCAGACGAAAACCGGACAGTTAAGGCCTGTTCACACCAAGAACGATAACTGTAACCTACAATAACTATTAGCGTCCACACAAACGAATTAATATTAACTAATAAATGCTGTAGATGTAGTGTTCATTCTTAGTTCATGTTAACTAAGGTATTAACTAAAGAACCTTATTGTAAAGCGTTACCCTTTAAAATAAACTCTTTAAAAGTAGGGTGGATTCTGATTGGCTGTCAATGTTTCTATCTTTTATCAGTTGGAAAAAAATGGCTTTGAAAAGAATGTTCCAAAAGTTCCAAAAGAAGCCAAAGTATCAAGCTGAAAGCCAGTCTGGAACAGCATATGTGAGTGGAGTGGCATGCAGAGATTCACAATCACATGTCATCAATAAACAGGTACTAGGCTACATTTAATAACTTTGCTATCATTAAGAAATAGGTTAAGTATGCATATGTGTAGTATGAATACAATCAGGATATTGTACATTCGACATGTTGCCAAAATGAAAGTCAGATTGCTTCACCAGCATTTAAAACTCTCCCTGGACTCATGGGATGCTCCATCGAAAATGCACTGTACAGAAACCCTTCCCCTACTGTTTTATAAATACTGCAAATTCGGACATACAACTCATGTCACATCTTTTCACCTACTATACAGGAGGGAAATAGGCATATTTACACATTCTCCCATCTCAAATCAACCACTCTCCACAGAACAACCCTAAGAAAACTCAAACTTCGTCTTTCAGGAACATTTCACTCCCTGTTCTGCACAACTGACATACTTTGATATAGAACGTTGTGAGCACAAACAAGTGAACTGAGACAAACAGTGAACCGTCAACCACCTGCCTGATCAGAAAAAGATTAACCAGTGTAGTCTGTGAATGATTGAGAGAGAACAGAAACCGAACAGGAACTCTTTCTGGAAATATTTTAGACCATACTCACATTACAAAATATGGCTTTAGTTTTTCAATAAATCTGATGGCTGGTATTATCAGCATAGTATCTCCATCAGTGCTCTGGGGCGTTTGGACCCCCTACTGGTGCCATAAACACCTCTCCCAGCAAGAGTTTCCTCTGGAGGTCTTTGTGTCTGTACTGGAAAGTGGACTGGGCTGTATTTGACAAATGACTAGAAAGAAAAGAGGTGCTCTTCATCTTTGTACAGATCATTCAATTCCTTCTTTTTCTTTAACATACAGTTAAATCCCTGAAATTAACTTCCTGCATCATCTTTGCTTCCAGATATGTACTGTGACCATGACTCCTCTCGCTCAACATATTACGTAATATTGTAGATATAGGACAAACAGTGATCCGATGTATGCCGGTTCTGTGTGCATATGTGTATGTGTTTCAGTTTGCTTAGCCTGAAGCTCTGAGACATTAGCGGTGACAGCAGAGACAGCTGTGCCCTCTTCCTGCAATACTTCCTCCATCCATCCATACACACACACACACACACACACACACATATTAGTGTTTGTCAGTGTGTTGTGCTCAAGTCAGAGAACAATCTAATACAATCAAATAAATTATTTGGCCTCTTTAATAGTATCAAATTAGCATTTTCATCTCTCAGTTTAGATAAAAGAACAGTTCGTCATTATTTACTCACCCTCAACTTGTTTAAAAAATGTACAGTGAATTTTTTCAATGAATATACACAAATAATTAGTGAGCTGTGGACGTGCATGACTTCAGAAGAATCAGAATCTAGAATATCAGGTTTTTATCGTGTTCTAATAGTGTTTTTTAGTTCCATTGTAAAATATTCTTTAGAAATAATTTTTTTGTGTTTCACAGAAAAAAATGAAAGCATTCAGATTTGGAACGACACGAGGGTATCAAATAATTATCAAATAATCAAATAATTACAAAATATGCCTTTAAACTAAAACCACATTAAAAAAAAAACGTGTCTCAAGACCTGTCGCCACACAATTGCATGAGCAAAATGTAGAGAAAATTGAGTACTTGTCAAAAGTTCTCAAAAGTCAAAACTGTTCCTGAATAATTTGAATAATTCAGCAATTAGTCTTCAAGCCTTCAGTTTCCCAGAGTGCAGTAGGGCGTATTACAAGAGGTGATGGGCAGGTGGAGGAGGGAGTGATTTACTCATCCAGTAGCGTTAAGAGTCTATTACAGCTGCAGACAGACATTCAGAGCAGTATCATGACCTTAGCGTAGCGCTCAGTGAAAATCATTTCAGCTGGAAACATAGCTGGTGTAAATAAAGCAGCCTGCCAATCAATCCCATCATTCAGAACCATTGGAAAACATACAAACGCCATACAGGCGCTTTTGCCAATACTTAAAATACAGTGAGCATTTCATTTCAAAGGGTCCTACTGCTGTGAGCTAGTCTTTGTTATCTTGTTTCCTTTCATAATTTACTTGCACCTTTATTCCAAATGGCTGCTACGAGCACATGGTAGCGTCTCACTGCCTGGTTATGCTAGCCTCCTCCATCTGCCTCCTCAACACTTGCACAGGTCCAAGTGAATCTAACTGATAACACGGACTGTCAAACAGAAAAACTGCTGATTAATCAAGAGAGAGAAACTGGCAGCTTGAGATTTTCGAGGTTGATAAGATCCCATTTTGTTTAGGGAATGATAAATTCGGACTGTGTGTTTTTTTTTTTTATACTGCCGTCCACCAGTTTAAACTGAAGCGGTCTGAAAATGAATGCATCTGTTTGCATGGATTTTTTTTTTGTTTAATCTATCTATTTATGTTTTTTATATAAATTATATTATGAGACATATTTACTATCATTATAACAAGTGCCTATTTAGAGCAGTACATTAAAAATATCTTAAAGTCCCCCTGTAGTCAATAATTTTATCCCTTAAAACTCATCTTTGATCACAAAAATGACACATTTAAACAATTTTTCCTTGAAAAAAAAATCTTGCCTTAAACTAGATTGAATGTAATTCTACACCCTTGCCTCATTTAGTATACGCTGTTCTATGAATATGCAAATTAGCCCCGCCTCCAGTCACTCGCACCAGCTCAGAGACCCAATCGTTGACAATCACACGTTGACCTGATTGGTTACAAGGTAATTTGTGACGTCAGAAACACCAGCGATTTCAAACCGTGTTTTTGAGACAGTATTTGGTTCACTGCAGTTTTAAGGAGAAAATCCTCAGCAATGGTGTTGACTTATTAATTTGTACATGGTTTCCCTTAAAAGCTAATTAAAAACACCACATAGACATATAAACAACATTAAAAGCTTGATTTTCACCACAAAGGGGCTTTAATATATAAAGAGTTCCACCCAGATTTTTTTCTTTATTTGCAGGATTTTATTATTATTATTATTATAAGAAACATACTTGAAGACAAGAGATTTGTGTAGATTTGAATTAGCAGCCAATGAATGCAAAACATTTGCTGTAATTAAGTGAATACATTTTGAACAAACCAAACTAAGAGATTTAATGCCACTAGCAATATGAATATGCGTGAGAGAAAGAGTTTTCACACACTTAACCTGGAAAATCGAAGTACAAAAAGGCTTACAACCTAAAGCAAACAACATCCCACAACTGTTGGCGCTCCCGCTGCATGACACTATGGAATAATGACAGGGGCTTGGGGGAGGACAAAGAGAGCGAATACATATGTGTATTTAGGGAGAGAATGGAAAAGAGAATGGAAAGAATGGAGTTTGAGTCTTAAGCACTTGGGAAAGAGAGGGAGAGAGAGAAAGAGAGACTGGAAAGCCAGTAAAAAGAAGTCCATAAAGCAGAGGAAAAAATGAGAGTAAAGGTCGAGCAAAGGAATTACTCTTGCAATCGTGCTATAAGCCATTCGTTTTTGAGAATTTCTCTTGTGTTTAAGAAAGAAAGAGAAGGTCATACAGGTTTGGCACGGCATGAAGGTGAGTAAATGATGACGGCATTTTCATTTTACAGTGAACTATTCCTTTAACTTTTGAAAAAGACTTTTGTGTGTGTGTGTGTGTGTGTGTGTGTGTGTGTGTGTGTGTGTGAGAGAGAGAGAGAGAGAGAGAGAGAGAGAGAGAGAGAGAGATTTATCACAGTCATGCGCAACATTAACCTACTTTGATTAGATGCTGAGATATATGCAACACACAGAAGCACACACATAGATAGGCTGTCTGCCAACATAGTGTCATATGGAGCTTGAGGTTGCTTCCTGCACATCATTTCCTGTGCTGGCCTGTCACTGCCCATCAGAGCACTGAAGAGATCTGACACTGACAAGAGCTGACAGAGGAAAAACACACAACACAAACACTCACTGACACCACACATAAACAACAACACACTGAACACACACGTACACACAGAACAGACCCTAACTCACAGCACAACAACATATTCAAAACCCAACACAAACAGCATACACAAACACGCCAGGAAAAATCAAAACAACGATATTATGACAATAAGCAACATCTACTAGAGGGTAATATTTTGATTAGTGTAGAGATGTCAATACAAATATTAAAAAAATTAAACAACATTACATTGTATATTAGATAAATATAAAACATATATATATTAGACATTTAAAGATATGAAGATTTCCATTTCAAATTAATGCTTTTCTTTTCAACTTTCTATTCATCACAGTCCTGAAGATAATGTATGTCTGTATTTCACAAAAATATTAAGTAGCACAACAATCTTTTTAACGTAAACAACTTGTCAATTTATTTTTTAAACATAAGAAATGTTTTGGTTTTTTTTTTGCAGCAAATCAGCATATTACAATGATTTCTGAAGTATCATGTGACAATGAAGACTGGAGTAATTCAGCTTTGACATCACAGGAAAAAATTACATTTTAAAATATATTCAAATATAAAAATGATTTTTTTTATGTAATATTTCACACTACTGTATTTTTGACCGAATAAATGTAGACTTGGTGAGCATAAGAGATGTCTTTCAAAAACATAAAAAAAAATTTTTTTTATAAATATATCAAATATAAATAAGTATTTTTGTAATATGCATATTTTTTATGATGCAGTAAAAAGATGTACACAATATTATAAAAAAATAATATAACAAAATAAATAGACATAAAAATAATTATAATGATACAAAATTATCTAAATAATGTTACACAATAAAACATGACAAATTGCGTATTCAGAGTGTCTATGGGAATTCAAATCCTTTCTGCAACATTCAAATGAACTCCCCATAATATGAGTGTCACAATGAATCTGAAGTGATTTGCTGAGAATGTAAAACCTGAATATTTCACAGCAGCATATTAGCCTGAGTCAAACACACACACTCCAGTGACCTGCGCTCAATGTCACACACTCGCACTGGACCCCTCTTTGTTCTGGGGCAGCATCTGTTTGGTCTGATAAAGGGATTAGGACATCCATTCCCCTGACCAGCCAATGGGGTTTAACCACACTGAGAATAACAGTGTGAGTTAAGTGTGTGTGATAGACGGCATCAGAAACAGAGGAAGACTAGAATCGTGCTGTACACAAGACTGTAATGTTCCTTCTCATAGTGTGAGTGTAAATCCAGATTGTGCCATTTTTCGCCTGAATGAGAGAAATGATGAAATCCTAATTACACGCTACAGACATCACCCCAAGCAAAGTCTCGCTCAGTCAAGCGCTGCCCAATAAAACATGCGCTCAGAACCTTTAGCCTTCTCGACATTCCGCTCTGTCCTTCCTCTTCATCTGCATGAAAAGAGTTGTTGCGCAGCTACAACATGAAAACAGCCATGTATAATTGGGAAAATCAATGTCAAGAAAGACACTCGCACACAAACTCCATTGCATACACACTGCTGAACGGTAACGTGTAATAGAGTGGAGTGAGAAAGGCGTTTGTGATTTGTTCACTGTCGGTTTAGGGAATCATTGGCAGAGTTGCTGACAGGACACATTATGCCCGTGATTTAAAACACAGATGACGATGATGATGGTGATGAGGAGACTGATGACAACAGCCATGATGTTGATGATGTTAATGCCACTGTGATTTTTTTTAGTAATAAATAGTACTTCCCCCTCTCTCTGTCTCTTTCACCCTCTGTTCCTGTCGTTCTGCCATACTTTATCATTAACTGCAGCCACCCGGAGCAGCCAACCGGAAAATTTCCATCATGAAACACTAACTCATCTGCATATTACAGCCCTATTCGCTCACTACCCGTGCATAAATTAATACATGAATAACAATGAAAGACCCAGTGTCTCTCTCTGAACCGAATGTGACGTTCCTTTGGTAAAATGTTACGCTGTAAAATCTCCTCATGCTTGAATGTGCTCCAAGGTTGAATCCATATACTTTGTGTGTCTGCGTTGTGCTTCATTTGTCCGACCTCTAGTTTTACATCTTAATAATTCGCAATTGCGCAGGGCACTACATTAAAGCAGACGTGTGATTAAAATACTGTACTTCTTGTGCACAGTAAACTATTGTTGAATTCCTGAAGACTGTAAAAAGCTTTGCTGTTTTTTGGCAGTGGCCCAACCCAGCAGCACTGGATCAACCAATGGTGTGAGTTTGGGGCGGGGCTACCTGTTTGACTGACCAATCGCAGATAGGGGGCAGTAGGAATGCTTGACAATATCATTAAATGTAGAAATTATTGAAAATATTTTGATGGTGTAAATAAATAAATAAATAAAATAAAAATCACACACAGCAGTTTTACCAACAATTCAAACGTTCTAGAATAAGAAAAATAATAAGTTATTATTACTTTATTTAATCCAAATTAAATCATTCTTTTTATGGCATTATTATAGTGGTACACAAATGACATCATCTTTAAAGAAAAAAACTGTTGGACAGAGAAAAACAGACTAGTAAACTCTTCCATCTTACTCTCAGAGAACTGACAAGAGACCAAGTGAAGAGTAATGGGGTGAAATGATGAAAGAGAGAAGCTGTGAATAATCGAACGAAAAATGGTGATAAAAGAGGAAAGTCGGAAGAAGAGAGAGAGAGTAGTACATTGGAATGGCAGAAAAAACGCAGCTGTGCAGACACACTCATGCAGAAAATTTCAGACTTCAATAAATCACACACACACAGTCACTATAATCCAATACCTCATGCTGCATTAGAGGAGACCAGAGATGGACTTCTTAGATAAAAAACCTGTTTCATACCATTACTGTAACATTGTGAAGAAATATCGATTATTAACGTTTGAAATTTTTGTTTTGTTTTCGAATGTTATTTTAGTATATAAAATTGTTCATGATTTGGCACCACAGCCCCTGAGTATGTTTGTGAAATCGTGTGAAGAGGTAGGACTTAGAACAACGCGAGCCTCCTCCAGAGGAGACTGTTATGTCAACTTTAGGTCCTCTACTTTTGGACAGAATTGTTTCTCTGTGAAAGCTGCAGGGATGTGGAACTCGTTGCCTTATGCGAGAGAGTAGCACCTTACAACAGTTTAAACTTAACCTGAAGAAATGGTTGAAAGACGTTCAGATTTGTGATCATTAGCACAAAACTGGTTAATTGGGGTTTGGTTAAAAATGTAAGAAGGTAAATTTAAAAGGGAACTGTAATTAGGGAAACTGTAAAACTGTAAAAAGGGAACTTATCCAAAAACAAACTCCAGCATATTCAGTTCTCAGACACGACTGGAACTTCAAAAGGGACCGGATTCTATGGTCAGATAAAACAAAAAAAAACAAAAAAGTTTTTTTTGCCAGCAAACCCACCAGATGATTTTGGTGCAAACAGGGATAAAAAGTACCCCATGTCCACGGTTAAATATACTGCTGGATCTTTAATGTTGTTGGCCTATTTTTTTGCTGGAGGTCCTGGACATCTTGTTCAGATACATGGTATCATGGATTCTAGCAAATGGCAACAGATTAAAAATCAAAACCTGACGGCCTCTGCTAGAAATCGTATAATAGGCCGTGGCTGGATCATCCATCAGGACAACGATCCAAAACAAACATCGAAATCAACAGAAAAATGTGTCACTGAGTACAAAATGAAGCTTCTGCCATGACCATCCCAGTCCCCTGACCTGAACCCTATAGAAAATGAATGGGCTGAACTGAAGAGAAGAAGCACCAACATAGAGCTGTGAATCTGAAGGATCTGGAGAGATTCTGTGTGGAGGAATGGTCTCTGATTTCTTGTCAGGTGTTCTCCAAACTCATCAGGCATTATAGGAGGAAACTTTAGCAGAAAAAGGTTGCAGAAAGTATTGAATAAAAGGGTGCAAATTATTGTGGCCAACGTGTTTAGGAGAAAAGCATTTATTTCAAAATGTGATTTATATATGTGAGATATATTTAATTCTCACTACTCACAATGGTGAATAGTAGATTATGATGTCAGAAATCTTTCAGCTCTTAGTCAGGATCGAAAGCTGAAATTGTCTTGTTAGCAGACTGATCTTTACTCACGCATGCACAGCAGAACTACTATGTATGTACCACTTTGTAGTGCGTGTCTCCAGGGGCAGCCTGAGAGAAGACTGCTAATCTCTGCAGTCATATTACCTAGCATACCCATGATGCACCTTTCTGGGGATTGGGATGGTGGGGGTGTTGAGATAAGGGGAAGGACAGATAAGAATGAGGCGAAATGAAGAATGAGAGAGAAGAGTTGGAAAATAAAGAAAGGGTAGAAGGGGAAATATTTTTTTAAATAGATGGGGTGAGGTAAAATGGTCTCTCAGCTAGAGTGGACCGTTAACGAATATGAACAAAAGCAGGGATTTAAACAGTACAGTCTTATTTGCATACAATCCGAACACATAAAACATTTTTTTTAATTAAAAGCTAAGCTAATTTTGGAACAAAATACAAGATAGACGTGATGCCCTCTGAATGCACATATCGTGTGTGTGTGTGTGTGTGTGTGTGTGTACAGTCATGCTGATTATGTGGGTTTCGGTACAGGGGCCTGGAGGAATCAACAGAAGGTGAGCAGTGATAAGACTAACTTTGTGTGTGTGTGTGTGTGTGTGTGTGTGTGTGTGTGTGTGTGTGTGTGTGTGTGTGTGTTTGAGTGTCTCCGTAAATCAAGTTTCCAGGCTTTTGCCTTTCCCTACTGACATGAAAGTGAAATAAACACACACAAAAATGTACCAACACAAAATGCCTTTAATTCATCTAAAAGATTTCCAGTCTTACCATAGGCAATCTAGAATTTAGTTTTAATCGCTGACAAAGTGGAATGATTTGAAATGTTTTAAGTACACTACAGTGAACTCTAGAACGCTACAATCCTAGAACGCATATCATTTATAGGTCCAGTTTCACAGACAGGGTTTAGATTAAGCCAGGATTAGGCCTTACTTCAGTTAGGACATTTAAGTAGCTTTTATAACCGTGCCTTAGGAAAAAAACATTACCGGTGTGCATCTTGAGACAAAACAATGGCACTGACATTTTTTATATCTGTCAGTGCAAGTTGCTTATAGTTAAAACAGCTCAAACTTGCACTTTAGTTTGTGACTAGCTTAAGCTATGTCTGTGAAACCGGGGGTTAGTATACTAATACAATATTTCAATACACTAATTTTATTCATAATACAATACACTTTTTTTATTTATTGTACCCAATTAAGTTTAAATTACATTAAAATATTGTCTAAAATGTTGTCTTAAGTTAATTATCTTCAAACTTTGTATATTATTAAAGTCCCTTTTAAGGACTTACACTCAGCGGCATACATTTACAACGCCTCGGGGCAGCTATTTTGGGCATTCAAGACTATGGGCCCTATCATACACCCGGCGCAATGCAGCGGTTTGTTCCGCTGTGTTCAGGCACATTGTTGGCGTGTTGCTATTCTGAGGCAACTGAAATAGACTGCGCCAACAGTTTTTATTTTTTATTTGAAGGGCGCGTTAGTAATGTGCGCCTATAGGCGGGTGCACAATGCAAGTACACAATGCTTATTACACACACACAGCGACGCACAACAGCACACAAACTAGCCAAATATGAAAATAAAAGGATTACAATGTAAAAGATTATTATTGTGTACATAAAGATATGGTGGAACCTAGCTTGTCCCATAGATGGTCTGCTTGCGCGCTTTAACCTTACGCATGAGCAGATCCGTTTCCTCTCTGGAGACGAGTTCAGTCTTCCCACTTGCAAATTCTGTCATGTAAATAGCGAATCCGCCATGGCGCGAGCGCAACTGGCTTTTAAAGGGAATGGGAGATGAGACTCTGGTTGTTTTTTTTTTTCACGTTACGTCCAAAACACACCCATTACTCAATAAGAGAATAGGGATAAACCTTTTAGGTTAGACCACGCGACATGTGGGCCGTCCATTTTTCCCGTCGTTAAACTAGCAAAAGTGGATTCGCACACGCCCTAAGTGCACTTGCGCCTTGCGCTTTAGACCATGCGCTTAGATCGCTAAAATAGGGCCCCAAGTCCCATCTAATTGAATGGGGGAATCCTGAAATCTCAAAAACTGCATGTCGAACTCACAATTAAATAACATATTTCAAATCAGGAACAAAATCTGACATAAACTGTCCCTTAAAAGCTGTTTTTTTACGCTCAAATAGCGTTAAAAAAAGCTTATTTATCAGCAATTGCACATGGGCAGTTCTAAGTGCGAGTCTCAGGTTTCTATGGGAACCGGCAGCTGCAGTGACACAAAGACTTGTGTAACGCTACCCTCATGTCACAATTCGATACATATCACGATACGATATTATTGCGATACTCCAAGACATATGGTAAAAGGTTAACAAAAAATGTACTTTTGCTAAAAATGCTAAATTTGATTTTACATTGGGTGTGGAAATTAATAGGCTTGGACTTGGTGCTGGTAACCCAATCCACAGGACAATTGTGACACCAGAATAAAAATATTCATGATTTTGAAGCTGAAAATACAGAATTATTTTAGACAAATATGATTGACCAGATATATTTAAAATAACGTAGGCCAATTTTTACTGGTAACATAAGACATTTGGCATTATCTGGAGGCAATTTTGCCATTATCCCAGGCAATCTTCTGAGTCTTTCTGCAGGTCTTTCTGAGTGAACCATTGAATAATTCACTCAAACGATTCATTCAAGCACACTGATTTATTCAGGAACGAAACAAGGCTGTGTCTAAAATAGCAAACTAGGAATTTTCTTTTTGAATAAGCACTTTGTGACTGATAAAAAAGTATGTTCTATATAGTATGCATGCGTGCAGGACCAATGAAATCCAGATATACTAAATCCGCCATGTTGGCTTTGTCATGTGAAATACAAGTGTCAGCTGGGTCGCTTCACAGCAATTCACAACTACTCTCCCATGGCCACATCCATTGCACACTTCAGAATCTCTTTGGAAGTAGAAGGTCAACCGGGTACTTTTTGCCTACTGTTTTATGAATACTGTGAATTCATACATACAACTCTTTCACGTACTGTTTTTCGACAACTATATAGTAGGGATTACTAGGGAAGTAAGCATATTCGGCCGCAGCCCAATTGATTGTCTTTATGAATTAATCATTCAATGAAATAATTAGCTTAAATCGATTTTTTTCAGGAAAGAAACACTACTACTGTGTTGCCCCGAGACATGCAGCGTCTTATAATGCTTTGCCTTTGTTTGGAACTTTTGTTTATTGGCGGAACAAAAATAGACAAAGTAATTGGCGATATTGTGCCTAAAATGTAAGCTATTGCGTAATTAAATGCTTAACTTGCTATATTGTGTGATTGGCTACTGAACCCCGCTGTACAGTGTTTTCCACTTGAAAATGAAAAATGAAAAACACATATACAGTACTGAATCAGTCAGTCACTGTTTTGTGCATCTGGGGATGTGTATGCAAGCAGATGTGTGATACAGTATGTGTGCGTGGTTAGGCTTCAGGCATTGTTGTATGCTCATGGGAAAGCTTGTCCAGTTTAATTTGACTTCTATTATGCTGTCGGACACTAGCAGAATGGCTAATCAATGAGCCTTTATATCTTTGCGCTTGAATGCAAACACGCACACTCACACAGTGTGCATGCATGCATCTAAAAGGTTCTCCATAAACGCCTTGCACAAATTGGATCGGCATGCCATTTAGAATCATGCTAAAACTCTGACACACACTCACACACACACACTGCATAAAATCTAGCTGCCACCGAGACTGTGAGTGCCTGTACCCCGTTGCTGAAGGGGGCGTCGCCACGTCGAGCATTTCCATGGTGAACATGTTTGGTTGCTATGTAATTATGATCTATTTGTATGAGAGCCTGCACCTGAAGTGGGTCTGACTGCTGCTCATATGATTGGCCGTGCATGCGTGTCTTTTTATGTGTAAGAATCAACAGCATGGAAGTTAGCTTTAATTTCACATTTGCATTACAAGAGAAGGAAAATTGTGTTTGCAGGCCTGTATTTGGAGTGTGGCATTTGCATGTGCTTGCATCTGCGCACGATTGTGCATAGCTCTGTGTTTGTGTGCCAGGACCAATGAATTGTGCTAGTGGATTATTCCACTGTTGTTCAAATAAATCGACAAATTCCACCTCTAATCATAAGATTTTGTCCGACTCCGCCCATTTCTGTGGAAATAAGGCTGAACGACACAAAGCTGCCACCAGCTGCCTCGCTTTCTCTCCTGCAATTATCTCTAGGCCGACATGTAGACGTACAGCCCCGTCTTTACCACCGTAACTACAACAATCAGCATCTCACGGACCTTTGAAATGCTCCTTCCTGACCTATCAGATGGGCTTTAAAGCTGAATCACCATGGAAACATAAACGCCAGTAGAGTCAAAATCACATATTAACTGCAGATGGACACAATGAGGTCTAAGGGTATGAATTACATGAAGATGCCTGTCAGACCTCAGCTGACAACATGAAGGTGGTTGATTATGTTTTAAAAGCCATTTGCATGTCATGTATATATGAATTTGTCAATAACAACAATGTGATGCGTCTTGTAGCACTGGTGAAGGCTACTAATATTAGGAAAAAATGTTAGGTTACCAAAAAAAATCAACACACAGCATTTATATAATATTGTGTTAATTTTTGGATATGAATAGCATTACATGATTGAGCCAAGTTGGACATGTTCCTGGATCAAC
>CM060593.1:20077500-20085358 GCA_030578255.1 Tiaroga cobitis | reverse complement strand
GAAATGACTTCAGCATTCATTTTTTAAAGGAAAAGTGTTATACATTCACAGTCTGCAGCTATAAGAAACCGACTATGAAAGCTCATTTTCAGGCTCAGTCTTTTGGGATAGTTAGAAAACAGCTCTATAATTAGTAGAGACAATATATATGGCAAAAAAGTTTTATAGTTCTTCCAGCAACACTTGCAAAAATGACTGATAATTTACTGCTGCAAGTAACAATGAGATCTGTACTGCTCTTAAAATGACCTTTAGCAGGTGTCCCCCTGTCTGCAAGTGACCACCGTCTCATTCTAAAACACTTAATCTGACTGTTTAACAGAGCACAACACACCCTTACCTGAGTCCAGGTGGTCCTGGCGGGTCTGTGCTGGGTGTCCGCGTCTACACTTTGAGCGCCCCAACTCCAAGACTGACCTCTGACCGATTCAAAAGGCATGGGTGGGGATGGAGGGGTAATGGAAAAAGAGAGAAAGACGTAAAGTCACGTAGTGCGGGGCAACCCGAAAAGCGACAGCATGCGCAGAGCCCCCAGGGGTGGGAAGGAGCGATAAGACCCCCATAATCAGAGAAATAGTCTTATCGATGGGGCCACCTTACAGCAGGAATACCCCAACCCTAATACCACTCCCAACAACAGTGAGAGAGAGAGAACATAAGAGAGAGAAAGAGTTTGACGCCTATAGTTTAACAAGCATGGTACAAACTCAGATAGGCTACCAGTCCTAAATTAATTCTGCATCCTTATTTGACTGATCCAAAATGCATGGGCTCGCTCATGTGAATTGTGCACTTTATTGCTAGCTGCCAAGGTAAGAAGTTATCTGCAAAAAAACAACAACATAAATATAAAATATACATAACCCAATGCTCAAGCCACTCCCAGAACAGTAACAGTTAACCTGGATGATGACCAAATTCTGACACACTTCAGAGAGAGAGAGAGAGAGAGGATGAGAGAGAGAGAGAGAGAGAGAGAGAGGAGGAGAGAGAGAGAGAGAGAGAGAGGGCCTCTGTGCAGTGTTAATGTGGAGCTCATCACATTAATCATTAAAAAAAGCATCTTGCCTTCTGACGTCAAGCTGTGTAGAGGTTAGGGATTCCCCTTCACATCAGATTAAATGGAGGACACCCCTCCAAAGGTGTCTGGGGGGGGCTTGAAGGGGTTTCCCCCTCCAGGCCCTCACATCAGTTTCATATGTCACCTCTTTTTCCACTGAGTCACGGAAACACTGTCTCTTGAGCCTATGAGAGCTTGTTTAAGTGCTGGAAATAAGTAAAACAAAGCAATAATTTGGGGCGTGTCATTTGCTGATTAACTTTTCTTCTAGAGTGATGATTCTGTGAAAGGACCCCATTACTTACTGGGTACTTTGTGGTCTTACTGATGTAATTAGCAGGACTGTAAGCCTTGTGCCATCATCTGATCGATTTAGCTGTGCTAATGCAAAAGACATTTTAAAATAAAACAATTTTAATAAATTTTTGTTTAGTTTTTCATGGGAATATCAGCCAATCTGTTGATGCTATACCATTCATCACATTACATGTGAATGGATTATTTAGGTGGTTATTATTATTTTGGTTTAAACAGACTACCATTACAATTACATTGCCCACATCAACCTTAATATTTTGGTTCTGTTATAAGAAAAAAAAAAAAAATCACAATGATCAGTGTTTTACAAATTTTTCCCGTTTGGAATAAAGTACAAAAACATTGATTTTCAATACAATTTCCTAAATTACAATGTGTGAATTTACTCGTGTATATTTAAATGACATAATTTGAAATCTATGAAAGGATTAAAATAATGTTTAGGATTGTGGGGAAAACTCTGAATTGGGGGAACCGCCCAGTGTTAATTTTGACAGCAAATTTTGATTTAGTTTTAGTCTTAGTCTTTTGACTAAAATGCCATTTAGTTTTAGTCATATTTTAGTCATCTGAATTGTTTTAGTTTTAGTCTAGTTTTAGTCGATGAAATACAATACGATTTTAGTCGACTAAATCTACAGTAGATTTAGTCGACTAAAATATAATGGGTTTAAGTGTAATGCATTAATTTAGAATTTCGCTTAAATGTCCAAACCCATATACCGGAGAAAACATCTATTAACCTATTAATATGAATGATTTTTAAGTTTGAATATGCAATACAGATTTAACTATTGTGACTTAAAAAATATCTTAAAATTAAATAAAACCACTTTTCCTAAAGTAAAACACAGTCTTCTTTTCAATGAATGATACCGGTATATGCATTCTTTATAACTTGCATACATCATTCTGTATTCTTTCAAGCAGACATATTTATTTGTATGAATTAAATATAGGCCTAATTAATCCTTATTAAAGCTATTAACAAACAGTGAATGCTTTCTCTTTTTCTTTTGTTGCTTGAATATTAAGGACACAGACCGCATTAGTTTTATTACGCACTTATATTTAGGGCCCAAGCCTTGAAAAGGCGAAGGCCCTATTGTTTTCCTTAGGATTATTATTAGGGCCCAAGCCTTGAAAAGGCGAAGGCCCTATTGTTTTCCTTAGGATTATTAGGGCCCAAGCCTTGAAAAGGCGAAGGCCCTATTGTTTTCCTAAGGATTATTAGGGCCCAAGCCTTGAAAAGGCGAAGGCCCTATTGTTTTCCTTAGGATTATTATTTATTAGGGCCCAAGCCTTGAAAAGGCGAAGGCCCTATTGTTTTCCTAAGGATTATTATTAGGGCCCAAGCCTTGAAAAGGCGAAGGCCCTATTGTTTTCCTTAGGATTATTATTTATTATTATTATTATTATTTTACTACCTTTTGGGCACTTTTGGGGGCCTTAACGTGCTCGAAAACTCTTGAAACTTTGCACACATCTCAGAACCCGCGGCCATCAGGGCCGGGCTGAAGCTGGTACCCGGGCGTGGCAGGGGGGCTCGACAGCGCCCCCTGGAACGGGGTTTGAACACTTGGTCCATAAATCAAACACGCTTGCATGTAATAATATGAAACTCAGTACACATATAGATCTCATCGGTTCATATATACTTCATGCTCTTACTTTTTACCCCAGCCCAACAGGAAGTCGGCTATTAAGGGTTGTTTGGAAAACACATGCAATGGAATGTGAAATACTCCTCCTAGAGAATTCAAACACACGGCACGAAACTCGGTCAGCATGAAGTCAAGACACTGAGGATGAAAAATTGCCAGGGGATTTTTGATATCTCGAACGGTTTGGCCGTGGCGAGTAAACGAAATTATGGCGAGAAACGTGAAACAGGAAGTGTGTTATAACTACTGCATACATTAACTAATCTTGATGAAACTTCAGCAGTGTGTTCGTTGTAAGAGCCCGATCACATGGATGTGACTATTGTGAGTCAAAGTTATAGCGCCACCAACTGGAAGCAGGAAGTGTGTCACTTTCAAAATGCTTTTAAATCACCCTCTTATTTTTACCCGATTTGCTTCAAACTTCATGTGCATAATGTAGACACACGCCAGATGTAGACCTGTGAAAGGATTATTGATATCTTAGATACTGTTGCCATGGCAATGCATCAAACATTAATATTCCTTTTTTTAAGCGTTTTCATGCTTTTTTATGCTTTCGGGCACTTTTGGGGTTCTTAACGTGCTCGAAAACTCTTGAAACTTTGCACACGGGACAAAACCCGCGGCCATCAGGGCCAGGCTGAAGCTGGTACCCGGGCGTGGCAGGGGGGCTCGACAGCGCCCCCTTGAACGGGTCAGACAATTTGGTCCATATATCCAACACGCTTTACCCTATTTGCTTCAAACTTGATGTGTATAATGTAGACACAAGCCAGATGTAGACCTGTGAAAGGATTGTTGATATCTTAGATGCTGTTGCCGTGACAACGCATCAAACTTTAATATTCTTTTTGGATACTTTTGAGATTCTTAGCGCACTTTTGGGGCCTTTAACGTGCTCAAAAACTCTTGAAACTTTGCACACGGGTCAGAAACCGCGGCCATCAGGGCCGGGCTGAAGCTGGTACCCGGGCGTGGCAGGGGGGCTCGACAGCGCCCCCTGGAATGGGGTCCGAAAACTTGGTCCATAAATCAAACAGGCTTTACCCGATTTGCTTCAAACTTGATGTGTATAATGTAGACACACGCCAGATTTAGACCTGTGAAAGGATTGTTGATATCTTAGATGCTGTTGCTGTGACAACGCATCAAACTTTAATATTCTTTTTGGATACTTTTGAGACTCTCAGCGCACTTTGGGGGCCCTTAACGTGCTCAAAAACTCTTGAAACTTTGCACACGGGTCAGAACCCGTGGCCATCAGGGCCGGGCTGAAGCTGGTACCCGGGCGTGGCAGGGGGGCTCGACAGTGCCCCCTGGAACGGGGTCCGAAAACTTGGTCCATAAATCAAACACGCTTGAATGTAATAATATGAAACTCGGTACACATATAGATCTCATCGATTCATATATCCTTTGTACTTTTACTTTTTACCCCAGCCCAACAGGAAGTCGGCTATTATGGTTTGTTTGGAAGCGTATGCCCCTGGAATTCGATATACTCCTCCTAGAGAATTCAACCAATCGCCACGAAACTCGGTCAGCATGAAGTCAAGACATTGAGGATGAAAAGTTGCCAGGGGATTTTTGATATCTCGAACGGTTTGGCTGTGGCGAGGAAACGAATTTATGGCGAATAAAGGAAACAGGAAGTGTGTTATAACTTCTGCATACATTAACTGATCTTGATGAAACTTCAGCAGTGTGTTCGCTGTAAGAGTCCGATCACATGGATGTGACTATTGTGAGTCAAAGTTATAGCGCCACCAACTGGCAGCAGGAAGTGTGTCACTTCCTAAAGGCTTTGAAATCACCCTCTTATTTTTACCCAATTTGCTTCAAACTTTATGTGTATAATGTAGACACACGGCAGATGTAGACCTGAGAAAGGATTATTGATATCTTAGATACTGTTGCCGTGGCAACGCATCAAACTTTATTATTCTTTGTTGATGCTTTTGAGACTCTTAACATACTTGAAATTGCATGAAACCCGACAGACACATCACATTTATTAGACAGTAGACATGTGCAGAGTTTCAGAAACGGGCATGGTGAGAGCAATTAGAGAATAATGTTTAAGTTTAAAAACAGCCAGAATGGTTGTTTAGTCAAAAAATTTTTTTTTCCAAATCATACATAGTGTTATACTGCCCTCTTGTGTTCAAAATCAGGTAAAAAGCGAAAGTAAAATAAGGACGTCTGCACAATTCATTAATAATGGTGCAGAGTAGAGTGAGCTTTTTCAATTAATTCCTATTAGTAGGGAGGTTAAGTGACTTTTGACTTCAAGTCATGATGCAAAGGTCCCCTTTGGTATGGAAGTACCTTAGGGCCATAGAAATAAATTTATCCTAAGACACAAGTGAGATCACATTATGTATCTTATATACGCACATTTAAAAAAAAAATGGCCGCCGATCATACTTGAGAGGCCCATGTCTTTGCTTCTGTTATAGCTATAATGACAAATTTGGTATCAACGTGTACATTTTTGTGGTCAAGGAGTCCAATAAAATAGGTTCCAAGACTAAAAAACAATAATGTTGTCCTTACCATGACAATTGGAGGTGAAATATGTAATTTTTTATTAAAAAACGCATGCCAAACACACAGTCCATTCACAACTTAATAATTTCTTCGTTTGGGTCTGCTTCGCATGCGCCCTTTACAGCACTGGCTACATACACGGGTGTCGCGTCGAGCATGGGCATCCGGTCATTTACGTCTCAAGGTAACTCAGAACTGTGTCACAGCTCTGGAGCCCTGGAAGGCGGTCGACTGGTATCAGACAGGTGTAAACCTGGGATTAATCTCGAAACTGAAAGTGGTTTCGACAGACGCCTCCAATTCGGGCTGGGGCGGCCTCTACGAGGGCAGACCGACTTTTGGCCTGTGGTGAAGCCAAGAAAAGAGCTTGCACATAAACTGTCTAGAGATGAAGGTGGTTGACGCCTTGTGGTTCTTCCTTCCCCTTCTAAAGGGTCACCATGTCCTTGTCCCCACGGACAACATGTCGGTGGTTTCCTACATAAATCGCCAGGGCGGTCTGAGATCACGGAACCTTCATGCACGGGCAGAACGCCTCCTTGTATAGGTTCAGCGCAACCTACTCTCGCTGAGAGCGGCGCATGTGCCAGGCCATCTGAATGTGGATCCAGACAGGCTGTCCAGGGACAATGTTCCCCCAGGGGAATGGTCTCTCCAGCCTCAGACAGTTCAGCTGTTGTGGGACACCGTTGGCACAGCGGAAGTCGACCTCTTTGCGTCTCAAAACAACGCTCAGTGTCCAATATGCTTCACAAAGAACAAGGACGCGCTGGCCCATCACTGGCCCAGCCGCCCTCTCTATGCTTTCCCTCCGATCACGCTGTTACCACAGGTAATCAAGCGTATCAGGGAGAACGGTTCCTCTGTGCTTCTAGTAGCTCCGTTCTGGCCGAACCAAGTTTGGTTTCCGGAGCTGATCCAGCTTCAGAGCTTAGCTCCGTGGCCTGGCCCGTTGAGGAGAGATCTCCTCTCACAGGCCGGGGGTACGATTTGGCACCCACGACCCGAGCTTTGGGCTCTGCATGTGTGGGCCATCAACGGGTACCGGTCAGTCTCCCTGACGGAGTGTTAAACATGATTATGCAAGCTAGAGCGCCCTCTACTAGACGGCTTTATGCTTCCAAGTGGTCAGTGTTCTCAGGTTTGTGCTCAGCTCGCAACCTGGATCCACAAGATTGTGGGGTGTCGGAGGTTCTCTCCTTCCTACAGGAGCTCTTGGACAAGGGTAGATCCCCATCCATGCTCAAGGTATATGTGGTGGCTATTGCTGCGTTTGTCAAACATTCACATGGCCAGTCACTGGTGGAGCTAGAAGGATGAACCCTCCTCGTCCCCCCTCGGTTCCCATATGGGACCTTTCCTTGGTCCTGGAGGCCATGAAGGGTGCCCCTTTCGGACCTCTACAGTCTGTGGACCTTAAGTATCTCTCATTGAAAACCGCCTTTCTGGTGGCTATCGCCTCAGTCAAGCGGGTGGGTGACTGACACGCACTTTCTGTTAGCGCGTCGTGCCTTCAGTTTGGGCCTAATGACTCCAAGGTCATCCTCAAACCAAGACATGGTTATGTCCTCAAAGTACTTGCCACTCCTTTCAGAGCGCAAGTCATCTCCCTGTCAGCCCTCTTCGGATCTGACAGCGAGTCTGACGTGAATCTCCTTTGCCCGGTTAGGGCCCTGGGAATTTACGTGGAACGTTCGGCAGCTTTCAGACGGTCAGGACAGCTCTTTGTTTCGTTTGGTGGCCGATCTAAAGGTCTAGCTGCCTCGAGAACTGATAATTCTTTCCTGTGCCATGGGGAGTGGAAAACATAATTTTTGCGAGAACTTTGATGTTTCCCGTGCCATGGGGGAGGGGAAAACATAATTTTTCCGATATTGACCCCAAACATAACTCGTGTTACTATCCTTGATAAAATAAATATTTTTCTTTCCAAATGTTATATATTACAAAAATCTATATTTAGAAATATTATAAAACAAATAAAACACCAAATATATTTATACTTTTCCAATTTTAGGTCAATCAGTCAGATTTTATGTTGATTTCTAAATTTGTCCATAGTTGTGGAATGGGTATTTTGGATGCATAAGGGGTTAGGTGGGGTGGGGAGGGGGGTGGTGGGTGGATGTCAACTTAAAAGGTTACTTAAGTAGTCAACAAAGACATAAATTACCTGAGACAAACCTTTGTAAAAAAAAAAAAATTATATTGTGGAGGTTTAAATAAAATTACTTACTAAAAAAAATTGTGGAGGTAAAAAATG
>CM060593.1:20050000-20072500 GCA_030578255.1 Tiaroga cobitis | reverse complement strand
ATATCAAAACCTGATGACATAAAGTTAATTAAAACCAACATATCATTTATTTGAGTGTGTTGAAGTTACATGAGCAAATTATGTTTGTTTAACAACCCAGTTATGTGCATCCTGTTGGCTTTACATAGAAAAAAAAAGAAAAAATCGGGAACAATATCAAATAAATGCACTAAAAAAACACACTGGACTAAGCTAAACATTAAAAGCAATTTTAAAAAGGTGAGTTTTTATCAGTGATTTGAATGTTGAAAGGTCAGTGCAGTCACGGATATATTTACAAAAAAATATTTTAGAAGGGCCTCATTGATTAATTTTGCCTAGGGCCCCCACTCAATGTTGGTTCGCCTCTGATGACGGGCAATATCGTAACTCCGCTTTGACCTTTGAGAAGATGTGTGCTATAGAGCTTGCATTGGTGTGGGCTCTGCAAAAGTGTGTGTGTGTGTGTGAGGCGTGATTGAACAATGTAGACATATATATATATATATATATATAAAGGCACCGGGGTGGCGGTGCCACCGGCTTGTTTATATATATATATATATATATATATATATATATATATATATATGAATATAGCTGCGAGCAGCGATGAAGGGCCAAAGCCGGCGGCACCGCCACTCCGGTGCCTTTAGGTAACTAAAGGCACCGGGGTTGCGGTGCCACCGGCTTGGGCCCGTAATCGCTGCTCGCAGCTATATTTATTTATTATTATTATTATTTTACTACCTTTTGGGCACTTTTGGGGGCCTTAACGTGCTCGAAAACTCTTGAAACTTTGCACACATCTCAGAACCCGCGGCCATCAGGGCCGGGCTGAAGCTGGTACCCGGGCGTGGCAGGGGGGCTCGACAGCGCCCCCTGGAACGGGGTTTGAACACTTGGTCCATAAATCAAACACGCTTGCATGTAATAATATGAAACTCAGTACACATATAGATCTCATCGGTTCATATATACTTCATGCTCTTACTTTTTACCCCAGCCCAACAGGAAGTCGGCTATTAAGGGTTGTTTGGAAAACACATGCAATGGAATGTGAAATACTCCTCCTAGAGAATTCAAACACACGGCACGAAACTCGGTCAGCATGAAGTCAAGACACTGAGGATGAAAAATTGCCAGGGGATTTTTGATATCTCGAACGGTTTGGCCGTGGCGAGTAAACGAAATTATGGCGAGAAACGTGAAACAGGAAGTGTGTTATAACTACTGCATACATTAACTAATCTTGATGAAACTTCAGCAGTGTGTTCGTTGTAAGAGCCCGATCACATGGATGTGACTATTGTGAGTCAAAGTTATAGCGCCACCAACTGGAAGCAGGAAGTGTGTCACTTTCAAAATGCTTTTAAATCACCCTCTTATTTTTACCCGATTTGCTTCAAACTTCATGTGCATAATGTAGACACACGCCAGATGTAGACCTGTGAAAGGATTATTGATATCTTAGATACTGTTGCCATGGCAATGCATCAAACATTAATATTCCTTTTTTTAAGCTTTTTCATGCTTTTTTATGCTTTCGGGCACTTTTGGGGTTCTTAACGTGCTCGAAAACTCTTGAAACTTTGCACACGGGACAAAACCCGCGGCCATCAGGGCCAGGCTGAAGCTGGTACCCGGGCGTGGCAGGGGGGCTCGACAGCGCCCCCTTGAACGGGTCAGACAATTTGGTCCATATATCCAACACGCTTTACCCTATTTGCTTCAAACTTGATGTGTATAATGTAGACACAAGCCAGATGTAGACCTGTGAAAGGATTGTTGATATCTTAGATGCTGTTGCCGTGACAACGCATCAAACTTTAATATTCTTTTTGGATACTTTTGAGATTCTTAGCGCACTTTTGGGGCCCTTAACGTGCTCAAAAACTCTTGAAACTTTGCACACGGGTCAGAAACCGCGGACATCAGGGCCGGGCTGAAGCTGGTACCCGGGCGTGGCAGGGGGGCTCGACAGCGCCCCCTGGAATGGGGTCCGAAAACTTGGTCCATAAATCAAACAGGCTTTACCCGATTTGCTTCAAACTTGATGTGTATAATGTAGACACACGCCAGATTTAGACCTGTGAAAGGATTGTTGATATCTTAGATGCTGTTGCCGTGACAACGCATCAAACTTTAATATTCTTTTTGGATACTTTTGAGACTCTCAGCGCACTTTGGGGGCCCTTAACGTGCTCAAAAACTCTTGAAACTTTGCACACGGGTCAGAACCCGTGGCCATCAGGGCCGGGCTGAAGCTGGTACCCGGGCGTGGCAGGGGGGCTCGACAGTGCCCCCTGGAACGGGGTCCGAAAACTTGGTCCATAAATCAAACACGCTTGAATGTAATAATATGAAACTCGGTACACATATAGATCTCATCGATTCATATATCCTTTGTACTTTTACTTTTTACCCCAGCCCAACAGGAAGTCGGCTATTATGGTTTGTTTGGAAGCGTATGCCCCTGGAATTCGATATACTCCTCCTAGAGAATTCAACCAATCGCCACGAAACTCGGTCAGCATGAAGTCAAGACATTGAGGATGAAAAGTTGCCAGGGGATTTTTGATATCTCGAACGGTTTGGCTGTGGCGAGGAAACGAATTTATGGCGAATAAAGGAAACAGGAAGTGTGTTATAACTTCTGCATACATTAACTGATCTTGATGAAACTTCAGCAGTGTGTTCGCTGTAAGAGTCCGATCACATGGATGTGACTATTGTGAGTCAAAGTTATAGCGCCACCAACTGGCAGCAGGAAGTGTGTCACTTCCTAAAGGCTTTGAAATCACCCTCTTATTTTTACCCAATTTGCTTCAAACTTTATGTGTATAATGTAGACACACGGCAGATGTAGACCTGAGAAAGGATTATTGATATCTTAGATACTGTTGCCGTGGCAACGCATCAAACTTTATTATTCTTTGTTGATGCTTTTGAGACTCTTAACATACTTGAAATTGCATGAAACCCGACAGACACATCACATTTATTAGACAGTAGACATGTGCAGAGTTTCAGAAACGGGCATGGTGAGAGCAATTAGAGAATAATGTTTAAGTTTAAAAACAGCCAGAATGGTTGTTTAGTCAAAAAAAATTTTTTTCCAAATCATACATAGTGTTATACTGCCCTCTTGTGTTCAAAATCAGGTAAAAAGCGAAAGTAAAATAAGGACGTCTGCACAATTCATTAATAATGGTGCAGAGTAGAGTGAGCTTTTTCAATTAATTCCTATGGAAGTAGGAATGAACTAAACAACGTTCGCTCTGTTCTGCTCGTCCCTCACCGTGGGCGCGCAGAGTTATGAATGCCCGTGCAGCCGTGAGCATTTTAGTTTCATTTTAAAATTAGCGCCATTTCGGGGGACGTATTACTTTAATTTATTTAACAAAAACACAATGTTGTGTTTAATTGCGAGTGTACACAAATATAAGTAAACACTTTGACGTTTGAATGATGTCCTGTATGAAGAAAATGACGGAGTATGTTTCACTGTTCAATCGCGCTGAGCCACCCAGACCCACACACACACACACACACACACACACACACACACACACACACACACACACACACACACACACACACACACACACACACACACACAAACAATAATAAAACATTCAACCTAACATATACAAATTACACTGCTATGTTGAAATAGTCAGTAGTACAATTTGTATCATTCACAGTAAGCACCGCTCCACTGTGATTTTTCCAAGCACATTTTTGCACAAGTGAAGAGGATGATTTTTTCCGTCGATATTGGAACGTGAGTGAAGTACAAAGCCTGTAATAAAGAATAGTTTAGCATCCAAATACATCGCAAATGTTGCAACATTTAGATTCTAAAGAGAGATTTACGTGAGCCTAACACCACTTACTTTTACTTTTGTTTTAAATTATTTCGTTTTGGCTTTATTATAGTTATTTTTTTATTTGTGTTCTGTTCTGAATATCATTAAATTTAAAGGATTTGTTGTGGAATATTTTGAGTGTATAATCAAATAACACTAAACCGTCACTAGGTGTCGCCAGGCGACCGTCTTAATGAGCGGGTCATTGATTCATTCGTTCAAACGATTCGTTTGAACGACTGAGTCATTCATGAATGAGACAGATGTTTATGGATTGGTCATTGAATCTTTGAGTCAACCAATTTGTTCAAAATGCTGAATCATTCAGTAATGAGAAAACACGTTGCTGTGAGATGCAATGGTTCTGCTGTGATCTTTGTTTAACTATTTTCGCTGCTGAAACAGAAGAACAGTCAATATTGCATCTAAAATGTAAGTGACTTGACACGTGTGTGTGTGTGTGTGTGTGTGTGTGCGTGTGAGTGCGTGCGTGCGTGCGTGTGTGTGTGTGTGTGTGTGTGTGTGTGCAATCAATCCCAGGTAAGAGGCATGAATAATGAGAATTGGACTTCTAGGAGTGAGGTTAATATTCCGGAGATGGTTCCCTCGGATTGTGAAAAGGAGGCGGCGCGGGAGTGGCCAGGCATTGCGCTACTTCTGTTTCAAAGTTTAAAACAATGCTAATATCATTTTTTGGAACGATTTCATTACAAATGTTTATTTTATATATTTATAAAATATTATAAAATATAATAACTATGTTTTGTCCTATTAACAAAAGACAGGCAATGTACTATTAACAAATGTTAATAGTTTTTTAAAAGTTAAAATGATACTTTATGCATTTGTTTTGTGTCAGATGATTAACAATATAAATTAAACAAAGCTTAAAACAAACAAAATAATAAAACGAAAACAAAGCTTGAACATTTTATTTAATTGAAAAGCCTTTTTGAAATAAAATGTGTTTTTTTCCCTCTGAAATAGCAAAAGCATCGCACACTTAGCTGTACCTGCTCTAAATAAATAATAGTATTTAAATAAAAATACAAAATCGAAATAAATAAATTATATAAAACAAAATCAAATCAAAGAAAATAAATCTTATTAAAGTTATGCAGGCACACATTTAACAATAATTTTCAAGTGACAAATAAAATCAATCAAAATTCCTTACACATGGAGTTAATCCTGACGATTCCTGAGGCGCCTTTCCTCATGACACTCGCTTTTTTTTTCGAAGATATATTTTCTTTGGTTTGATTTTGTTTTTGTAATAATTTATTTTATTTAGTTCGATTTTGTATTTTTATTGAATTACTCTTTTTTATTTAGAGCAGGTACAGCTAGTGTGTGATGCTTTTGCTATTTCAGAGGAAAACAATAATTTTATTTAATTAATAATTTTTGTTTCAGTCCACCATATAATTATGTTGTGTTTGATCTATGGAAAAAAGTTAGTTGTGAAATGGTTGAATATTAACAAAAGTTAATAGTTTTTTACAAGTTAGAATAATACGATATATATATATATATAAACAAGCCGGTGGCACCGCCACCCCGGTGCCTTTACGGTTACTGTGCATGACGGGCAATATCGTAACTCCGCTTTGACCTTTGAGAAGATGTGTGCTATAGAGCTTGCATTGGTGTGGGCTCTGCAAAAGTGTGTGTGTGTGTGTGTGAGGCGTGATTGAACAATGTAGACATATATATATATATATATATAAAGGCACCGGGGTGGCGGTGCCACCGGCTTGTTTATATATATATATATATATATATATATATATATATATATATATATATATATATATATATATATATATATATATATATATATATGAATATAGCTGCGAGCAGCGATGAAGGGCCAAAGCCGGCGGCACCGCCACTCCGGTGCCTTTAGGTAACTAAAGGCACCGGGGTTGCGGTGCCACCGGCTTGGGCCCGTAATCGCTGCTCGCAGCTATATTTTATTATTATTATTATTATTTTACTACCTTTTGGGCACTTTTGGGGGCCTTAACGTGCTCGAAAACTCTTGAAACTTTGCACACATCTCAGAACCCGCGGCCATCAGGGCCGGGCTGAAGCTGGTACCCGGGCGTGGCAGGGGGGCTCGACAGCGCCCCCTGGAACGGGGTTTGAACACTTGGTCCATAAATCAAACACGCTTGCATGTAATAATATGAAACTCAGTACACATATAGATCTCATCGGTTCATATATACTTCATGCTCTTACTTTTTACCCCAGCCCAACAGGAAGTCGGCTATTAAGGGTTGTTTGGAAAACACATGCAATGGAATGTGAAATACTCCTCCTAGAGAATTCAAACACACGGCACGAAACTCGGTCAGCATGAAGTCAAGACACTGAGGATGAAAAATTGCCAGGGGATTTTTGATATCTCGAACGGTTTGGCCGTGGCGAGTAAACGAAATTATGGCGAGAAACGTGAAACAGGAAGTGTGTTATAACTACTGCATACATTAACTAATCTCGATGAAACTTCAGCAGTGTGTTCGTTGTAAGAGCCCGATCACATGGATGTGACTATTGTGAGTCAAAGTTATAGCGCCACCAACTGGAAGCAGGAAGTGTGTCACTTTCAAAATGCTTTTAAATCACCCTCTTATTTTTACCCGATTTGCTTCAAACTTCATGTGCATAATGTAGACACACGCCAGATGTAGACCTGTGAAAGGATTATTGATATCTTAGATACTGTTGCCATGGCAATGCATCAAACATTAATATTCCTTTTTTTAAGCTTTTTCATGCTTTTTTATGCTTTCGGGCACTTTTGGGGTTCTTAACGTGCTCGAAAACTCTTGAAACTTTGCACACGGGACAAAACCCGCGGCCATCAGGGCCAGGCTGAAGCTGGTACCCGGGCGTGGCAGGGGGGCTCGACAGCGCCCCCTTGAACGGGTCAGACAATTTGGTCCATATATCCAACACGCTTTACCCTATTTGCTTCAAACTTGATGTGTATAATGTAGACACAAGCCAGATGTAGACCTGTGAAAGGATTGTTGATATCTTAGATGCTGTTGCCGTGACAACGCATCAAACTTTAATATTCTTTTTGGATACTTTTGAGATTCTTAGCGCACTTTTGGGGCCCTTAACATGCTCAAAAACTCTTGAAACTTTGCACACGGGTCAGAAACCGTGGCCATCAGGGCCGGGCTGAAGCTGGTACCCGGGCGTGGCAGGGGGGCTCGACAGCGCCCCCTGGAATGGGGTCCGAAAACTTGGTCCATAAATCAAACAGGCTTTACCCGATTTGCTTCAAACTTGATGTGTATAATGTAGACACACGCCAGATTTAGACCTGTGAAAGGATTGTTGATATCTTAGATGCTGTTGCCGTGACAACGCATCAAACTTTAATATTCTTTTTGGATACTTTTGAGACTCTCAGCGCACTTTGGGGGCCCTTAACGTGCTCAAAAACTCTTGAAACTTTGCACACGGGTCAGAACCCGTGGCCATCAGGGCCGGGCTGAAGCTGGTACCCGGGCGTGGCAGGGGGGCTCGACAGTGCCCCCTGGAACGGGGTCCGAAAACTTGGTCCATAAATCAAACACGCTTGAATGTAATAATATGAAACTCGGTACACATATAGATCTCATCGATTCATATATCCTTTGTACTTTTACTTTTTACCCCAGCCCAACAGGAAGTCGGCTATTATGGTTTATTTGGAAGCGTATGCCCCTGGAATTCGATATACTCCTCCTAGAGAATTCAACCAATCGCCACGAAACTCGGTCAGCATGAAGTCAAGACATTGAGCATGAAAAATTGCCAGGGGATTTTTGATATCTCGAACGGTTTGGCCGTGGCGAGGAAACGAATTTATGGCGAGAAACGTGAAACAGGAAGTGTGTTATAACTTCAGCATACAGTAACTGATCTTGATGAAACTTTAGCAGTGTGTTCGCTGTAAGAGGCCGATCACATGGATGTGACTATTGTGAGTCAAAGTTATAGCGCCACCAACTGGCAGCAGGAAGTGTGTAACTTTCAAAATGCTTTTAAATCACCCTCTTATTTTTACCCGATTTGCTTCAAACTTTATGTGTATAATGTAGACACACGCCAGATGTAGACCTGTGAAAGGATTATTGATATCTTAGATACTGTTGCCGTGACAACGCATCAAACTTTAATATTCTTTTTGGATGCTTTTGAGACTCTTAGCATGCCTGAAATTGCTTAAAATTGCATGAAACTTGACAGACAGATCACATTTATTAGCCAGTAGACATGTGCAAAGTTTCAGAAACGGGCGTGGTGCAGGGGCTCAGTAGCGCCACCTTTTGTGACAAAAGTGTGTGTGTGGGGGGGGGTTAGTTTCATCTACAGTTACAAAACTTTTTCAACTTGATGAAAATACTTTAAAGATGCTAAATTGTGAACGGATATTGAATATCTCAAACGGTTTTGCTATGGCGAGGGATTATGTCAAAAAAAGAATCAGGAAATGTCTCATATCTTTCTAAAATGTAATTATACACCATTTATTTTTCTATAAAATTATACTAATATTAGAACTAAACCCATTGTCTTCCTTTTTTTCAATTTAAGATTTATGTTTAAGTTTAAAAACAGCCAGAATGGTTGTTTAGCCAAAAAAATAAAAAAAAATAAAATCATTCATAGTGCTTTACTGCCCTCTTGTGTTCAAAATCAGGTAGGCCAATTGATGCTACTATGGGAATATTTTCCCACCGTGACTCCGCTGGGGGCTTTAAAATCGCTAACTTGAAAGCGAAAGTAACGGACGTCTCCACAAGACGTGCAGCTGTGAGCATTTTCGTTTCATTTTAAAAGAAGCCCCATTTCGGGGGCGGATTTCTTGAATGTATTTTACAAAATCACAATGTTGTGTTTGATTGCGAGTATCCAAAAATTAGTAAACACTTTGCAGTTTGAATGATCTTCTTGAATAAAATGACGGAGTAGCCAATGTTTCCACTGTTCGATCGCGGACGTCCACACGGACATTGATAATGGTGGCGCGTGCAGAGCGCGTGCTTGAATTGTGAGTTCAATAGTCTATTATTTTTCACGGAAAACACAACAACAAAAGAGTATAATGATAGATTCGCTTAAATAGGCGCTTTTACATAAAATAGCCTATTCCGTCATCATCTTTTCAGTCAGCTCTTCACTCTCGTGATTAATGAAATTTGACTCCTGTTGCTGATATTTGCTGCAACTTTCGTTCAGCTCACAATTTAGTAAGCAAACACGCTTCAAATGTGTTTATTTTATTTTTGTGTATATATATGTGTGTGTATATATATATATATATATTATATATATATATATATATATAGCTTATGTTTCAAATATGAGTTAATTAACAATCGTTGGAAAGAATGATACTTTTAAACATATCACTAAACCGTCATTAGGTGTCGCCAGGCGACCGTCTTAATGAGCGAGTCATTGATTCATTTGTTCAAACGATTCGTTCGAACGGCTGAGTCATTCATGAATGAGACAGATTATGGATTGGTCGTTGAATCTTTGAGTCAACCGATTTGTTCAAAATGCTGAATCATTCAGTAATGAGAACGCGTTGCTGTGAGATGCTCGATGGTTCTGCTGTGATCTTTGTCGAACTATTTTCGCTGCTGAAACAGAAAAAAAGTCAATATTGCATCTAAAATGTAAGTGATTTGACGTGTGTGTGTGTGTGTGTGTGTGTGTGTGTGATTGTGTCTGTTACAGTGATTGTTTAACCCTTGTTAAAGTTTAGGCTTTGTATTTTTGGATATATATCTTTTTATATATAAAAAAATTGCATACAACCCATATATTTTAAATGTATTGTTTGCTTTAAATTACATTGAGATTTGTATGTTTGGTAATTGAACCTGAATGAATTTTAAATGAATGTGCGATATTTCAGATCATATTTTTGTTTTCCTTAAAATTTGAACTAACACTAACTTTACTCTCATCTGAATGATAGATTATTTATTTATGTCTAAAATAAAAGCACATTTGATTTTTCTTTTTTAATCAATGTAGAATGTGTAACTGAAAAAATAAACAGATTAGGGCTCTGTTCGAGAACAAGAAATGAAAACCAATGCAATATGATGAATGTCCAAAAGATTTTTTTGCTTTTAAACTATGTGTGTCTGTGTGTGTGTGTGTGTGTGTGTGTGTGTGTGTAAGAGATTTTGGTTGGGTGACAGTTGTAGTTTACAGTTTGACAAAAGCACAATGTTGTGTTTTATTGCGATTGTACACAAATATAAGTAAACACTTTGTAGTTTGAATAATGTCCTGTATGAACAAAAGGACGGAGTATGTTTTTATGTCTACATTGTTCAATCACGCCTCACACACACACACACACACACAAAAACTATTTTTCTAATCAGATCAGGCAAATATTCTGTCTTGGCACACTTCATATAACTTTCAAACTTGTGTACTTATTTCATGTTTCCATTAAGTCCATGAGACCGTAGGGTGTCTCATTTTTCATTTTAGGTTTCAGAAGGTTGCTCACGCATACTTTGTGGTTGATATGTGCCCTCAATGCACACTTTTGCAGAGCCCACACTGATGCAAGCTCTACAGCACACATCTTCTCAAAGGTCAAAGCGGGGTTACGTTATTGCCCGTCACGCACAGTAACCCTAAAGGCACCGGGGTGGCGGTGCCACCGGCTTGTTTATATATATATATATATATATATATATATATATATATATATAAACAAGCCGGTGGCACCGCCACCCCGGTGTGCAAAAGTGTGCATATAAATATAGCTGCGAGCAGCGATGAAGGGCCAAAGCCGGCGGCACCGCCACTCCGGTGCCTTTAGGTAATTAAAGGCACCGGGGTTGCGGTGCCACCGGCTTGGGCCCGTAATCGCTGCTCGCAGCTATATTTATTTATTATTATTATTATTTTACTACCTTTTGGGCACTTTTGGGGGCCTTAACGTGCTCGAAAACTCTTGAAACTTTGCACACATCTCAGAACCCGCGGCCATCAGGGCCGGGCTGAAGCTGGTACCCGGGCGTGGCAGGGGGGCTCGACAGCGCCCCCTGGAACGGGGTTTGAACACTTGGTCCATAAATCAAACACGCTTGCATGTAATAATATGAAACTCAGTACACATATAGATCTCATCGGTTCATATATACTTCATGCTCTTACTTTTTACCCCAGCCCAACAGGAAGTCGGCTATTAAGGGTTGTTTGGAAAACACATGCAATGGAATGTGAAATACTCCTCCTAGAGAATTCAAACACACGGCACGAAACTCGGTCAGCATGAAGTCAAGACACTGAGGATGAAAAATTGCCAGGGGATTTTTGATATCTCGAACGGTTTGGCCGTGGCGAGTAAACGAAATTATGGCGAGAAACGTGAAACAGGAAGTGTGTTATAACTACTGCATACATTAACTAATCTTGATGAAACTTCAGCAGTGTGTTCGTTGTAAGAGCCCGATCACATGGATGTGACTATTGTGAGTCAAAGTTATAGCGCCACCAACTGGAAGCAGGAAGTGTGTCACTTTCAAAATGCTTTTAAATCACCCTCTTATTTTTACCCGATTTGCTTCAAACTTCATGTGCATAATGTAGACACACGCCAGATGTAGACCTGTGAAAGGATTATTGATATCTTAGATACTGTTGCCATGGCAATGCATCAAACATTAATATTCCTTTTTTTAAGCTTTTTCATGCTTTTTTATGCTTTCGGGCACTTTTGGGGTTCTTAACGTGCTCGAAAACTCTTGAAACTTTGCACACGGGACAAAACCCGCGGCCATCAGGGCCAGGCTGAAGCTGGTACCCGGGCGTGGCAGGGGGGCTCGACAGCGCCCCCTTGAACGGGTCAGACAATTTGGTCCATATATCCAACACGCTTTACCCTATTTGCTTCAAACTTGATGTGTATAATGTAGACACAAGCCAGATGTAGACCTGTGAAAGGATTGTTGATATCTTAGATGCTGTTGCCGTGACAACGCATCAAACTTTAATATTCTTTTTGGATACTTTTGAGATTCTTAGCGCACTTTTGGGGCCCTTAACGTGCTCAAAAACTCTTGAAACTTTGCACACGGGTCAGAAACCGCGGCCATCAGGGCCGGGCTGAAGCTGGTACCCGGGCGTGGCAGGGGGGCTCGACAGCGCCCCCTGGAATGGGGTCCGAAAACTTGGTCCATAAATCAAACAGGCTTTACCCGATTTGCTTCAAACTTGATGTGTATAATGTAGACACACGCCAGATTTAGACCTGTGAAAGGATTGTTGATATCTTAGATGCTGTTGCCGTGACAACGCATCAAACTTTAATATTCTTTTTGGATACTTTTGAGACTCTCAGCGCACTTTGGGGGCCCTTAACGTGCTCAAAAACTCTTGAAACTTTGCACACGGGTCAGAACCCGTGGCCATCAGGGCCGGGCTGAAGCTGGTACCCGGGCGTGGCAGGGGGGCTCGACAGTGCCCCCTGGAACGGGGTCCGAAAACTTGGTCCATAAATCAAACACGCTTGAATGTAATAATATGAAACTCGGTACACATATAGATCTCATCGATTCATATATCCTTTGTACTTTTACTTTTTACCCCAGCCCAACAGGAAGTCGGCTATTATGGTTTGTTTGGAAGCGTATGCCCCTGGAATTCGATATACTCCTCCTAGAGAATTCAACCAATCGCCACGAAACTCGGTCAGCATGAAGTCAAGACATTGAGGATGAAAAGTTGCCAGGGGATTTTTGATATCTCGAACGGTTTGGCTGTGGCGAGGAAACGAATTTATGGCGAATAAAGGAAACAGGAAGTGTGTTATAACTTCTGCATACATTAACTGATCTTGATGAAACTTCAGCAGTGTGTTCGCTGTAAGAGTCCGATCACATGGATGTGACTATTGTGAGTCAAAGTTATAGCGCCACCAACTGGCAGCAGGAAGTGTGTCACTTCCTAAAGGCTTTGAAATCACCCTCTTATTTTTACCCAATTTGCTTCAAACTTTATGTGTATAATGTAGACACACGGCAGATGTAGACCTGAGAAAGGATTATTGATATCTTAGATACTGTTGCCGTGGCAACGCATCAAACTTTATTATTCTTTGTTGATGCTTTTGAGACTCTTAACATACTTGAAATTGCATGAAACCCGACAGACACATCACATTTATTAGACAGTAGACATGTGCAGAGTTTCAGAAACGGGCATGGTGAGAGCAATTAGAGAATAATGTTTAAGTTTAAAAACAGCCAGAATGGTTGTTTAGTCAAAAAAAATTTTTTTCCAAATCATACATAGTGTTATACTGCCCTCTTGTGTTCAAAATCAGGTAAAAAGCGAAAGTAAAATAAGGACGTATGCACAATTCATTAATAATGGTGCAGAGTAGAGTGAGCTTTTTCAATTAATTCCTATGGAAGTAGGAATGAACTAAACAACGTTCGCTCTGTTCTGCTCGTCCCTCACCGTGGGCGCGCAGAGTTATGAATGCCCGTGCAGCCGTGAGCATTTTAGTTTCATTTTAAAATTAGCGCCATTTCGGGGGACGTATTACTTTAATTTATTTAACAAAAACACAATGTTGTGTTTAATTGCGAGTGTACACAAATATAAGTAAACACTTTGACGTTTGAATGATGTCCTGTATGAAGAAAATGACGGAGTATGTTTCACTGTTCAATCGCGCTGAGCCACCCAGACCCCCACACACACACTGACACACACACACACATACACACACACACACACACACACACACACACACACACACACACACACACACAAACACACAAACACACACACACACACACACACACAATAATAAAACATTCAACCTAACATATACAAATTACACTGCTATGTTGAAATAGTCAGTAGTACAATTTGTATCATTCACAGTAAGCACCGCTCCACTGTGATTTTTCCAAGCACATTTTTGCACAAGTGAAGAGGATGATTTTTTCCGTCGATATTGGAACGTGAGTGAAGTACAAAGCCTGTAATAAAGAATAGTTTAGCATCCAAATACATCGCAAATGTTGCAACATTTAGATTCTAAAGAGAGATTTACGTGAGCCTAACACCACTTACTTTTACTTTTGTTTTAAATTATTTCGTTTTGGCTTTATTATAGTTATTTTTTTATTTGTGTTCTGTTCTGAATATCATTAAATTTAAAGGATTTGTTGTGGAATATTTTGAGTGTATAATCAAATAACACTAAACCGTCACTAGGTGTCGCCAGGCGACCGTCTTAATGAGCGGGTCATTGATTCATTCGTTCAAACGATTCGTTTGAACGACTGAGTCATTCATGAATGAGACAGATGTTTATGGATTGGTCATTGAATCTTTGAGTCAACCAATTTGTTCAAAATGCTGAATCATTCAGTAATGAGAAAACACGTTGCTGTGAGATGCAATGGTTCTGCTGTGATCTTTGTTTAACTATTTTCGCTGCTGAAACAGAAGAACAGTCAATATTGCATCTAAAATGTAAGTGACTTGACACGTGTGTGTGTGTGTGTGTGTGTGTGTGTGCGTGTGAGTGCGTGCGTGCGTGTGTGTGTGTGTGTGTGTGTGTGCAATCAATCCCAGGTAAGAGGCATGAATAATGAGAATTGGACTTCTAGGAGTGAGGTTAATATTCCGGAGATGGTTCCCTCGGATTGTGAAAAGGAGGCGGCGCGGGAGTGGCCAGGCATTGCGCTACTTCTGTTTCAAAGTTTAAAACAATGCTAATATCATTTTTTTGAACGATTTCATTACAAATGTTTATTTTATATATTTATAAAATATTATAAAATATAATAACTATGTTTTGTCCTATTAACAAAAGACAGGCAATGTACTATTAACAAATGTTAATAGTTTTTTAAAAGTTAAAATGATACTTTATGCATTTGTTTTGTGTCAGATGATTAACAATATAAATTAAACAAAGCTTAAAACAAACAAAATAATAAAACGAAAACAAAGCTTGAACATTTTATTTAATTGAAAAGCCTTTTTGAAATAAAATGTGTTTTTTTCCCTCTGAAATAGCAAAAGCATCGCACACTTAGCTGTACCTGCTCTAAATAAATAATAGTATTTAAATAAAAATACAAAATCGAAATAAATAAATTATATAAAACAAAATCAAATCAAAGAAAATAAATCTTATTAAAGTTATGCAGGCACACATTTAACAATAATTTTCAAGTGACAAATAAAATCAATCAAAATTCCTTACACATGGAGTTAATCCTGACGATTCCTGAGGCGCCTTTCCTCATGACACTCGCTTTTTTTTTCGAAGATATATTTTCTTTGGTTTGATTTTGTTTTTGTAATAATTTATTTTATTTAGTTCGATTTTGTATTTTTATTGAATTACTCTTTTTTATTTAGAGCAGGTACAGCTAGTGTGTGATGCTTTTGCTATTTCAGAGGAAAACAATAATTTTATTTAATTAATAATTTTTGTTTCAGTCCACCATATAATTATGTTGTGTTTGATCTATGGAAAAAAGTTAGTTGTGAAATGGTTGAATATTAACAAAAGTTAATAGTTTTTTACAAGTTAGAATAATACGATATATATATATATATAAACAAGCCGGTGGCACCGCCACCCCGGTGCCTTTACGGTTACTGTGCATGACGGGCAATATCGTAACTCCGCTTTGACCTTTGAGAAGATGTGTGCTATAGAGCTTGCATTGGTGTGGGCTCTGCAAAAGTGTGTGTGTGTGTGTGAGGCGTGATTGAACAATGTAGACATATATATATATATATATATATAAAGGCACCGGGGTGGCGGTGCCACCGGCTTGTTTATATATATATATATATATATATATATATATATATATATATATATATATATATGAATATAGCTGCGAGCAGCGATGAAGGGCCAAAGCCGGCGGCACCGCCACTCCGGTGCCTTTAGGTAACTAAAGGCACCGGGGTTGCGGTGCCACCGGCTTGGGCCCGTAATCGCTGCTCGCAGCTATATTTATTTATTATTATTATTATTTTACTACCTTTTGGGCACTTTTGGGGGCCTTAACGTGCTCGAAAACTCTTGAAACTTTGCACACATCTCAGAACCCGCGGCCATCAGGGCCGGGCTGAAGCTGGTACCCGGGCGTGGCAGGGGGGCTCGACAGCGCCCCCTGGAACGGGGTTTGAACACTTGGTCCATAAATCAAACACGCTTGCATGTAATAATATGAAACTCAGTACACATATAGATCTCATCGGTTCATATATACTTCATGCTCTTACTTTTTACCCCAGCCCAACAGGAAGTCGGCTATTAAGGGTTGTTTGGAAAACACATGCAATGGAATGTGAAATACTCCTCCTAGAGAATTCAAACACACGGCACGAAACTCGGTCAGCATGAAGTCAAGACACTGAGGATGAAAAATTGCCAGGGGATTTTTGATATCTCGAACGGTTTGGCCGTGGCGAGTAAACGAAATTATGGCGAGAAACGTGAAACAGGAAGTGTGTTATAACTACTGCATACATTAACTAATCTTGATGAAACTTCAGCAGTGTGTTCGTTGTAAGAGCCCGATCACATGGATGTGACTATTGTGAGTCAAAGTTATAGCGCCACCAACTGGAAGCAGGAAGTGTGTCACTTTCAAAATGCTTTTAAATCACCCTCTTATTTTTACCCGATTTGCTTCAAACTTCATGTGCATAATGTAGACACACGCCAGATGTAGACCTGTGAAAGGATTATTGATATCTTAGATACTGTTGCCATGGCAATGCATCAAACATTAATATTCCTTTTTTTAAGCTTTTTCATGCTTTTTTATGCTTTCGGGCACTTTTGGGGTTCTTAACGTGCTCGAAAACTCTTGAAACTTTGCACACGGGACAAAACCCGCGGCCATCAGGGCCAGGCTGAAGCTGGTACCCGGGCGTGGCAGGGGGGCTCGACAGCGCCCCCTTGAACGGGTCAGACAATTTGGTCCATATATCCAACACGCTTTACCCTATTTGCTTCAAACTTGATGTGTATAATGTAGACACAAGCCAGATGTAGACCTGTGAAAGGATTGTTGATATCTTAGATGCTGTTGCCGTGACAACGCATCAAACTTTAATATTCTTTTTGGATACTTTTGAGATTCTTAGCGCACTTTTGGGGCCCTTAACGTGCTCAAAAACTCTTGAAACTTTGCACACGGGTCAGAAACCGCGGCCATCAGGGCCGGGCTGAAGCTGGTACCCGGGCGTGGCAGGGGGGCTCGACAGCGCCCCCTGGAATGGGGTCCGAAAACTTGGTCCATAAATCAAACAGGCTTTACCCGATTTGCTTCAAACTTGATGTGTATAATGTAGACACACGCCAGATTTAGACCTGTGAAAGGATTGTTGATATCTTAGATGCTGTTGCCGTGACAACGCATCAAACTTTTAATATTCTTTTTGGATACTTTTGAGACTCTCAGCGCACTTTGGGGGCCCTTAACGTGCTCAAAAACTCTTGAAACTTTGCACACGGGTCAGAACCCGTGGCCATCAGGGCCGGGCTGAAGCTGGTACCCGGGCGTGGCAGGGGGGCTCGACAGTGCCCCCTGGAACGGGGTCCGAAAACTTGGTCCATAAATCAAACACGCTTGAATGTAATAATATGAAACTCGGTACACATATAGATCTCATCGATTCATATATCCTTTGTACTTTTACTTTTTACCCCAGCCCAACAGGAAGTCGGCTATTATGGTTTGTTTGGAAGCGTATGCCCCTGGAATTCGATATACTCCTCCTAGAGAATTCAACCAATCGCCACGAAACTCGGTCAGCATGAAGTCAAGACATTGAGGATGAAAAGTTGCCAGGGGATTTTTGATATCTCGAACGGTTTGGCTGTGGCGAGGAAACGAATTTATGGCGAATAAAGGAAACAGGAAGTGTGTTATAACTTCTGCATACATTAACTGATCTTGATGAAACTTCAGCAGTGTGTTCGCTGTAAGAGTCCGATCACATGGATGTGACTATTGTGAGTCAAAGTTATAGCGCCACCAACTGGCAGCAGGAAGTGTGTCACTTCCTAAAGGCTTTGAAATCACCCTCTTATTTTTACCCAATTTGCTTCAAACTTTATGTGTATAATGTAGACACACGGCAGATGTAGACCTGAGAAAGGATTATTGATATCTTAGATACTGTTGCCGTGGCAACGCATCAAACTTTATTATTCTTTGTTGATGCTTTTGAGACTCTTAACATACTTGAAATTGCATGAAACCCGACAGACACATCACATTTATTAGACAGTAGACATGTGCAGAGTTTCAGAAACGGGCATGGTGAGAGCAATTAGAGAATAATGTTTAAGTTTAAAAACAGCCAGAATGGTTGTTTAGTCAAAAAAAATTTTTTTCCAAATCATACATAGTGTTATACTGCCCTCTTGTGTTCAAAATCAGGTAAAAAGCGAAAGTAAAATAAGGACGTCTGCACAATTCATTAATAATGGTGCAGAGTAGAGTGAGCTTTTTCAATTAATTCCTATGGAAGTAGGAATGAACTAAACAACGTTCGCTCTGTTCTGCTCGTCCCTCACCGTGGGCGCGCAGAGTTATGAATGCCCGTGCAGCCGTGAGCATTTTAGTTTCATTTTAAAATTAGCGCCATTTCGGGGGACGTATTACTTTAATTTATTTAACAAAAACACAATGTTGTGTTTAATTGCGAGTGTACACAAATATAAGTAAACACTTTGACGTTTGAATGATGTCCTGTATGAAGAAAATGACGGAGTATGTTTCACTGTTCAATCGCGCTGAGCCACCCAGACCCCCACACACACACTGACACACACACACACACACACACACACACACACACACACACACACACACACACACACAATAATAAAACATTCAACCTAACATATACAAATTACACTGCTATGTTGAAATAGTCAGTAGTACAATTTGTATCATTCACAGTAAGCACCGCTCCACTGTGATTTTTCCAAGCACATTTTTGCACAAGTGAAGAGGATGATTTTTTCCGTCGATATTGGAACGTGAGTGAAGTACAAAGCCTGTAATAAAGAATAGTTTAGCATCCAAATACATCGCAAATGTTGCAACATTTAGATTCTAAAGAGAGATTTACGTGAGCCTAACACCACTTACTTTTACTTTTGTTTTAAATTATTTCGTTTTGGCTTTATTATAGTTATTTTTTTATTTGTGTTCTGTTCTGAATATCATTAAATTTAAAGGATTTGTTGTGGAATATTTTGAGTGTATAATCAAATAACACTAAACCGTCACTAGGTGTCGCCAGGCGACCGTCTTAATGAGCGGGTCATTGATTCATTCGTTCAAACGATTCGTTTGAACGACTGAGTCATTCATGAATGAGACAGATGTTTATGGATTGGTCATTGAATCTTTGAGTCAACCAATTTGTTCAAAATGCTGAATCATTCAGTAATGAGAAAACACGTTGCTGTGAGATGCAATGGTTCTGCTGTGATCTTTGTTTAACTATTTTCGCTGCTGAAACAGAAGAACAGTCAATATTGCATCTAAAATGTAAGTGACTTGACACGTGTGTGTGTGTGTGTGTGTGTGTGTGTGCGTGTGAGTGCGTGCGTGCGTGTGTGTGTGTGTGTGTGTGTGTGTGTGTGTGCAATCAATCCCAGGTAAGAGGCATGAATAATGAGAATTGGACTTCTAGGAGTGAGGTTAATATTCCGGAGATGGTTCCCTCGGATTGTGAAAAGGAGGCGGCGCGGGAGTGGCCAGGCATTGCGCTACTTCTGTTTCAAAGTTTAAAACAATGCTAATATCATTTTTTTGAACGATTTCATTACAAATGTTTATTTTATATATTTATAAAATATTATAAAATATAATAACTATGTTTTGTCCTATTAACAAAAGACAGGCAATGTACTATTAACAAATGTTAATAGTTTTTTAAAAGTTAAAATGATACTTTATGCATTTGTTTTGTGTCAGATGATTAACAATATAAATTAAACAAAGCTTAAAACAAACAAAATAATAAAACGAAAACAAAGCTTGAACATTTTATTTAATTGAAAAGCCTTTTTGAAATAAAATGTGTTTTTTTCCCTCTGAAATAGCAAAAGCATCGCACACTTAGCTGTACCTGCTCTAAATAAATAATAGTATTTAAATAAAAATACAAAATCGAAATAAATAAATTATATAAAACAAAATCAAATCAAAGAAAATAAATCTTATTAAAGTTATGCAGGCACACATTTAACAATAATTTTCAAGTGACAAATAAAATCAATCAAAATTCCTTACACATGGAGTTAATCCTGACGATTCCTGAGGCGCCTTTCCTCATGACACTCGCTTTTTTTTTCGAAGATATATTTTCTTTGGTTTGATTTTGTTTTTGTAATAATTTATTTTATTTAGTTCGATTTTGTATTTTTATTGAATTACTCTTTTTTATTTAGAGCAGGTACAGCTAGTGTGTGATGCTTTTGCTATTTCAGAGGAAAACAATAATTTTATTTAATTAATAATTTTTGTTTCAGTCCACCATATAATTATGTTGTGTTTGATCTATGGAAAAAAGTTAGTTGTGAAATGGTTGAATATTAACAAAAGTTAATAGTTTTTTACAAGTTAGAATAATACGATATATATATATATATAAACAAGCCGGTGGCACCGCCACCCCGGTGCCTTTACGGTTACTGTGCATGACGGGCAATATCGTAACTCCGCTTTGACCTTTGAGAAGATGTGTGCTATAGAGCTTGCATTGGTGTGGGCTCTGCAAAAGTGTGTGTGTGTGTGTGAGGCGTGATTGAACAATGTAGACATATATATATATATATATATAAAGGCACCGGGGTGGCGGTGCCACCGGCTTGTTTATATATATATATATATATATATATATATATATATATATATATATATGAATATAGCTGCGAGCAGCGATGAAGGGCCAAAGCCGGCGGCACCGCCACTCCGGTGCCTTTAGGTAACTAAAGGCACCGGGGTTGCGGTGCCACCGGCTTGGGCCCGTAATCGCTGCTCGCAGCTATATTTATTATTATTATTATTATTATTATTATTTTACTACCTTTTGGGCACTTTTGGGGGCCTTAACGTGCTCGAAAACTCTTGAAACTTTGCACACATCTCAGAACCCGCGGCCATCAGGGCCGGGCTGAAGCTGGTACCCGGGCGTGGCAGGGGGGCTCGACAGCGCCCCCTGGAACGGGGTTTGAACACTTGGTCCATAAATCAAACACGCTTGCATGTAATAATATGAAACTCAGTACACATATAGATCTCATCGGTTCATATATACTTCATGCTCTTACTTTTTACCCCAGCCCAACAGGAAGTCGGCTATTAAGGGTTGTTTGGAAAACACATGCAATGGAATGTGAAATACTCCTCCTAGAGAATTCAAACACACGGCACGAAACTCGGTCAGCATGAAGTCAAGACACTGAGGATGAAAAATTGCCAGGGGATTTTTGATATCTCGAACGGTTTGGCCGTGGCGAGTAAACGAAATTATGGCGAGAAACGTGAAACAGGAAGTGTGTTATAACTACTGCATACATTAACTAATCTCGATGAAACTTCAGCAGTGTGTTCGTTGTAAGAGCCCGATCACATGGATGTGACTATTGTGAGTCAAAGTTATAGCGCCACCAACTGGAAGCAGGAAGTGTGTCACTTTCAAAATGCTTTTAAATCACCCTCTTATTTTTACCCGATTTGCTTCAAACTTCATGTGCATAATGTAGACACACGCCAGATGTAGACCTGTGAAAGGATTATTGATATCTTAGATACTGTTGCCATGGCAATGCATCAAACATTAATATTCCTTTTTTTAAGCTTTTTCATGCTTTTTTATGCTTTCGGGCACTTTTGGGGTTCTTAACGTGCTCAAAAACTCTTGAAACTTTGCACACGGGACAAAACCCGCGGCCATCAGGGCCAGGCTGAAGCTGGTACCCGGGCGTGGCAGGGGGGCTCGACAGCGCCCCCTTGAACGGGTCAGACAATTTGGTCCATATATCCAACACGCTTTACCCTATTTGCTTCAAACTTGATGTGTATAATGTAGACACAAGCCAGATGTAGACCTGTGAAAGGATTGTTGATATCTTAGATGCTGTTGCCGTGACAACGCATCAAACTTTAATATTCTTTTTGGATACTTTTGAGATTCTTAGCGCACTTTTGGGGCCCTTAACGTGCTCAAAAACTCTTGAAACTTTGCACACGGGTCAGAAACCGCGGCCATCAGGGCCGGGCTGAAGCTGGTACCCGGGCGTGGCAGGGGGGCTCGACAGCGCCCCCTGGAATGGGGTCCGAAAACTTGGTCCATAAATCAAACAGGCTTTACCCGATTTGCTTCAAACTTGATGTGTATAATGTAGACACACGCCAGATTTAGACCTGTGAAAGGATTGTTGATATCTTAGATGCTGTTGCCGTGACAACGCATCAAACTTTAATATTCTTTTTGGATACTTTTGAGACTCTCAGCGCACTTTGGGGGCCCTTAACGTGCTCAAAAACTCTTGAAACTTTGCACACGGGTCAGAACCCGT